>BLKR01009020.1:0-268193 GCA_011170035.1 Teleogryllus occipitalis
ATAATAATAATAATAATAATAATAATAATAATAATAATAATAATAATAATAATAATAATGGTGCTTATTGGTCAGGAAGTTTCTGGGAAGTAATGGAAGTTTTTAGGTTCAAAAATAGTCAATGTAAATATGTTTCTGAATTGTAAACATACATATGTATCTGTTTGTTATCTCTACGAGAATACTAGATTTGTTTATTTATATACAATGTAATCTAATTTATAATATTTATTAAGAATTTCGAAGTCATGCTTTGATAGATGATATCTGTGTGATTTCTCAGTACCAGTGAACTGTGCACGATTTAATAATAAATTATTATTATTATTATTATTATTATTATTATTATTATTATTATTATTATTATTATTACAATCTCGCAATACGCAGCCAAATTTATAATAACATAATAATAATGTTCTGCGAACTCTGAAACAATGCTTTCACTTCATATTTATTTGATTGAAATGACAGAAGAATATGGGAAATAATTTACTGAAAAATCGGCCAAGGCAGGGAAATTTATTCCATTTTTATTTCCATATTTATTTATTACATTTACATACAGATTGTTCTAGCTATGTGTAGTAAATATAGCAATAAGAAATGACATTATACCCTGAAAGTTCCTTATGTATAGTGCATATGTAGTTCTGCAACACTATCGCACATGATACGTTACCAATTCTTTCTTCAACAGACGAAGGGAAGCCATCATAGCCATTTCTCTGACAAGGAAATCAGTTCATAGCGAGTCAGGATGCTCGAATATACTTGTGCGGGGCTCAAGGATTAAATGCTCTAGCCAATACGAGCGAGCAAATGGAACCTTTGTTACACCCAATTAATGGGTTTGTAATCAACACCATATTATGGGTATGTTTCATCACATTAACTTAATTTTTGCTCTCTATTATAATTAATGTGAGTCTACAAAATCTGACGATTTTTGTGTATTAAACGTTTCAAAAACTCTTATGAAACATTCTTGTCCGTTTTTCAATTCATATGGGGGAACATTTTTGTCATTCATCCGACGAATATTCCCAGGAATAAAATATTGTAGTTAAGAAACATTTATTAACATTTTAAAAATCAGACGTTTCGAAACCAAATTTGCCTCATTAACAGGCTAGATCAACAAAATTTTCATCAATACTGTACATTCTGTATAAAAGGGTCATAAGGCCCCCAACACAAAAAGATCCGGAACTCATCTTATTATAATTTATACCAAATTCAAAATATGAATAAAATAAATTTCAATTATATTTTTTACAGTTTCCAAAGGTGTATAGGAGTATGAATAACTTTCTATTTCAATAACCATATCGAGATTAATGTATTAGAAGTTAATTCATGTATCAGCAATACTACTTAATATTTTACATACTGTTTCATCAAATTTAGCGCCATGTTCTAGGGTTCATGGAATCCATACAATACTTAATACTAGAAATGGATTATGTGTTACAGGTTCACTTCAAAAGAGTTCGAGTTGATCAGCTTGATTGATCAGTTAAAAATGTTTGGTTGATCAGCTTGAAATCGCTCCCACGTCGTTCCTACCACTCTGCTGGTTGTGCGGTTTCGGGAGTGGTACCTGTACGTCACCTCAGCGACAACGCCATGTCTCATCCAAGGTATGCTGTATTCCGCTCTGCGGCTACCAAATGCGTCACTCTTCTGGCCGTGCCCGGAGAACCTTTTCTCGTCTAGCAATAAGCAGCCATGAATACGAAGGCATAACCTTTGAAATTTAACCGATATTCTTTTGTTTGGATGTAAAATAAAGGAAATGGTTGAGTTACATTCGAAGCTTAGCTTCCTTGGTGAGGACGAGATAATGACATATTCAACGATTTTGTTTAAAAAAAGAAAGGCAGACAGAAACAAAAGAGGAAAGAAAGAAAACCTCGCTAACAGAAAATATACTAGTCGAGTAAATCCGTGGTTACAACTCTACTTAATTACCAAAATTAACCTTCTTCTGCACAACTACATCAATAAAAGTGAAAAAAGGTCATAGTTTATCAATACCTATTTTAGTTTTGGAACGATTTTGAGTGCTTTTCTACGAGTTCTAGCTAAAAATGTAGAGGGAACGTTTTCTGTATGTTCCTAATTAGATAGGAATTTATTCTACAATTGGGCAAATGATGCCCGGTGGCAGAATGCAAAATTACAATTACAAATAAAATAATATATAAAAAATAAATATAAACAAACAAATTGACTGTCATTTCCTATATATGCAGATGGCATTTACATTCCTATACTAAACATTAAAATGCATACACACTACCATATAAATGAATAAACTTACATATTACACAAATATACATACAAACATATACGCGTATATACATAGAGAGACGAAGGAACCCTCACCTACACACCAATCAGAACTTATTCAGTCATATTCAGAAGAAATGAAATCACTTCACTTCACTGCACTGCATATAACTTTATCTAAATATTAATTTTATATTAATTTTAATTTTAATTTAATTATTAATTGATTTTAATATTAATTTAATGAGAACGGTTTCGGTAGTATTACTGCTAATTTCACTTTATATAACGCAACTTAATATATATATATATATATATATATATATATATATATATATATATATATATATATATATATATATATATAAACTTTATATAACGCAACTTAAAATATACAACAGCGGACAATTTAGATTTGACCTTAAGGTGCCGAGCGGCAGTTTCAAATTATGTTTCCCTATGATTCATATATCAAATTCATTTTATGAATATACATGACATTTTCAAAGACGCTGTTGAAAACCAAAGTATGTAAATAAAATCCGCTTAAAATTAGCAGAGATATTTATTTTACAGGGAAATAAAGAAGTCTCGTAGAAATGAGCACGTCTTCTAGAATTCAGTGGGAAATATAGTTATTCAAATTATCGTTTCCATGTTGCCATGTTTCCATGTTCGCGGCAGGAAGTATTATTCCTTGACGAAGGACATCGTGGATAAGAGCCCAAAATGTATTGCTCATTTATCCTTGAAAATAGATTTTATTACATGAGAGCTTTTTTTTCCTCATTCAAAATCCAAGTAGTATATGATTTAGTGTGGGGATCACAGAGATGAGAATCATCACTACCTCTTCCGTTACAAGAGCAACGTTTATCCTTTGAGTGAATGCCATCTGTAAAGCAACTTCGCCGAAGAGGTAAATTGACTTTGATACTTAAAAGCATACAGTGAAACATGTGATAAATCTCTACTAACGCTACCTATCTCTTGTAATCGCTAGTAAAACCTGTGCCATTCGCCATTCATTGGACGGAACTCGTCTTGCACTGCTAATCGTCAGGTACACGAACTCTCTTTGACTGCGTCCCTTTGTATCTCTTTAACAAAGTACTACTATGGTCAACTGAGGTTTTTATCATTTCGGGAAAGAATTATGGAAAGTGGAGATTGCTGGTTTTGGA
The DNA here is from genome assembly GCA_011170035.1 of Teleogryllus occipitalis. Classification (NCBI taxonomy): domain Eukaryota; kingdom Metazoa; phylum Arthropoda; class Insecta; order Orthoptera; family Gryllidae; genus Teleogryllus; species Teleogryllus occipitalis. The sequence continues at coordinate 3,480 of BLKR01009020.1, forward strand.
ATTGGTTCCGGTTGCCTATACGGATTTTGTTTATATTAAAGAAATATTCGCGTCTTTTGACTGTGTGTATCTGTCAAACATCACAAACGGATGTGTTGCTTACAAACAGGAGAAAATTTCACATGAGTTCTTCCATTATATGGGATTTCCCTCATGTTCATTGACCAAAAGTGGTCATTTTTTACCTTTCATGGTTTAGAAATTTCTAATATTTGTTCTGAGACATTAGTATAATATCCCAGATTTCTTAAAACTACGCAAAAAAATCTATTTTTTGTAATCAAAATCAGACATACTAAATCTAGCAACCTCCAAAAAATAGTTGTTTTTCCTAAAACATTCATTAGATAAGCAAACTGACTGCCTCACGGCATCAGTTCCACTGCGCTTTTATAAATTATAATTCAATATAAAAATTGTTATTCATAATAAACTTGTGTAAGTTGTTATAGTATTCTGCAGAAAATAAAAACGATAAAAGTCATACCGATGATGAAATCTTGAAATGTTTACTCTTCAAAGCTTCAACGTTAGTAAACTACACATTCTGCAAGATCTATCCCAAAATTATCCAAGCAGTTACTTCAAGCCCAGTAATCTCAGTATTTCACAGGCCCATTATAACATGGATTTTACGAAAGTGTAAAATGAAATGTGAGTTTATTTATCTTAACAATGGAAACTAGTAAATTGTTGAAATCGAGGAAAAAAGTCAAATTTTTATTTATTTTATTTTTATTTATTTCAAGTCAAAAACAGTTAAAAATTGGGTGTGACGAGCTATGAGGAGAAGTGAATTCTGTGCAGGTTTTCAAAATTCTGTGAACCCATTCCTAAGCCATATAATAATTCAATTTTGCATACAGAAAAAATTAGCGTTTTTTGCAAGGATTGTTAACAAAAGTATTCGCTCCGATGTAATAAAATCTATTGTCAAGGGCTAATCAGCAAAAAATGTTGGCTCTTATCCCTCATCATGTCCTTCATCAAGGACAACATGGAAAATACGACAACATGGAAAATAATAATTTGAATAACTATATTTCCCACTTAATTCTAGAAGACGTGCACAGATAATGAAGTTACATTTATATCCAAAAGCAAAACAAGGGTTCATCTCAGCATGTACACAAAGGATCAGGGAAACTGAACGAAAAACCTGATTGAAATGGGGGTCATGGACTCAGAGGCTGCTATACAAGACTTGTTACAGTGTTAAAATTAAGTTTACTTTCCTTTGATGCTCAGTATTGTCTCTAATTGTATAGAAAAAGTTATGCAGCAGAAACGTTTTTACTTGGGATTTTCACTTTTCTATGGAATTTAATCGTTTAATGTTATCTGTAAAATAATGTGTAATAATAAAGTGTTGTAAAATAATGTACATGTTTTCTGTGTAAGTTTTTTTGTAATGAGCTGCTGATACTGTTACCTGATGGATATGATTACTACGTCGAGTGTTATAGTTATAGACATCCGCGTTTTCTGAAAATATATTACCGCCCTTGAGCAAGTCATTTTTGACAAAACACCACTGCTTCGTAAATCAACAGAAAAGGTAATAGTAAAATTCCTAGATTAATAAAGAGAGGCTTACAAGAATCACGTGGGTGGGATTTGCTTATTATTCCTACAATTATTTTTGTACTCGAAATGTCTGGTAGCTCTGTGTTTCCCCAGAATATTATGCCAGGCGGGAATGAACATTCGCGAAATATACACCAACGAGCAGTATGAATGCTGACTGAATTTGAAAGAATTCTGAACGCGTAGCATAATGAACTTAAGTTTGTGTTCACTTCATTTAAATGACGTTCCATTTGAGGTTTGACTGAATTCAGAGACCAAAATATGTTGTTGCTTTATCATCAGTCAATGGTACACCGTTAATTTTCAATGGAGCACAAAATTGTTTATTTGAAATGAAAAACTGCATTGAAACTGTTTTATTTTCATTTATTGTACTATTAATTTGTTTTAATGGAACCAATTTGAAATATCTGATATTGTGTTATTTACTTTTTCTGTACTATTGTACTATTTACTTTACTCTGATTTTTTTATTGCAAAGAATATTCGTATTATCCGCAAAGAGAACTGGTCTTCAGTTTCGAATCGTCGAGGGAATATCGTTTACGTATATCGATATATCGATATCGTAATATCGATCCCTGAGGAACTCCACATGCAATTTGCAAAGTGTCTGAACTGTGCGTATATAATGTTCCATCAATCCAGTAAGGTATTTCCACTCTCTGAGATCGTTGTTTAAGGTACGAACATAACCACGGGCAATACCACGGAATCCATATGAAAGTAATTTTGAAAGTAAAATGTCATGATCGATGACGTCAAAAGCTTTTGAAAGATCTAAAAATAATTCAATAGGTGCTTCATTTTGATACAATGATGAGACATCTTTAAGAAAAGAAAATATGGCTGTTTCCATGTATTTTAATTTTATAAATTGATGTTGGCAATCTGAAAGGGAGTCGTGTTAACTGAGAAAGGTTTCCATTCGTACGTAAAAAAGTCTCTCTAATATTTTTGAAAAAACTCACAGAAGAGAAATAGGCCGAAAATTTTGAATTTCATTTTTCTTGCCTTTTTTTTAGAGCGGCTTAATCTGAGCCGTTTTGAATATATCTGGAAAGGTTCCGGTGCGTAATGATGCATTAAATATGTGAGTTAACGGGTGTGTAATGGCAGGCGCACATGTCTTTTATAAACAATTATGAAATTCATCTAAACCAGCCGAATATTTATTTTTTAGTATTCCGATTATTGTGAGAATTTCATAGGGAGAAGTTTCTAAAATGTTTGGGGAAATGTCTGATGTTGAATTTTATGGCTGAAGACCCTTAGTGAGATCAGCAGCAATTCTCGAGAAGTATTGGTTAAAGAGACTAGCCACTGTTGCCTGATCGGTCACATTTCTATTGTTATATTTTAAACATTCTCTACAAGGTATCTAGTTGATTTATAATTTTTTTAATTATTTTCCACATTGCTTTTGTTTTGTTATTTGAATTCAAAATATCTTTGTCTTTCATGATTTTAGCCTGCCTTATGAGTTTTCGTAAAAATAATTTGTATTTTTTAAAGTAGAGGAGGAAATCTTGAGATACGTTATAATGTTTAAAAATGAAAGAAAGAATTCCTTTTTTTACGTGATGTTCTAATCTCCTGTTTTATCCAAGAATTGTTTTTCCGTGAAGTATTTAATTTTATTTTTTGAAGAGGAAAGCAAGTGTTAAAATGAAATGATAGCGTTGAAAAAAAGAATTACATTTATCGTTTGTATCAACGGTATTATAAACCGCGTCCCAACGTCGCTCGTTTTCAAATTTGTAACGCAATAAAACCACATTATAAATGAGTTGAATGTTCTATTTTTTTGTATCACGGCATTATAAATTTATACTCGAATCAAACTTAATTTTGCGAAACAATTTTCTCGTAATGTCTCGGGTATTTCACATTTGTGCGAGAAAACGGTGGTCGGCTGTTCCGTTCACTGCTACGTCCTCATGATTCTCTCGCTACGATTGGTTGAATGTGTGACGATGCTATCATTCGTGCCGTAAAATCTAACAAGAATTTAACAAGTCATCATTTATGCCGTAAAATGCCCTTTTATGAACGACTTTTTGCAACAGAAAAGGTCGTTTATAATGCTGGTATACAAAAAATATTTTAATTTATTAACTCCCATTGCTATGGACGCGCTCTTAAAGCGTTGTTTAAATCGCTGGTTTTTGAGGACCTAAACGCGTGTTTACCGACGTAAATAACAAAAAAATATTTACTCGTCTTTTGATCATTGCCAATTGAAATGGCGTCCTGAAAGTTTACTATCTTAGGCCTTGATGTCTTCTATCTCTAAGTAAATCATGTCATCGTCCATTAAAAACGAAAGAACTGTTCCTTTTGCTGATGATACAAATGTTTATTACAAAAAAGAAATAATAAACTGTATGACGTCAGATGTTTCAGAAGGGTTCTCGCTAATAATTAGTCAAAATTGTGCAAGGAACTACAATATAAATGCAGTTTTTATAGCAAATACACAATTCAATCCATTGCAAATGAATTATATGCAATTGGCTGAAGACAAAGCAACCACATTTATAGATCTTTAATTTCAGTCAGACCAGAAATAGAGCGCCCATAAAATAGAACGAAAAACAGTTTTAAGTTAATTATGTTATACATTTAAAATTCTTTTAATTTTAGTCTTTATAGAGCTCATTGAGTATTATTTTGCGAATGCACATGCCCTCCTGAGATATGGCTGACATAATATTCTGGGGAAACACATCGAATAGTATCGAATCATTTAAATAGCCGAATATGTATAAATAATAAGCAAAATTTATTAAATTGTGGGAATTCTGATTTGGCGTTGTAGACGTTCTTATGAGAAGAAATAAAAGAGGTCATCTTCATCAACATATTATGTTGTCAACTAATTCAACTAATATGTTGACGAAGATGACCTCTTTTATTTCTTCTCAAAATTTATTACTTGAAAACTCTTTATAGAGCTTGAAATACTACCATTGTTTCGAAACACCTATTAGTTTTGGAATCAATAGATTTTGTCAATCTGACGTACTCATGGTTCGGAATATATTTCTATGTAATTCTAATACATGTTATTAAAACTACATAAAAACCTCATTAATGAGCTGTCAGTATCAACAGATAATTACAAATCCTCGACATATAATACTGGCAGCTACATGTGAATATGTCAACTACATTTGGTTATGAATTTTATTATCACAATTAAGTTGTCACCAGTCATTGTAATGTATTAATGTGTTAAGTGAAAAATATTGATGATCTTTTTGGTCAATAAGTTATTAGTATAGTAAGAGAAAGAGGACAGGTACGTAACTTAATGATTTGTGTACAAGAAAGGTTAAACAATAATTTGAAACTCATCACGTACCTGGCATTAGTGACGAAAGTAAAGTTTTTCTGTTCCTTCAGAACGTTTCAGCTTATTATCGTATTTCATTATTAGCCGACAACAATGTAAGTGGCAAAGTAGTTGGTATTCTATTCAGAATGAATTTATTAAGAATGTCTAACTTATGAATTTGTTTGTCAGCACAGTTAGTCCGAACGAGGAACACTCATCAAAGAGCTACTAACAGCTGGCACTGATCACTTGTTAAGAAGAAAACTCAACGGAAAGAGAACTTCACGGCAACAATACGAGATTACAGCAAAAGGAGCAGAAGACGCATTGAGAAGAATACAGACAGAAACAACTAGAATTTTGAATTATTTGTTTACTGATTCGGGCAAGTTAGACTGCAATACCGTGAGTGCTTGATGTAATTTATTAGTGTTTTACTAACAATGTGTATGAAAGCAGAGCAGTTATTAATACAAGATGTGTAATATTGGATAAATGCTAAAAGAATCAATACTATATTACACGAGAGAAAACAATGTTACCTTGCCTCATAAAAATACTCGCATTTCTTCCACGGTTCTCACAAATTAAATTTCAATCATTTGTTCCCATATCTAAACAATTTGAATTTTCTGTTCAAAAACTCAATATATTCTGAAGGGTTATTTTCGTAACTCGTACTATTTTCAATTAGCAATTTAGTGAATTTGGGTCTGGGGAGAGGGCGGTCTGGGGAGAGGGTGGTCTGGGGAGAGGGCGGTCTGGGGAGAGGGCGGTCTGGGGAGAGGGCGGGAAGCTGCTAGCAGGACCCCGGAAGGTCGATTTGAACTAGTGGGGTGGAGGAGTGTCGGCAGAGCCAGTTAGGGCTGATCTTAACTGACGGAGGGGTGAAGGGATGTCGGCAGGGCCAGTTTGGGCCGATCTGAACCGACGAAGGTCCGTGCACACGGGCGAGGGGCTCACGAGTAGCATCCGTCTCTCCCACTAAGCGGAGGTCAAGCTGTTTTATAGGCCTTTACTGCTGAGACGCACTTTCAGAGGCGGAGTTACGCAATACGCTTACGTAGGTGCCAGCTGTCTGCGGCCACGCGACATAAGTTAATAGTTCTCCCCGAATAAGACTAACATTACCTCTATTTCTTTCTTCCCTCCATTTGCGATTCATAAGTGAAACGATTCGTTCACAAAATCCAGCTGAAGACGGCATATTTAAAATAATTGAAAGAATATTTTTGAGTTTCTTATATTTAACAATTAAAGTGTATTTTTGCGTCTCTTCTTTGTTTTATTCGGTAGGCATTGACACTATGATGCATGCGTGTATTAATGTTCAGATAAACGATATTTATGTTTTCCATTCTAAATTAAACAATAAACGATACAACGTAGCACGTGCTATAAAATTAATGACAACAATGTCAAATATTTACTAAAAGAAGGACTTTTAAGCATCATCATCTATGGTAGATCTAGAGTACTGAAAAATGAACGGAAAAAAATCGTAAAATTGTCACGGTTTGTGCCTCCTGCATCGTCGAGAAATTTTTTGGGCCTTCGCGTTCAGGCCATCATCTCTTTCTGCTCTACTTACCTCCACTTCTCTCCGGGCACCCAGCTCGCTTGGCTGTGAGAGGACGGGTCGTGAAACAACCAAAGGAACGTCCCGAGGGGCGTGTGGTTGAATGATAGTGAATGACGTTTCTCTATGCTGGTTTATTAACTCTGGATAGTTACATCATTCAATCTGAATCTTACATTAATTTATGTTTTACTTTTTCTAATCATATGAACATGAAGCTGATACCTAAGATTTGCCTGGTCGCGCTGGCCGCTTTTGCTCTAGTCCCGACCTCTGCGCGCCCGGCCACCGTCTCGCCTCCCGTTCTCACCTCTTTCCTTGCTCAGCGCTTCACTCTCCACACGTCTACCCTGAGTGGGAAGCTGACGCGCCCTGTCGCTGGCACCTTAGCGTCCGAGCTGAGCGGCGCACGTGGTGCGGGGCCCGAGGCGCACGCTGAGTAAGTGCAGAGCGCATGTACTGGAACTTTTCCACCGGCCTCCGCAGGACTTGCTTATCTGACCTGCTCTCGAAGTACCTTTTGAAATAAATATGCTCACCACATTTTTATAATAGAATAATTTGATTTCACCCTCGACCCCATGACCGTGACAAAATAATTTCGCCTATTTTTACCAGGCAGCAGTTGTTTCCCGTGAATTCAGCCGTCATACCTGCCAGATACAGTCGCGTTGTGTCTGAAGTCTACGTCTCGTACTTTTTGTTGTAATGGCTTACTAATTCCCATCGTTTCAAGAAAATATATGCAGACACTCCATCTTCTCCACTGAACATCAGTATGCAGTGGAACTATTTTCCGAAAATCCCTATTGGTTTAGAACCTCAGATCCCGATTTCTCTATTTTCTCTGAAGTGTTTATGAAGGAATGGGTCCTGTGACTAGGTTTTACGAGTGGCAAAACTATTGTCATCGCGTTCGTTCTATTTTATGTGAAACTGAGAAGCAGGGTTTGATAAGAATCCTATGCTTTATAATAATAATTTTATAAGAATAGATGCATTGCATCTATTCATGTAAACGTTATTTATTATTTTCTAATATGTACCTTCAACCACTGCGAATAACATAAAACATTCTTGAATCCAAAGTTAAAAATATAAAAAATGTAATTCTAAAAAAACACCATTCTTGAATCTACCATTAAAAATATGTAAAAGTCAATTCTAAATAAAACATTTCTAAAACTAAACTATACTTGAAAAAAATTAATAAAGAAAGAAAAACTAAATGCCTAAAATCTCATCATTTTCATCGTTTTCGGAATTTTTAAAAAAATAAAAAAGTGAACAACGAAATGAAACAACGAAAAAAATACTCCCAGAGGAGGAAGACTCTTTTAATCTCGCGTACATCTGCAATGTTGTTTCACCGTGCCGCTGCTGTTGTTGGCATCGTCGAATACGCTTCAGCTGCGTTGATGTTAACATTTCCAGCGGAAGAGCTGGAGGCGGAGGCATCGGTTGTTGTTGATGTAGATGTTGATGGCGCATATCTACTTCTGATTCCATCTGCCGCAGCTGCTGAAAATGGTCTTGTTGCACCAGTTGTTGCTCCAGATGGCCCTTCATGCGTAACGCCACCGCGAAGACGAGTGTGGCGTCTCGTGCAGAGGCATCATCTGGTGCTGTTGGTGATGCGGCGGTGGCGGGGGCGTTTGACACGCGACCTGTTGCGTCGACAGCGGAGGTGGCACTTGTTGAGGTGGCGAGAGCTAAGGAGGTAGGGGCGCACATGTGATCACTTGCGTCGGTAGTGACGGCGGCGGAGACGACACTTGTTGAGGTTGCTGCAATCGCTGTTGTTATGGCTGCTGCTGTCGAGGCCGTGGTGTGTTGAAAATAATTGTCCCCGGCCCCGAAATGTTTGCTACATTGGTCACGTTTCCTTCAACGTTGGGTGGGGTGGGGCTGATGCAGATGTTCGATATCAGGTCAGCCGGAGTAACGCCCACGTTATTCTTAGGCCGTATGTTTGCTCCATATTGCATTAAAAATTCACAAACCTCGTTGGCATCATAGACAACTGCGATGTGTAAATGTGTCATTCCGTGTAGGTGTGTTACGTCGCGCGAGACTCCTGCTCCCACCAGGTGTGCACAGAAAGCAAGTTGGTTGTTTTTGGCCGCTAAGTGGTCTACAGCTAGGATTTGCATAGGCTGTCGTGGGGGAAAGATGGATGGATGGGTCTGGCACCACGTAGTGGAAGGACGGTAAGGGCAGAAGGTTCTCTCTGGGCCGTTCCCTATTCTCTTAATGGCCTAAGACGGATGAGAGGGAGAAATCAGAACAGGGAAGACTCCAGTCATGGCAAACAGCAGTTTATTGGGGTGGTATACTTACATACACCTTACAGGCACCTGGCGTAGCCCAGCCTCGCCAAGGACTGTTCTCCGGAAGAGACTCTCTGCAGCGGCCATCAGACGACACACGAAGTGCACAGCGATCAGGGGAGAGGGCGGGAAGCTGCTAGCAGGACCCTGGAAGGTCGATCTGAACTAGCGCGGTGGAGGAGGTCGGCAGGGCCAGTTAGGGCCGATCTGAACCGACTAGGGGTGAAGGGATGCCGGCAGGGCCAGTTTGGGCCGATCTGAACCGACTAGGGGTGAAGGAAGTTCGGCAGGGCCAGTTTGGGCCGATCAGAACCGACGGAGGAGTGTAAGGTCCGTGCACACGGGCGACGAGCTCACGAGTAGCATTCGTCCCCCCGCTAAGCGGAGGTCACGCTGTTATATAGGCCTTTACTGCTGAGACGCTCTTTCCGAGGCGGAGCTACGCAACATGCTTACGCGGGTGTCAGCTGTCTGCGGCCACGCGACAGGCCACACCGGTTCCTCTGCGTCTAGTATTGCTATGTCCGATTTCTTTGCTATTCTTTTCAGACAGGTGAGACAATGTGTTACATGGTTTCGAACATCCACGAATAACTTTGCCCAATCGATGCTCTTTCTAATACATTGCACGATTTTTAAGATTCCGGTATGGCTGAACAGGATATATCTAATGTGTAAGGAACCCTGGCGCGGGGTGCGCAGAGGACGGATATTGACCGTTCGTACTTAACAGATATTTGCATGAGAAACCACATTCGTCGTAAAAAAATGTTTGAGTGTCAGTCCGTGCCAACTGGTGCAAGATATGCAATTCTACGCAGTTCTGTTGTTCGTAAAGTATTCTAGATTTATCCCATAGTATCGGAAATTGGTCGGGAACGTTCGCGATAATGTTAACCGGAGGTGCCCTGCTTAAGGTATCCATGAGTAGAATGGATTTTCCTGGCCTATGTTCCACAGTAAAACTATATTCGGTTAGTTCTGCGAGCCTTCTAGCTAACATTGGGAGTGGTAAAGCGTTGGTCAGAAGGTATTTAAGAGCTGAATGGTTTGTTCGGAGGGTGAAATGTTTAGGAAGAAGACAGAATCGGTGTTTTTGGATCAAAGTTTTCTAATCTTATCCCCGCAAAGTTTTCTAATTGTTCTGGGGAGTAGGACTCCTGCGCCTTTTTTAACTTTTTGCCGGCGTAAGCAACCGGGTGTTCACCGTCAGGGATCGTCTGCGGTGGTATCGCCCCTATCGCCGTGGAGGAGGCGTCGACTTCGAGAATAAACTCTTGACTGAAGTCGGGAATTCTGAGGACAGGGTAACAAGTAAGGGCTTTGCGTAGTCTGTCAAAGGCGCGTTGAGTGTCACTGGTCCAGTTCAAAGAAGTTCCTTTTTGTCAAGTTAGTGAGTGGGGCAGCAAGTTCAGAAAATTTTGGAATAAAGTTTTGATATTAATTCTCGAATCCAAGGAAACGAAGAACTTGACGAGCTGTAGTCGATCTGGGGTAGTATTCAATGGCGTCGAAGTTCTTCTGTTAGGGAGCAATCTCACCGTTGCCAATGCAGTGACCTAGAAAATCAATTTTGTCTCAAAATAATTTATATTTTGAAGATTTTAATATTAATTTTGCCGCCCGTTGACGCTCGAAAATCTGTCGATGATTCAAAATGAGTATGTTCGTCTGTGTCATGTCTAAAGATATCGTCAATATAATAAAGAATATTTTGATGGATATCGCCAAATATTTTCTCAATTAATCGTTGAAAAGCTATCGAAGCATACTCAAGGTTAATAGTGAGTAATTTCTCGTCTTTTCCCCTCGTTTGTGTCCAAATCTCTGCCTTATCGTCCCCTGCGATGTCCAATGGGTCTTAATGCGCGCCGTGTAGGTCCTCTGGTAACTCACAGGTTATATATCCTAGCAACGCCTGGTTTTCGGACGGTAAGGCGGGTGAAGGTGGAGGAGTCCTCTCAGTTTGACCTCGCAAGGAAAACGGAGGTTCGTCATCGTCTTCAGCATCAATGGTAACGAAGACGTATTCATGACGTTCATCAGCCGACGAATAAATGGATTCTCCCTTACAGCTAGAATTAATTGGAAGTAGAGGAATTCAAATTTTGGAAACGGTGAACGACTGGCGTCGGTGTGTGAAACATTGTGTCCTTGCTGCGGTGCTGCGTAGTTTGGATGTTGAGTCAAGGTAGGGTATGTCGGATATGCATGTGTCTGTCGCAATTGTTCCAGATAAAGTGATACTTTAAATTCGTGCCGTATGTGCTCCTCCTCTTTGGCCGCCCTCACGGCCTTGCCAAAGGAGTTTGGTTTGCCCTCCTGACTAACATTCTCAGCTCTTGCCTGAGCCCTTGAATAAAAACATCCCTAACGCGTCTATCGAACTCCGAATCCGTGGGTTCCTCGCCATAAGCCGGGACCAGTTCACGCATTTGACGCCTGACGTGCCGTATCCGTCCCAAGCAGCCTCTCAGCGACTCGTGCGCTGCCTGAGCACAGTTACCAAGTTCGCGTTCGAGCAATGCAATGGACGGTTTCGTGAAGAATTCACGAAGGAACACCTTCATTACCTGCCCCGATTGCGCGCCTGCCGGTTGGTCGCGTTGAAGACGTTTAGGAGTTCCTGTAATGCGGGCATTCCGCTTCAGTCCATCCTGCCGTAACTGACACAGTGTTCATCACTTTAAGGAAGTCCTGAAGTGCTTCCTGAGATGATTCTTCGTCATTCTCTGGACAACGGGTTTTAATTACAGAATCTAGGCGGACTAAGACGGATCACGGACAGTGAGACGGTTATTCAGTAAACGTATGTTTATATACGTCCATGCTGCCGTTGCTTCGCAGCAAATTGTTCTTCAGTCTGTGAGATGGAAATCCGGTGACGGACGGCGTTATTGACCAACCGAGAGGTGTGTAAGATTCCAGATCGGACCAATGTATTCTCCGCTAATAAACATTTTCTCGAAAGAGACAAATTTATGAAATGACATAAACACTCGCTGTGTATTGGAATAATAGTAAAAACGATTGCTACCTAATTAATTCTTAAAACACTTTCTCTTGCAAATATGCATCTTCTACGCAAGTAGAAAATACATTTCACATCGATGAATCATTTAATCGAGAATCGCGTTTGGCGCCATTTATTCTGTCCGCAAAAGCGACACGTTTTACACTTCGTTACACACTCCAAAATTGAGACACGTTCTTATTTAGAATAATTGCGAACGAATCATATTCGTCAGGGATCTTGAGATATAATACACAAATGTAAAGAAAAGTATTTATGCATATTTTAAAAACACGATATATAGAACATTCTACCTTATCTGCCAGCATGTATTCTGTTGAGGAAGGTGTCTGTTCTTGAGCAATGCTCTTACTCTGACACCTAGATCGCCTTACAACAACTTTATATAATTATATATTGTTAGTACATGTAAAATAAAACAATACGTAAAATAACGGAGAAAATAACTCCACATGCCATTTCTGCACACCTCCAACTTTTATGCTTTATATAAACACAATTATTATATTTCCAACTACCTAGCCGGCGCTGCGACTTCATCTTGATAAAGTGGCAACATTATCGTCCCTGGTGGGAGTGGGACAACTAAAGAAACAGAACTACACAACTACAAACTGCAAAAGAATAATACGTGTTAATAAAATTATGTACACTATTTACATATATAAATGCAGCTACAAGCAGAAAAAGAAAAGCTGCATGTATGTGAAGCGGACCGCCGACGTCATACATGGCCTTCGCCGTTTGTTTTCGCGACAACCCGATACTTACTTGCGGACCAGGCACACAGCGCCCACCGCCAACTCCAAATAGCAATCTCAAATAGCAAGAGGAAAGACTGCATGCTTAAAGTCACATCCTAGTAATATCATAATTGAGAGGAGTGATTGCGTGTATGTACAAATTATCCACAATTCCACGCGGTAGAATTGTGGGAACTACTCCCTGAGTCAGTGAACCAGACTTCATAAATTTTGTTATATTTTTCGTAAGTCTGATTTAGATCTAAAGATTCTCCCCGTCGGAGGTAAAGTGTCATCAGGTAACACATTCATTCAATAGGTATAATAGGCAGGCCATCTGACATTAATTGCATTTTTAATTCGGCTTGAGTTTCGGGGAACTTAATTGCGCCGCCTACAGGAACCATTTTTATAGCAAGGACGATTTCTTTGTTCCTGAAATCTACCAAGCATCATTCTTTGATTTAGAATGTTATAAAATTCATCTGGATCTGTATGCGGCTTGAATTGCTCTTAATCTCAATTGGGTGGACAAGCAATAAAACCGATGCGTATCCTCATTAAAACAGTCAATCTTCTTACAGAAGAGATACCAACAAGAACCCCACTACTGATCTCCACCGCTGCAACAGAGACTTAGGTCGCAATCGATGGACGGGCGCTCAAGTGAGATACAGGTTATAACAATACTTCCTGGGTGAGCGGTTATCACGGTCTCCGTTTCAGGTTTAGGTGTTTCAGTTCCGTCGAGCAAGGCCTGATGTGTTGTTATTTCAGCTTGCGGGGCCCGATGTGGTGTTGCCAGTTCAACTTTCTTGGGCGAGGCCCGATGAATGTCGGGGAGTGATCTTGCCGCCCGGATGGTTGGCGAGTTCATTCTGACCGTCTTGACCGTGTTCGCTCTCGCAAACCTTTCTGTGTGCATTCAATAAGATTTTTAGCAAGGTTAGAATTTGCTAAGACGTCCTCACTGCCCCAGTGCTGCCCCTATCTCAGAACTATGTGGCCTTTTTTCGCACATTTTAGACTTCTTTTTCTTTCTCTCTTCAGTGCATTGGCAGGTTCATTAGGATCCTGCCGGCAATTACTCTGTAAGGCCTACCACATCTCACTACAACGTCATACGCCATGCTGTTTCTCAAGCTTTGCACCCTCTTGTGGCAAGTATCATGTTTTTATTGTCACAATACACTATTTGAGAAGAGGTATGTTCTTTACCCTTTAATTTAAATCATTTTTTGGCCGATTCGCAGTTGGAGTTTGAACCTTAAACACTAGAGATTCCTCTAACCACATTTTTTACGAAAAGGTCATGGACCTGTAACCATTAATATTGAAGTTTTGACAGCATCATTATTTTGAAGGTTCCCCGATTCGCCAAACACAGCACCATTTTTATCATTTAAAGCTTCTCAAACCTGTAGTGTCATGCCGGCTGCTGCCAAGAAGGTCGTCACTTTCCCGTGCTTCCACTTCACGCTGATCGTCAACGGAACTGGGTATTCATACGCGACCACCTCCAGGAGACTGCCAGAAAGCGCTCGCCACGACTCGTAGTTGGCGGCAGGTCCGCGATGGGAGTCGCGACAAACAGCAGGAGCTGCAAAAGAACGGATCCCTCTCGTTCTCAACAGTGATACTAGTCTTAGTTAGGTGGTGATTATCTAGCCTTGACTTGCGATCCATGAAAAATCTTGTTATATTGTGGAGTGTTGAAGAGAAGGTGCTGAAAACAAAATGTCCGTGTGCGAAGCAACGGTGAAATATATTAATATTAAATTACCGGAACAACAAGGAACTTCATACAACCCAATGGTCGTGTATTGGGGCTAAGGCAAGTCTCCTGCACAATTTTAATGCATATAAAGGCAGACTGGGAACCAACCTGGAACGCCTAATAAGTCATTATTTTAAAATAAATGGACAATGGACAACCATTAGGATCTAAAAGCAACAAATGCAAAGCGGAAAGCTGACAGGGATTCGACGAGTGTAAGACAAGTACGACGACAATGTCAAGACGGAACGCTGTCAAGTATTTGACAACGATGTAGGACACGTGGTTGACTGGGGACTTCATTTAGTTGAAAGAGAAGTTGAGGTACTTGGTGCAATGCCAAAGTATTAGCGAAAGTAACTTCTCTCCATCTCCACGCGTCAGATGCCATAATTCAGCTCTTTCTTTGAAAGCGATTTTGCAATTTTGCGAGGGGTATTGGTACTCGTCCTGAAGTTCTTGTGATATCTCGCAAGTTTCGTTTATTAGCGCTAAGAGGTTGTCGACAGAAATAGGGAATATGTGTTCTGCTTCCTCATTGATTGACTGTGGTAGTGGTGGGGGGATAGTGACGTCGTCCACAATTACTGTGATAGTATTGTCACGGTTTGTGCCTCCTGCATCATCTGGAACTCTTTTGGGCCTTCGTATACAGGCCGTTGTCTTTTTCGTCTCTACTTACCTCCACTTCTCTCCCGGCTTCTGGCTCGCTTGGCTGTGAGAGGTCGGGTCGTGAAACACCCAAAGGAACGTCCAGAGGGGCGCGTGGTTGAATGAAAGTGAATGACTTTCCTCTATGTTGGTTTATTAACTCTCAACAGGTACATTATCAAATATGAGTCTTACGTTAATCTATGATAGGCTTTTTCTAATTATACACTATGAAGCTGATGCCAAAGACTTGCATGGGGGACAAACTAGTCTTGCTCGCGTTCGCGTTAATTCACCATACCGACAGCCCAGGACATGATTTCCCCGTGAAGGTCTCGCCTCGCCACACGTCTGGTCGTGCTGCCCACACTCGTCCAAGCCCCTGACCTCTGCGCGCCCGGCCACCGCCTCGCCACCCGTTCTCGCCCCCTTCTTGGTTCAGCGCTGCTCCCTTCCACACGCCTACCCTGCGTGGGAAGCTGACGCGTCTTTTCGCTAGCGTCTTAGCGACCGAGCTGGGCGGCGCACGGGGCCTGAGGCGCACGCTGAGTAAGTGCTGATCGCATATATTGAAACTTTTCCACCGGCCTTCGCCGGATATGCTCACCATCTTTTTATAATAGAATAATTTGATTTCTCCCTCGATTCCATGACCGTGACAGTATGATCCATTCGGTGAATGTCAACGAAATTTCCATGTAAATTTGTTTTGTTTTTGTTCGAGGTGCCCTTTGTCTCTAAATTCTCAGCTACGTAGGGTACAAATCGCGTCACAAGCCAATACAGATCTTTCACTTCGATTTTTATGACCTCCTTCCGACCCGTGCTCTTTTGTGGAGCTCTATGTAACCCCTCTCGACCACCCAGACTTTTGAGTCGGTGCGTTGCCCAGCCCTAACCCTTTTGAAAGAGGGTGAGCTACTTTTCGTATCGTTCTTTGGTGTGTTGGACATGACCAATTATTAGTCCGTATCTAAGTAGTTTCAATCTGCCATATTGTTTGGGAAAAGTTTCCCCCCAGAGAGTAGGTTATTGTGCAAGATGTGTAAGCGTTTAAAAATGTGTGTAAAAGACAAACTGCATCATTTTGGCTTTGAAACAAAGTATTAATTTAGTCCCTTCTCATCTTCGTTATGCTACATTGTACCTGTCAATTGCTTCAGTTGATTAATCATCATTCAAGCTTGTATGTATTTTGTTTGGTAAAACAAAATATCCTCACAATGGCTTCTCACAACACTGTAAAATCAGCTTTCTACAACACTATAAAACCTCTTTTACACTGCAAATACTAATAATTTCCCACTTTGGTCAATTCGTTACCTTGAAAACATATTTCGAGGGCGGAACAGTTTTTTTAAATTATCCTAAGTCAGCAAAGGGGTTTCCCTATTGACGAATTATTATTTCACTAATATTTTCCAGTTTCTGGGATAGGTTTGATGCTCAGAAGCTGGACCTGCTGGGCAGAATTTTCAGCATGACTATATATTTATAATACACTTAATATGTTCGTCAAAATGTGCCATTAAAATAAATTGTTTGACACATTTATCAACCGTTATAGTGTTACAAGTTAGTTAACATTTCACAACATTCGCCTTGACAGCACTACCAGTCGGGGTGTCCACAGCACATCCAAGGATTCTTTCACTAATTTTTCCCACATCAAATGCAATAAAGAAATGATGACGAGGGAAAGAAACTTACCTTTCTTGAAATTCCCTGAGCAGTGATTGTATTAAAGAGATAATGGCAGAAGTGTAATGCGTCTCAATAAATGCTAACAATACGCCTCCACAAATGTCATAGATTTGCCAGTTGTTTCCTAATTGATGATTATGAGCTGCGCTACTCTCTATGAGAGGAGTGGGATTTTACAATTAACGTGAGGGAGCCCTGGTCGTGGCATTTGATGGAGAGACACACACTTGACTTAACCTATTTATTTAATCATTAAGAAAATACATTAATAGTGGCCATGTAAATGGTGATGAAGGCCTTAAGAAAAGTAATACTGTAATAACAATAACATTCTCCACTGTACCCCTGATACTGCAGCGCTCATCAGACAATCAATTTGACGTGGCGTCGTCTGTGACTGGTCGAACGTGTCGACACGAACTCGGAGACAAGGCGGCTTCCTAGGGGGCCGTGGGGGTTATATGAGCTCGGGTCACATGTCATTCGTACTGCGAGCAAACGGGCGGGTTGTGCGCCAAATCGTGCGCAAAAACACTGCGTCACAAAGAGTGCCGAAGCCTACTCTTGATGCCTGCGGTCAGCCCTGTATGCTGCTGAGCAGTCCAGCCCCCAGCGAGTCGCGCCACCTGCATCTGTTTGCACTGCGCACCCAGTGATTACGTCACCTCAACTGCTCATAACCATGACGTTTACTAAATCAATTTCCAATTTCATTGATGTGACAGGACTGTCGCTGAGGGAACGCCTGTAAGAGTCTTGGCACACCGAACGCGTGCACAGGTATCGTGATCCACCTCGATATTTTTATATTCAATAATTATACAGCTTTATCCATGCGAGAAGGCAAGCGCATAACCTCAATTCTATTTCAAGCTGTTCTTAAGACTTCGATGTTTTCAAAATAATGATCGACTTGAAACACGGTTGGGAGTGAGGTCTCGAAAAAGTCACATCCTTGAGGTTTTGGGATCTGTTTTCAATGTTTTTTTTATTATTATTTCAACAGACCAGCATAACTGCTTTACAGGGATTGTTTACATTTAAATCTCAAATCAAAACACTTACAAAAATAACTAACTAACAAAGAAATTAATTTCATTCAGCACTGACACAAAAGGTAGCATTCATAAAATACATTCATTCTTTTATAAATAGATATAAAGGAAACCTAACAGGTTTTCAATGTTAAATATTTTCATTCTTCGTGTTTTGACATGTACGCTCACATAATGATCCAAACAAGGTGATAAGAAACCTAAGCAGCGCTTTGGGGCACAGGAACCTAAAAGCGTTTATCGAAATGTGCCAGTTATTGATATTGAATAGTCTTTTATTTGTTCAGAGTCGTATATTGGACAAAAAGATTATGGAGATCGTTTAAATACGTACACATTTCTCCAACTCGAGATTTTGGTAGTTGTAGTAGTTGCTGTAGCAGGTATGTGGGCGGTAAGGTCTCTACCATTCTTCACAAAAAAATGAGTCTCGTCTAACTATGCGAAAGTTGCCACAACTGATTCTCCGAATTCATTCCGTTCATGGCCCATTTCTCGTACTGTTTGACCACAATTTTAACAATAGTTTATTGCAAATACGACAATTAATAATAGTTTATTGCAATGTCTTAAGTGGTAGCATTGTCATGGAAACAACTTTTCATTCACGAAATTCCATTCAAACTCATCGTCTTCATCGCATCGGTGTCACAGTTCCTCCTTCCTCCACTCTGGAACTCCTTTAGCTCTTGGCTTACAGGACTTTACTTTCTTGATGACTTAACTTATCTTCTTATTTGGCACCCGGATGCAAGAGTTCGGAGGGGGTCGAGAAAGACCCTGAGTTAACGAAACCGAGGGGTGTATGGCTAATGAAAACAAATAGCTGTTCTTAAGTTTTTGATATTTTTAAAATCTGGTGTTCACGTACCCGTGTAATCTGGTACATCCATTGTAATTACAGATACTCGTCGATCTCCACAATCAGTTCGCGTAGAGGTTTTCCTTGCGGAAATGTTTGCTAGGTGATTACGAAACGTTATATTGAGTATGTTCTTGATCGACTAGGTGGTCGGATTTTACTTCCTTGTGTCATCTAATAAACGATTACTCAGGATATGACTCCAATGTCACAGATCTACCGTTTTCACTTTTTCCTGCGTACTCTAAGAGTAATACACTGTGCAAGAAAATATATTAGTTTAAATCGTGCATTATTCTTGCATGATTCTCTAATATATCAGGCGTTTACAAAACTAATTATATGACTCAATACAAGTGAAATGTTTCTATTTAATCTGTGAGACGGGTAAATTCGCATTCATTGGTAATATGAAGCTGATATGCAAGCTATGTGTCTAATAAACGTTTATTTAGGATGTGACTAATGTCACAGTCCTACTGGCTCATTTGAAACTCTTCTGGGTCTTCGCTTTCAGGCCACTATTTTTTCTTTACGTACTTTCTCTTCCTTCCCGACACCCGGCTCGCTTGGCTGTGAGAGATAGGGTCGTGAAACACCCAAAGGAACTTCTCGAGGAGCGTGCGATTAAATGAAAGCAGATAGCTTTTCTTTATACTGTGTGATGAGCCACCCTCGGAGCTGACTGGCTTCAGCGTATTCCTAAGGTGATTCGTCACTTTGGGTACTGCGATTGATTAAGTAACACGAGAGTTGAGGGGAAGGGAGAGGGCAGCTTACTCAGAAGACGTTTTTAATAAAAATGCACCATTTATTATTAATTAAAGGGGAGACAGGGGGAACGATGGATTGAAGGGAGATGCTTGGGAGTCGAGATTACTGACGACGGCCGCTTACCCCATCTCCCCGTGGACCAGGCGTTCCGGCGAGGGCAGCAATAGCAGCGGCAGCACCCTGGGAGCGTGTCGTCATCATCCCAAGAGAGTCGTCCGGAGTCGGAATCAGCAGTCGGAGAAGCAAGCCCGTTCTTCCGTATGTCACTGCCCTCCCTGGCTCTGCCGGGCCCGTTTATATTGGGCCGGCTTGCATTCGGAAGCGTTTTTTAGAGGCCGCTGCCGGGATGTTTTGTGACGCTGCGTGCCGCTTGCCTTGCGCGTCTTCCTTGCGCGGGGTGATGTGGTAATGGCGGTTCGCCACATGGCTTCCATGCCTTCCGGTTTTTCGATATTAGAGAGCTAAGCCAGTTAACAGTGTCTCGACAGGGTGGGTGTGGTTATTTTGGGATTGGGAAAAGGGTAGTATGTACAGAAGAAACTATTCACATAAATGATACATGATAACGATACAATATTTGAGTTATTCATGTGACTGACAAAATCACATAGTGGCTGAGGATGTTGCCTACTTAATATTCAAATATCTTAAACTGTATTATTATATTCCAATTTTACACATTACACTTAAACTGTAGTATTTACATTTCAATTTTACACACACTTAAACTGTATTATGTACATTTCAATTTTGCACATTACACTTTACATTTGTATTATTTACTTTTCTTGTCTGTTTTGGCGTGACACTATTTGTTCCAAATACGCTATTTATCCAACGTAGTCTATTTTACTGTTCTTTATTTTGGAGAGTCTAGCAGGCTAGTTTGTCATAATTCTGGACTTGTTTGTGAACGATGATGGCGATGTGGTGGTGGAAGAACTCACTTCCCAAGTTGAGGAACCCCTGGATACGGCGTGGAGATGTCACAGGTGTCCTTTGGTGGCGGTTGTGGCCATCCGGTCGAAGCTGCTGTGCTGCTGACCATGCCCATGGCCGTCTGTCCCGTGGAGTAGTGGGTTTCAGAGTTCCTGGAGGCCGTTGCTTCTTGTCTCGACAGGGAGGAAGTGGTGTTTATTGTTGGTGGGTTCGTGGTTTCTTCGGGGGGAGAGGGAAGTGGGCCATTTGTTTGGGGGTGGTCTGTGCGTTTGGTGAGGGGTTTTGGGGGGTTATTCTTTTTTGGGAGAATTTCCTGATTAGTTTGTAAAAGGGATAAATGGATGCGGCACATATTGCAGTCATGAGAAAGTGCAAAATTTGATTTTGTTGGGGGACTGGATAGTTGGGTTTTTCTAGTGATTTTGCGGTTTCGTCGATTGATCGTAGTTTGTTTTTTAGGTCCTGTAGGGGAAATTGTGTCTCGTAGTCCTGTGTGTTTAGGAATGTCGAAACGCGCGTTAAGTTGATATCAGGGAGGGTGGTGTGATCGAGTAGGTTAGGTATTGGTGGAATGTGGAAGCGTGTTGGCGGACCGTGAATATTTAGTAGGGTTGTCACAGCTGCTCGTCTGTTACTACTGCAACACCTATGGCCATTGCGTGGGGTTCCGGCTCACTTTGCTGCAGGAGGTGGGGTCGTACTACACCCAGAGGAACATCCCGAGGGGCGTGTGATGGAATAAAACGATTGCCTTTTCTCCAAGCAGGTTTATTACATCTAGGGGTTACAAGTTTTCTACTTCTTTTGATCTTTCTTTAACTTACTAAGTAATACCTGGTTACCGACCATCTATTTTCTATCCTTTTAATCTAATTTCTCTACCTAACAACTAATCTCTCTCCTGGGTATATTCCCCATGACTAAGACTTGTATGGGCGAACCTATTCTTGTTAGTGATCGCGTTCACTCACCATTCCTGACGCCCGGAACTTCGTTCTTCCTCCGCGGTCTCGCCTCGCCACTCGTCCGTACGCCTTGGCCGCTCCCAACCAACTCCCCGACCTCTGTCCTCCCTGCCCCCGCTTCCCCCAGCTCGCACACCCTTCCCTTGCTCAGCGTCTTCCTTTCCCACGCGCCCTCGCAGCGTGGGAAGCTGACGCATTTCCTCTCGCCGGCACCTTGGCGACCGAGCCGTAGGGGTGGCTAGCGGGGTTCGGGGCCCGGGGGCTCGCCGTGTCAGCGTTAAGCGCATGTCCTGGGGCTTTTCCACCGCCCTCTGCCGTTCGCATCTAGCATGCTTTGCGAAATGGCTTCTGTGATAATTCTTCTCGTAATCAATCAATCATTTCATTAAAGTAATTTCCCCCCTGCCCCCCGTGACCGTCACAGGGTTTTGGAATGGGGGTTTAGAATTATGGTGCGACGGGATGCCCAACATATGGTGATGTTAATCTGACCAGTGCCGTTAATTTGGAAGTGGGATATTGCGGTTGCGTTGGGGGTGAATCTTGAGTTTGGGCAGTGTAGTGTGAATTCCAAGGGTTGTGGGGTGCTGAATAGCCATAAATTTGAGTTTCTGGCACAGAAGAATGTTGGAGTCGGATTGGTGGCAACCTTTGTCTGGCAGAGTCGTTTTGCTGACTGTATGTTTCCAGTGAAGAGTGCGTGTAGGCAGGAAGAAGCAGGGTGGTTGGATGTGTGTTTGCGTGGAGGGCATGTTCTGTAGAAACTGTCGGTGCGGTCGGTCAAGTCTTCGAGTTGTAATTCCATAAACGCCAGATGGTCTTCTGTTATGGCAAGGTACGGATTGGGTGGTATTATACTAATTGATAAGGAGCTGTTTGGTAGGTTTACGGGTAAAGGAACTGCGCGATATAGGTGAAAAAGTCGGTTTGGTGCCTGAAGTGGTATTTCGATGAAAAGGTGGATTACGTTATCTTTGGTGGCTATGGTTACTTCAGCGATGTCATAATAGATGAAAAGGAATTCCTGTTGTGGTGGGGTGGGTAGGTGCAAGTCGGCGGGTAGGTTTTTCTCTATTTGGGTTAGGGCGGAGAAAAGTTGTCGCAGGGGGAGGAAATACGGGGAAAGCCTGTGTTATTGGAGGAGGGACCATGCTGTTTGGAACTGTTTAAAATAGATACCTATTTCTTGGGTTGTCAGTTCCAAGACGCGGATCTTCCATCTTATAGTGTTAATGATTAGGAGTTCTTTAACGATTGCGTCCGGGGAATTTAGATATTCTTGTTTTTTTCTAAAGGAGGACGTGAGAGCATTTTGGGCGGTCGCTAGTTTTTGATTAGTCGTCCGTTGTAGTCTGTATTGTCTAGAGTACGGTTTATGATAGTGGCCTGTTCGTGGATTAAGTGTACTCTTTCTTTCGTGTTTCGTTTGAGAGTTGAGATGATTTGATTTAATTTATATAAATCGTGGGAGTCTGCAGTGCCGAAAAGCCATTTGAGTGCGGAGCCTCCGAAGTTGATAAGACCTCTCTTTTAATGTTGTGGGTGTTCTGTGTGGGTTGTGTGGAAGATTTAATTTCGCTCAGGATGTTTTTGAATTGCGTGAGGTCTGCTTGGATTCGTGAGATTTCTTGCTCGTATGTGTAGGCTGCGTTCTTCCTAAGTGTATTTACGGATGCTATTAGTGAGGGGCGAGTGTGTTTATTTATATCTTGTTGTAGTATTTGTAGGAGTTTCAGTGCTTGGTCTATGGTTTTATCGAATGAGTCGAGTTGGAATATTTGTAGTATTGTCCATTTGTCACCAGTGAGTAATATCGTTCCTTCATGGGCAAAAGCGAGTCCTTGGTCGTAAGGGGTTCTGGATATTTCTACTTGGGAGAGGGTAGGGGATAAGCAGAGGGTGAGGATAGCGGATAAATTAATTTGCAAAAGAGAAATTGTGAAATTAATTTTTACGTTTCTTAATTCGGTATTATATTGGTTTTGTCATGATCCAAGGGGTATTTGTTGTTTGGTTATTTTGGTGGGATGAGCGGGTTAAGTGAATGTGTTTTTGTTGTGATGTGGGATTGAGGGTCGTCAGCAGAATTTAAAAGAGTTTTCTTTTCGAATGGTTCCTTGACATCTCTTGGCGTGCGCATTGGAGGCAGCTTTTGGAGTAGCGTATTGTCTCCTAGAGGTAACGTCACAGTTCCTATTTGTAAACAAGCTGTGTTAAAGTCAAGAATTGCTTGTTTTGAAAGTAAGAAATCAATGCCAAGTATATCGTGTGTTTGAATATGGGGAGGTCGTTTGGATATAATGAAATCGGGGAACAGAGAAAAGGAAGGAGTAGGTGAGAAGATAATTTTTGTAGTTATGGATCCAATGATTGAAAGGGGGTGACTGGTGACAGATTGTAAATTGCGATGGGGTGCACCATCAAATTTAGTGTTGTCGGGAATGAATTCTTCAAATAAGATAGATGCTTGAGCACCACTCTCTACGAGAAGTAAAAGGTTCTTGCCGAAAAATTCTGTACAAATGCATGGAAATGGAGTTAACGTTTTGTTCTGAAAAGGTGTGCATTGTGGCCCTGAGGGTTGCTGAGCTGGGATCCTCCCGTCTGGGCCAGTAGCGGGAGGATGCTCAAGTTTGGGTGATGTGTTAAGGTGTGTTTTGGCGAAGGTGCTGTTTGTGGTTGCGTTGTGTAATTGTTGTTATTGTTGTTAGTTGTTCTTGTTGGGATATTGTAATAGTTTTGGGTGGTGGTGTTTGGTGACGCAGAAGGGGCGTTATAAGAGAGAGATGTAGGGGAGGAGGAAGAAAGGAGGAGGGAATTCAGGTTTTTATTTATGGATTCTAAGGTTTTATTGTAATTTGAGCCATTCGAGGGTACCATGGGGGTTGAGTTTATTGGTTCAGAGTAGAGAGATTCGGCGATAGTGGCTGCTTCTATCCATGACCGGGGGTTATCTTTTTCGACTAAATGTGATAGATAGGTTGGGAGACCGAAAAGGAATTGCTTTAGGATTAGGTGTTCAGTAAGGGGAAATGGTGGTGTAGCTGTCATGCATTCTTTGGCGAGTTCGTACAATCGTAGCGCAAATTGTTTGGGTGTTTCCGATTTAGTCATAATGCAAGAGGAGTACCTGCGGATAGCGTTAGAGAAGTCTGATTGTCTTGTAAATAGTCGTCGGGTGGCATTTTCAAAGTCAGTCCAAGTTTTAACATTCATCAATTCAGGAGACAATGAAGCCAAACGTTTTGCTGTGCCGTCCAAGTGAGCTTGGGCGAACAGTAGACGTTCGGGATCCTGCCATCCTGAGATATCAGCCATGTTATTTATTGTTCTTAGGAAATCGTCAATGTTTTGGCTGGAATCGCCAGTAAATTTTTCCAAGTAGTCATGGAAGGCTGAGCGTTTGTCGTCGAGGATGATGGTTGTTTCGATGGGGCGTTGGGAGTGGTGGACGGAGAGGGGGAGGGGGAATGATTGTTTCCTTGGAGGAGAGAGGCATGGTCAGAACAGAAGGGTCGTGTTTTGAGGGGAGAATTCCGTTTTCGGTGGTGATATGCGTTGTCTGTAAAATGTCAGAAAAAGGAAATTAAAGTCGTAGGGAGTAAAAAAACAACTATTGAGAGAAATTTTGAAAATCAGTCACAGTACTCGTGAAAATATTCACTCAATCATTTATAGCGATGTAAGCGTGGATTCGTTGCGCCAGGGGTGAATCTGACGCTAACCGCTGCCACGAGATGTGATGAGCCACCCTCGGAGCTGACTGGCTTCAGCGTATTCCTAAGGTGACTCGTCACTTTGAGTTCTGCGATTGATTAAGTAACTTACGGAAAGTTGAGGGGAAGGGGGAGAGCAGCTTACTCAGAAGACGTTTTTAAGTAAAATTGCACCATTTATTATTAATTAAAGGGGAGACAGGGGGAACGATGGATTGAAAGGAGATGCGCGGGAGTCGAGATTACTGACGACGGCTGCTTACCCCATCTCCCCGTGGACCACGCGTTCCGGCGAGGGCAGCAACAGCAGCGGCAGCACCCTGGGAGCGTGTCATCATCCCGTCAGTCGTCCTGAGTCGGAATCAGCAGTCGGAGAAACAAGCCCGTTCTTCCGTACGTCACTGCCCCCCCGGGCTCTGCCGGGCCCGTTTATATTGGGCAGCTTGCATTCGGCAGCGTTTTTTAGAGGCCGCTGTCGGGATGTTTTGCGACGCTTCGTGCCGCTTGCCTTGCGCGTCTTCCTGGCGCGGGGTGATGTGGTAATGGCGGTTCGCCACAACTGGTTTTTTAACTGATGTATATTTACATTAAATTAACTTTACTTTGCATCTCATCAGTACAAGGTTGATCTTAGACTTGTATGGGGGAAAACAAGTCAGCCACGCCTTTGCGTTAACTCATCATGCCGACAGCCCTCATTATGGTTTCTCCCCGTAGGTCTCGCATCGCCACACGTCTGTTTCCGTCCGCTCGCTGGAGAGCAGCAAGTCCCAGTCCACTGCCATCGCCTCGCCTCCCCTTCTCACCCTTCCTGACTCAGCGCTCCACCCTTCCCCACGCCTTTTTAGCGTGGGAAGCTGACGCGCTTTGCCGTCGGCATGTTAGCGACCGAGCTGGGTGGTGCGCGGGGTGCGAGGTGTATGGCACGCGCTGAGTTAGTGCTGAGCGCTGTCTCTGAACTTTTCCACGGACGTGCGTATTTGACATACCAAGGGCTTTTGAAATACGTTTCCTTTGAAGTTTTGAAATAATTTAATTTTCCGTTTCTCCGCCGACCCCATGTCGGTGACAAAATAATTTAATTTCGTTTTTGCGTCAACCCCATGTCCGTATCACTAAGGCATTCAGTGCATTTGAAAGTAATTATTCTTCCCAATTTCTTGACAGCAAGCGTCTATACGAATCTTACATTTTTGCGATCTTATGAGAAAGAGCAGCAATCGTTGGAACGCACACATGCAATATATTGTGATAGTAGCTGCCGACTTGGTATTTGGAAGAGTCTCGCTACACGAAACTTTTTCGCACTTTTTCTAGGAGCCTCGCAACACGAAATACTTTTAATTTTGATTCGTCATTACGTAACATTTTAGAATTGCTTTTCACAATACACCTTTGTTTCATCACCTTTTCGTGAGCTGACAATTACATTAGTGAAATGTAGCTCTCAAAAATGTGTGATGTGCCACCCTAGAAGAAGTGAACAGCGTCATGACAGGGTGCCAGAAATGGGAAGCTAGTCTTCGGGCTGCAGTAGAGTTCTTCCGGTCCACGCGACGTCGGGGATGAGAGGGAAGGTACCGCTGGCATATCCAGAAGAAAAGTACGCTTTTGTGTCCACTCTCTGAACAGAGTAACATTTGAGAGACCAGAAGGTGAAGGCAGGTACAACTCCTCGGGCCTCATGTCAACTACACGGAGTACAAAACGTGAGCAATCGAGCGAAAAATGTATTCCATTGTCACAGATCCTCCATCGCTTGCAGAAGTCGCGAAGTTATGGCCGCAACATCCTGTCACTCAACGTGAGTGAGGAGCGGAAGGTCCGTGCACACGGGCGACTAGCTCACGAGTAGCATTCGTCCCCCCGCTAATCGGAGGTCAAGCTGTTTTATAGGCCTTTTCTGCTGAGACGCTCTTTCCGAGGCGGAGCTACGCAACATGCTTACGCGGGTGCCAGCTGTCAGCGGCCACGCGACATCACTCCCCTCCTCGAGAAGAAGCTTGTAGCCTCATGTCGCGTTGCCGCTGCGGCTCCCGCGTACTGATTGTTCACAGTTTTCATATTAAATTTACAATAATTAAATTTACTCACCAATTAGTGTTGTTACAGTAACTAGTGGTGCCAGACTTCTACACTGTGTACCGTAATATACACACATTTTCAATAAAAAATATCCTGAATTCACAAAGGTGGAAATATTGGTATATCGTTTACACTAATACTCCTTTGAAAGTTTATATTTATCACTGTTAGAACGCCTTCACACCTTGCACTTGTACTGTTTTTGACTTTCGACATCTCGTTACACATATAAAAACAACAATTATAATGGCTCCGTGAAACAGTGTTTCCACAATTTATCAATATTTATATTTCTATATAGTTATTACAGCTAACATCATGAATTATTCAAGCTCACTTCACATTGCCACAAAAGAAAAACAGAAAAAAAACTTGCTTAAGTCTGAAAATTAAACTAGTACAAAAATGAAATATTTGAGGCTTCTATATAACACAAAACGTGAAATGAAATTATTCTTAAAATTCATTTTACAACATGAACAATAATCTTTGAGTATGGTTTTCCCACTTGTGCAATAATTTCTTGCTAGTTAATTACACTAGAAAATTCATATTGAATACTTGTACACATTATTAACAACATTATTAAATTTACACTTACAGACTTAGTACCAACAAATGTTTCTACATACCCTTGTATTTCTACACATATGTACACACGGATATGCAACAATTAGTACGTGGAAAAGAAAATGATTACTGGGCTATACCTCTACACTGTGCACCGTGATCTACATACATCTTCTACTATCTACATACAAAAAAATCTGTCTTCACAAAGGTGGAAAGAGTGGTGTGTCATTCACACTAATTCTCTGGTGAGAGTTTATATTTATCACTGTTGCAGCGTCTTCACTCTCTGCACTTGCACTGTGTTTTGACTTCCGACATCTTTTGGCCACGCATGTAAGAACACTGATAAAGATGGTGGAGAGAAACACTGTTCCCATACTAATACTAGATATATTCATATTGTCTACTATTCTATTTATGGGACCCCACATTCGGCGGTGTCTCTCCACTTCTGCCAACTCAATTCTAGAAACTTCATGTGAGTTTACTTGATCTAAATGACTAAGTATTTTCTCAATGCCAATGAAGTCGTCGCTAAAAAATCCACTTTTTTGACATGGCTGACGTATCGTATACGAGTGGTTCTATTGTGGGTGTCTGCACGTCGTACCGGTCATGAAATGCTTG
Source organism: Teleogryllus occipitalis (assembly GCA_011170035.1). Lineage (NCBI taxonomy): Eukaryota > Metazoa > Arthropoda > Insecta > Orthoptera > Gryllidae > Teleogryllus > Teleogryllus occipitalis. The sequence continues at coordinate 31,824 of BLKR01009020.1, forward strand.
TAATGGCGACGGTAAAGTAAAAAATTTAATTTTGGGTTTGCAGCCAGGCGATAGCCGAAAACTTCCCTGCCCTGAAATGGTTAAATTATATTCATTTCTCGAACACTGTATCAGGAGAATGACATTTTTCGCTGACATTGTAGTGCCAGTGTCCATCTTGTTTCTCGTCGATAAATACTTGGTATGGTTTCTTGACGATGCTCATTCTGCAAGCTTGTAGCATGGCCTCTGAATTGTTCATAGAGGTTGCTGAATTGCAAGTTGTTCGGAAATATCTGATGATGGGAAATACAGGTGCGCAGATATAGGTGTTGTATTTTTGACATTGGTGATGAAACTCTGAAGGGAGGAGAAGGAATTCGGAGAAGTTTTCGCTGACAGCCAGGAACGGGCTGTCGGGAGCTAAAAGAACGCTTCTTTTGTTATGACTTAGGACGATTGGCATCTGCCGAACTGCATACAGCTGATACGTCACTTTGCTGACAAGCGGGAAGACCGCTACAACCGCCATTCCATCCTTTGAAGGTATAAGATGAGTGCGTGTTGTTCCATAACTATCTTCCGGTCGATGTGATGGGAAGCTTTCGTCTTCACCCAAAGTCCGGGTAGCGTTCTTTAGAAGCTCCTCTATGGATTCAGGAGGTATCAAGGAGGGTGTCAAATATCCTACTTCGGCCAATGATATTTGATGGGCTGTGAAGGATATGATTTCCGAAACAATTTGGATATGCCGCATTGTCGCCATGTATGCCGTCTGGAGGTGACCAAACACTAGCCCGAAGGCGTCATACAGGCCCGCAAGCTCATGAAGTACCTGGCTATCCTTATGGACATTTTCTTGAAGGGCGTGTAGAGTTTGTACAGTCTCTGAGAGCATGTCGTCCTGCCTGGACAGTGTCCGAGAAACGTTAGAGAAGAAGGTAAATTTAGAATTTAACGAATCTTGCATCTCCGTGCGCAAGATGTTCAACTGGTTTTCGAGACCTATAATTTGCTCATTTGTAGCAGTACCTACGAGCCAATTTAAACCTTTCCCGACTGCGTCCACGAGACCTCGTTTGTGTCTGGAACGATTGTCATATTGGAGCTCCGAAAATGAACTCTTTATGCGAGCAACCCCATTGGCAATTTGTGTCTTATATTCCATACAAGTATCTATTAAATTACTATCGTTCCTAATACTTAATTCAAGTTGCATCGTTAAGTTAATGAAATGTCTCGCCTGTCGCTCAAATTCTCCTATGGCTTCTGCCATCTGTCCTATGTGGATATCGACGCGCGCTATCCACTCTGCTGACACCGTTTTCAATAAGTGTCCATATAATTGGCACTAGGCACCATCGTCCCAATACGTCTCTCCACCTACAAAATAATGAGAAAAAATACATTTATTCTTGCGGCGCCTCCATGCCGACCGACGACGCTGAGCGTGGTTCGACTCGCCCTTCACTCGTGCATCCAGTGGGGGTCTCGCTCCCAGGTCTCCCAGAAGATTTTTCCGGGCAGTCGGGAGACCCGCTGCGCCGTTCAACCTCCCGAGGTCCAAATCTCGCCCCGGTGTGGGCGGCGGAGAGTGGACTGGCGAGTCCGACGTCCCCCATGGCGAGAGCGGGTCCTGTGCCCCATCCCTGCAGCAGCTGGTAGTGGCAGCGCCGGTTAACAGCAGTGGCCACGTGATGGATTTGCCCGGCGTGACCGGAAGGGCAGCGTCACCTTCTCCTTGCGCCGGCATGACCGTCCCTCCTAGTCCTCTGGGCGGTCAAACAAGTCCGCCTCTCGCCCCGGTAACGGACGGAGGTCATAAGGTCTCCTCCCGCCCGGCGGCGGTGGTGGTGGTGGTGGTGGTGGTGGTGGTGGTGGTGGTGGTGGCGGCGGCGGCGGCGGCGGTGTCGGTGTCCCGGCCAGGCCACGCATTGGTTGCGCCGCTGTGCCTGTCCCCCCCCCCGTCCTTTGCGAGAATTTCTGGTGTGTGCACCTCGGGATCTTGTGGAAGGGGAATGAGATTGCGATGGTGGACAACGATTTTTCGACCATTATGTACATTCTCTCATTCGAACGTGACCGGGGATCTGACCTTGGTGACCATATATGGTCCCACCCAGCGTGACACAAACTTCTTTGTCTGCTCCGGCGCGAGGCTTTGGTTCCTTACGAGAACCATTTGCCCTATATTGATTGATATGAGCGCCCTGTTTCTATTAAGTTTCTCGTGTTCCACTGCAACGTTCCTACTGTTCCATTCCGCGGCCTGCGCATGAGCGTACTGGAGGCGCTTCCTCAGAATCTCCACGTATGGCGGGTTATCAGCGTAGCAGTTCGTAAGCGGAAGAAGCACCCTATCCCATGTCTAGTATCCTCCCATAAACTAAGAACGCTGGCGTAAAACCTGTTATGCGCTGTCTCGTATTTCTGAATACGAATAGGGCGAATGGCAGAAGCTCGTCCCAGTCTCTCGAATCGTGCTCCATACAGTGGGCTATTACTGATGCAAAGGATTGATGCGCTCTTTCGAGTCGCCCATTGGCACCCGGATTATATGGCGACGTGGTTATGTGTCTGACTTGTGGTGGAGGGAGGTCGGCAGGGCCAGTTTGGGCCGATCTGAACCGACGGAGGAGTGGAAGGTCCGTGCACACGGGCGACTAGCTCACGAGTAGCATTCGTCCGCCCGCTAATCGGAGGTCAAGCTGTTTTATAGGCCTTTTCTGCTGAGACGCTCTTTCCGAGGCGGAGCTACGCAACATGCTTACGCGGGAGCCAGCTGTCTGCGACCACGCGACATAAAGTATTATGTTTCCTCTCTTTGGAACAATGAAATTTATAATTGCAAGCCTTGACTTTCCAAGAACAATCTAAGTATTTCTCAGGCGAACTGAGTTGTGCCCGTATACATTGTGCTCTGGCTCCGCCGGGCCCGTTTACGCTGGCCCCTTTCTTGGATTCGGCAGCGTTTTTTAGAGGTTGCTGCCGGAATGTTTTGCGAGGGTGCCTGCCACTTGCCTTGGGAGTCGCCCCAGTACGGCGTGATGTTGTAATGGCGGCTCGCCACTGTTCCTATTCGTTAACAAGCTGCGCGGCAGTCAAAAATTGCTTGTTGGAAAAATAAAATATCGATACCAAGTATTCCATGTACTTGTATATGAGGAGGTCGTTTACATCAACAATAATCTTACCTTTGCCTAACCTAATTCTAATCTAACTTATGACGCCTCTTATTATAAACTTAAAAGCAATGGCAAAGAGATGAGAGTGACACGAAGTTATTTTTGTACTACATGAAGGTAGTAGTACTAGGTAAGAAAATTTTGATACGTCATACGAAGTCGTCGCATTCCTGCTATCAAAATGCGAGACGCGGGAGAAGGTGATATATGAGGTGGGACGATTTACGGGAGTCGCGTTTCAGAGACTGTGGCCTCTTTCCTTATCACTCCGTGAACCAGGCGCTCCTCCAGGGGCGGCGGCGAAGGTCTACGAGCATGTCATCATCCAGGGGTTCTAGAAGTACCGAGCGCACTCACTTGCTTCGGCTACCTCACTTCTTTTCTGCCCTCGCTGGCTCCGCCGGACTTGTATATATTGGAGCCTTGATCGCATTCATCAGTGCTTTTTAGAAGTCGCAGCCGAAATGTTTGTGTCGTTCCATGCCCCTCGCCTTGGGAGTCGCCTGACCACGGTGCGATGTTGTAATGGCAACTCACCACAACAAGTAATTTATTTGCAATAGCCCACAGTTACCCTTAAGCACGTAATTCTTTAGGCTTCCAGGATCTTCAAAAAGGTTTTCAAGTGCTAGGTTGCTTTCGTCACAACCGGATCATGTGTATACACTTTCCTGCTGTGATGTGTCACTCCCGAAGGTGGTCGATTTGATCGATTTTCCAGGGGGATGCCACAGGTATGAATAATTGGTACCTAATGAATAATTGGAAGCTGGCCTACTCGTTATGAGAGGAGTGTGATTTTACAACCAAGGTCAAGGAACCCTGGCCTTGGCATTTCATTGAGAAACACACACTTGACTTAACCTAATTATTATATCATTAAGAATACACATTAATCATGGCTAAGTAAATGGGTCACATTACTCGATTCAGTCATCTCTCCCCCCTTATATTTATACACATGTTATGTTGTAGTCGTTACCAATTTTACACCTTTTCATAGATACCTAACGAAGGAACCAATAAATGTATCTTCTCCCATATTTTCCCGTCAAACAAATCTCTATATTTATTTATGAGTATTATGTTTGCGTTGTTTTTAACGTTCACACCTAAATAAGTGAGATGTGGCCGTTCACTCAAAAAAACCTACATTTTCTAAAGGTTCAATATCGGGTGTAAACCTGAAAACAAAATACTTGCGGAACAAGAAAACGTGAGTAGAATTCTTTTTGGAAATATAACTGATAATTCATAATATCGTTCACGTACCTTGTCAGTAAGAAGACATCGAAGGTTTGTTGTAGCGTAGCTTCGAAGGATGATTTTTTACACTACTGTTACAATTAACATTACGAAATCAGTAATTTAAAAAACTAACCCTTTTGGTGAATTTCGAAAATGAAGACGAGTGGTGTTTGCATCCATTTTGTGCTAATGTTCGCCCCATGGTCTAAAAGTAAACGCTTACGGTTCTCTATTAGTGCAACACACCTTATAGCTAATAATACTGAGGTTACTTACTCGGGAGTCTTCAGTGGATTGTCCCAAAACACCGTGCACTGTTTGGAGTTTACTATTTTTTCTGCTCCAGCTTTCGAAGCATTGAAGTATATCGTTCGCAAAGAATCTTCTGTTTGCTTGAAAGGTGTCGCGTTTACATAGAACACCATCCACCGCTGCTCGTGCCAACATCTGTGCTGGCACAAGCGCCTTGGTCTCGTATTCCTCTTCATCATTATCCGAATCGGTTTCGGGAACGACGGGATGAAAGGATGTCGTTTTCCATCCTTTTATTTTTCATGACCGATTGTGAATGTATTATAAAATTCAGATTTTTTGTGAATGTTTGCCGCTTTTAAAGATGATTATCGTTAAACAAAGGTTTTAGTTAATTTCTTGTTTTTTTTGTATGGAGAATGCGATGACATACAATTTAGGTAATTTCGTCGGCCGCTCATCCTCCTGTGCAGGCTGCTGCTTCTGCTTTCGGGCTGCGGAACAAACTATGTCATACATTCTTCTTATCGCTCACCTTGAAAATCGTCTTTGCATTGTGCCGCGATGTTGTATTGGCAGCTCGCCATAGTTTCATTGTTACGTCACCGTAGTTCTGTGACGTGCCACCCTCGGAGTTGACTGGCTTCAGGGTATTCCTGACGGCACGTCACTTGGAGTACTGTGGTTGATTTAATGAATTGTGAAATTTGAAGGAAGTGGAAGGGCAGCTTACTCAGAAGAAGTCGTATTCAAATTAATGCACCACTTTATTACTGATTAAGAGAGAGAGAGCGCGATAGCGATAGATCAGGGGAAGGAGGTACACAGGAGTTTAGCTTCACAGATGGCGACCTCTTACCCCATCACTCCGTAGATCAGGTGCTCCGGCGGAGACAGCAACAGCGGGAGGGACCGCGTCATCAGAAGGCTCTTGACGTGTCGTGTGTTCTTCACAAACTCACGTGTGCCTCTTTGCACGTCTCACGCCTGCCTCCATCTCTGCTTCACTTCTTCTGCGACGCTGGCTCACTTCTCCTCTGCCTCTGGCTCATTTCTTCTCTGCCTCTTCTGGCTCCACCGGTCCCGTTTATATTGTCCCCTCGCTTGCATTCGGCAGCGTTTCCAAGAGGGCGCTGCCGGGATGTTTTGGACGCTGCATGACGCTTGCCTTGGAAGTCACCCCCGGTATGGAGTGATGAAAAGGCGACCTCCCACAGTTTCCGTCTTCATTGCAACAATATCGTTTATGGGCAATATGTTTTGAAAGGTACCCTGTGGCGTCCTTTGTCAGGAAAGAAAGAGGAATGTCCATTTGCAAAATGTATGGATCCATAAGATTTCAAAATGTGGTGAATTACTGCGTCCCATTTTTTATGACTATGTTCGAGTAATATGAGATCCTAGCAGTTTTAAAGGAAGAATGAAAGCGTATTGAATTTCGTTTCTCTGTGAATGGTGATCTGCGCAGAAAAGGCATTTAATAAGTCACGCTTCTTTCGAAATGGTAATTTTACAGGAGTCCCGTGCGATGATAGAATATGTTATACGAAAGCATTTGCAATTTCAGGAATCATTATAGATATCTTGTAAAAAGAAATATCTTCGTACCCGACAGATACTTGAGAACTTTCGAGAACAGATACTCGAGAAGTGGCGCTGTGGCATCTCCTAGCGTAGTGGCCACGGGTTTTTTTCTTCATCTCTGGGTCAATTCGTTGTGGACAATGCACAATCGCGCACCCTCTCCTCAGGATTCTCTCGTTTCTTCCAGCTTCTTCTTTCCCTATCAACGTCATCCTTGTATACAGGACTCCACCAGGGTATATTAATTGTGAAAATGCAAATTTGATGTCTGAATTTTTATGTGAATAGTAGAGGTAAAATGACTAACGTACTAGTGAGCGTAAAAAATATTTTTTGTTGTAAACTGAGGCAAGGTAACAGTTATTAAATGTTTTGTACTATAATTAGAAATGGTAAGTAAATTTTAATCCAAGGGTTTTTTTATTTGTGAAAAATAATTTATTATTCATTGGTATTAAGAGAGAATAACTGGTTTTGCTCGGTGTTCCTAATAGAACATTTGTTTTCAATATCAATCATTAAACGCTCACGGTAAATAATCCAAAAGGTATGTAAATGATATAGTACATCCAAGCAAATATATAAAACTATTCGCAATACAATGAGAGAAATTTAGTAGTGGCCAAATAATCAAGACTCAAAAAGAGCTGCTATCACAGAAGCAAATGTAAACGGTGTTTCGAAAATTAATGTTAAACAAAGATAATACACTCATTTTTGTATTTTCAATGGAATAGTAACAGCATTTGTTCATAAAATGGTAAACTAATAATTTATAACTGTATGATTCATGTCTATCAATATCCAATTATTGGTAAATTATCTTTTGATAAAGATTCAATTCAATTTCGATTCCATTCATCTCCTAATATTGTCTTTAATTTAATTAGCTTTGATATGAGCTTATAAGAGAATAACTGATACGTAATTTTGTGGCGGGTTCTGAATTACCTTGCGTGTCTTTATTCTTTCACTTTTATTGTCTTTTACGTAGTAGTGTGACTAATGCCTTTATTAGGCAACACAATAATATTTCATCTGATAAATAATATGAAGAGTAAACGTAATATGCGCATTGGAGTTACCATGCATCTCTGGTTTGTTATATTTGATAAAACGCATCTTACCACCATATAACGTTTTCTAAATGTAATTTTATTTTATATATAAATCATTCAGTTTGTATTAATATGGTAAAAACTATTTTTCATCACACAGTCAAATTAATACAGTCAAGTTAATTACAGTTAAATTAATACAGTACATTCATTATTGTATTAATTTGAAATTTGTATTCGACCTCTCCTAGTTACTATAATCTAGAAATCTAGATGCAGATTTAGATAGCATTTAAGTGAATAAATTTAAACTTAATAAAAAATATACAAACAAACTGCAAGTCATTTACACTACATTGCAGCTTCTTTAAAGTATAACAGAATTAAAATGTGATTAAGTCCCCTATAGTGTGTGAAAAATGATGATAATTTTATCTACATATAACTAAAATTGTATGTTGCATTCGATAATAAAAATTTATGGCGATAATGTAAATATGTATTAATTGCATTATTTATTACCACCCACATTTACATTTGCTGCAAAAGAAAAAGAAACGAACTGTTAAGTGGTAAACCGCCACTATATACATAGCACTATGTACAGAGATCCTTGATGAGCTACTAACGCTGCAACGTCCGTAACTAGGTTCCTTGCCGCCGCCGCTGGAGCCATGCGTAGGAAGAGGAGAGATGTGGTAAGCTGTCACTATCGTAGGTAACTCGACACCCAACCTAGCCCGCTTGCTTCCCCTTCACTCTCATTCTCATTCTCTCTCTCTCTGTGTCTCCCGCCCTCTCTTTCTCACTCTCTCTCTCTTTCTCTCTCGCTCTCTCTCTTTCTCGCTCTCTCACTCTCTCCCTCCCCTCCTCTGAAGATCTCCTCTCCACTCTAAAGAACTAACTCGAAGACTCTCATCGCATATCATGGTAATAAAGATTATTGTGCAAAATAGTGATGTTTTCACCTAATATGCCCTTCCCCCCCTCAATCGTCATTACCCAAGACGTCCAGTCCTCTCGTGACGACCCTCCCTGGAAAGTTCGATGAAACCGATCAGCTCCCCGGGCGGCACATCACACTTCATTCCTATTCTCAGAAGAAGTACGTTTAATGTTAAGTTTATTACATAGTATATAGTTAATGTCAAATATAAAAGGGGATAAATCCTATATTTTGTTATAATGTTCACCTAAATATGTCAGTAGATCCATTCCTCATTTATATGGGGTAAGAAAATATAATTAATATAGTTATTTTCTCATTTAAAACTTTTACCCACTCTTTGGTCATTAGAACAAAAATAGAGGGGCTAAAATAACACGTACTTTCTCGCCCCTAATTGCAAAATTACGCGAAAAGTACTCAAATTATGGAAAAATTGTACATGACCTTATTTCAAAATCTCTCTTTAAGGAACAGATATTATTCAAGGCAAAAATCTCTCTAATGTTTTAGGTATGGGAAGACTGCGAAAAAATGTTGAATTTTTGTAATTTTCAAAAAATCAGATTTTTTAACGAAAATGAGACCTTCATCATTCTCTTAAATGTCCTTTACACCATCCCACAAACACATTAATCAACAGTCCCATTGTCTTTACCTGCTTGACACAGTTCGTGCTCAAATTAATACAGTTAAAGCCGTTAATACACAGATCCAGCCCATTTTCATACAATTCAGCATTACAAATTTAAAAAACAATAATAACACCCTTGCTACTATACGCCTGCCCAATCTCGTTAAATGCAACAAAAACCAACCAAAGGAAACTTCAAATAATACAAAATCAATTTCTCAGAATTATTTCAAACGCTCCCTGGTATGTCACCAATAAACAGTTACACAATGAATTCGACCTAGAGACTATAGACCATCACCTATCTAGCTACCAATTTCTTCTCAAACATATCCCAAATCCCTTTACTATCAGTTCACAGACTCGGCAAAAACCCATCACACAAAAATAGAATACAAAATAAGTTTCCATTTCACATTTTCCTTAAATAATTCTCTGAATTAGATCCCGACTAGAGGAGCCCCAAGGGTAACCTCGACCTTTGTATTAGTTTTAAGTTTTAATTTAAGTTAGCTATTAAGCCATCAAACATACGTAGAGTTATTTTAAGCTGAGCTATGTATCCACCATCTATGTAAATAAATAAAAAAAATCAGAAACGTTGGAGGCATTTTAGTTTGAAAATTTGGAAAATGTCCCAGGAGCTTTAAGTAAAGCAACCACCAAAATTAAAATAACGGTTTCAAATTCAAGTGCCCACGACATCAGCCAGATCGATTGGAGAATATCAATTTTGGAGAAAATCGGATGACTGGTTTAGGCACTACCGTTGTTCATAGACGGACGGACAAACAGACGTTTCGTCCGTCATTTGATTTTTCGATATCAAGGTCCCACAAAATATGGCTTGTGGCTCTACCACGTGTTAGAAGATTTTCCCCCTAAATTTAACAACTGGATTGATCTTTTGTGCCAGGGCCTTGAAATAAAGAGTTTTTCTTTCGAAAATTCGCCGTTTTTTTTTGCGCAGCATTATATGATTTTCTCTCTACTGCGTAAAACAATACATGACAGCAAAATACAGCATGAAGTTTTGTCTACTGCGTTCTAACGAGAAAGTAAAATTAGTAAAATGTAGTGGTGGTTCCAAAAAACAAACTTGGGAGAAGTTGCAGAAAGTATTAAACTTGCAAGAAATCGCCTCGTGTAATTTTGTGCAAATCTCCCGCACAATTTTTGAGAATGAAGTTAGTTTGAAGCGCCCGATTATGCGAAAGATAAATATTTTTGGAATGAGTAGTATCGTAGACTTTCGGGAGTCCGTGCATAGCTGGTGCATGCGAGGCAATGGAAGCTTGAGGAAGAGTAGTGGGAGTTGGATGAGGGCAGCATGCTCGTATTAGGGATGTTTGGCAGTATCTGCGGCTATTAACTAAGCTGAGAATACCGATCCTCTCAACTGATTTCCTAAATCTGCCACTATTACACGGCGATTATAATTTTTATCAGTACACCAAAAATCCTGGTTGCTACCTTCATTCATAATTGAACGAAGTTTTGAAAATGAAGAGGAAAGTATTCCGGAACTGATGGATACGCAGAAATAAATAATACATATATCACATAGCTTTTTGCGTTAAAAGTAATTAATTAAGTAAATAAACTATTGCAAACTCCCTTTGTCTACCTCAACTCCCACATAGATGGAGTGGACCGTCTGAACACATGGAAGGAGAATGTGGAAGGAAATTCTCAAAAACTGATCGCTGCGGGGAGGCTGTCCGCCTCGGCGCGCCAGACCTGCAGAAGGTAAGACGCTCGTCTCGCCGCCCGCGCGCCCCAGCATCAGCGCTTCTTCGAGGTGGGTGGGAGTTGTGTGACAAGGATGCACATGGAAGCGTCCGGTCTCCCCGCTTCGGTCGCCCATCCCGCGCCCCGATCCGTCCTATCCCGCCACTCCCAGTTTGCTCCTCCCCGTCTCGCCCCGCTTCACTACGCCCCGCGTCGCTCCGCCAGGCACCAACCCCCCGCCGCGCTCCGTCCCGCTCCTCCCCGCTCCCACCCCGCTCCGCCTTCCTTCGACTCGCTCCGCAACGCCCCGCTCAGTTCCACTCCACTCCGCACCGCCTCCGTCCCGCTCCACCACGCTCCGCCACGCCCCGCTCCACCCCGCCCCGCTAAGCCTCGCTCGACACCGCCCGCTTTCCCCGCCGTACCACGCCACGCTCTGCCACGCCATGCCAGGTCACACTCCGCCCCTGTACGCTACGCCCCGACCTGATTCGCCTCGCCTCGCCACTCTCGGATCCGTCCAGCCACGCCCCCATCCCACCCACCCCGATCAGCCCCGCCACGCCCTGATCAGGCGCCATCATGCTCCGATCCGCCCCGCCACGTTCCTTCCCGCCTCGCCACGCTCCGTCTCGCAACGCCACACCCCATCACGCCTTTCGGCGCCACTTCACGCCACGCCACGCCGCGCCGCGCCGGACGGCCCCGCGTAGCGCACAACACCCGGGCGCCGCGCCAAGTTCTGCGCGCCTTCTAACTCCCAAAACCAACAACTTCCCCGCGGCGCCGCTGCTGGAGCTGCGCCGCCCACGCGCCTGGCGCCGCCGCTGCTCCGCTTCCGCCTCGGGCTTTGCCTTGCGCGCGCCTCCGCCTCCGCCTCGCGGCGCTCCGCCCTATTTGCACCTTCTAGCTCAGGGATGCCCAATTGCAAGGCCTAGAGGGCCACGCTAAAACACTTTAATATGCTTAAGGGCCATATTTTCATTACTCGGGCGATCGACACCTTACTTCCCCGTATTGTTGATCTCGCCAAATTGCCTGACTGGTCTGAAACGAGAGGGAGGGAATGGAACCGTGCGTGATATCAGGCTGTCCCATACAAAACGCAGTGGATCACATTGTGATGATTTCGAATTTTTAAATTTACCAGAAAAAAAATTTTAAATCAAAACTTAAACTATTTTTACATTAAGGTAGTGTTGACCCCGGCAGGCGCGTGCGCTAGGCGCGTAATGGGTGAACGAGTTGGATGCAAGGCACTGATAGCTTTCAGCGGGCCACAATAAATGGCACCGAGAGTTGCATGTGGCCTACGGGCCGCCAGTTGGACAATCCTGTTCTATCTCTTCACTGTCGGCAGCGCCCGGCTACCTGCAATACAGTCCCTTGCCTCGCGTAAAACACGTTTCCGGCTTCTGACCGTCTCAGCTTGCATCCGTTCTGCCTTCACCTGCCCCTTCCTTTCAGCCGGCGTCTATTCACCTGGCTCTTCTCCGGTTTTTCTCCGTAATATTTCTGTTTTTTCCTGCCTCCATTCGTCTTTCGCGAAATAACCTCCGTTACTATCCGCTTCTTGTCCGCCTTGGCCCCGCTTCTGACGCACCTATTCTTCACATTCCTCCGCTACTTCCCCACCGCTCCCAAGCCCCGCCTCTCCTTTCTTCTTCTTCTTCTTCTCCGCCTATTCCCTGCCACTCGCCCACTTTTTCCCTGCTTCTTTCCCGCCTCCTCCCCTTTTCTCTCCCGCCTCATCCCCACCTCATTCCCATCTCCCAAGTTTTACCCCCGTCCTTTCCCGGCGCCACCCCAACTTTTCTATGACTGGAAGGTCCTAGGTTCGAGTCATGACGACGGCAGGATTTTCGACACTAGCTTTTCAGCTAGGTCGAATTCAGTCGCAGTCTGGAGGAGAATTCTAGCGGCCGGCTGCTCTGATCGGTAGTTTGCCGTGGTTTCTCCGATCAACACCATGCGAATGCCGGAGCAGTACCTTAACAAACGGGCCACGGACCGTTCCTTCCTCTTCGTTGTCCTTTCATCTCCCCTTACACACACACACTTACACTAACATGCAGTACACTACCACATATTCCGGGAGACTGGTCGGGAGCTTAGACCTTGTCCCGGCTGGGGCGGTGCTCCACTGGTGGGAGAAACCGGGGTCCTGGTTAGGGGGAAACCGGCCGGGAAGATCACCGCCATCTCCCGAGGAAAAAAAACATGCACTACATTAGGGAATGAATGACATCAGCTGTTGACGCGCCCTGAACCACCAACCAACCAACCAAAATATCTATTTCCGGTTTCACCCCGCTTCTTCTACGTTTCTCGCCCGTTTCTTGCTTGCCTCTCCCCTGCCTGTTCGCCTCGCCGTCGCTTCTCCATGCAGCCACCTCGTCCTCCTCGACAGCCAGTCGCCGCACCCACCGCGAGCGACTTGCCTGGGCGCCCTCTCCACCCGCCGCTCCTCCCGCAGCGCCTCTCGCGCCAGCGCCCGGGAAGCGCTCTGCCAACTTGTTGCGCGGCGCGCGCGGCCTCTCCGTTTTAGTGATTTGCGCCGCTAATTAGCGCTGGGCGAAGGCTCCTGCATCGAGGAGATGGCCGAGTGCTCACAAGTTGGTAATGACGGCAATTGCGCCCGGCTCGTGAGACGGCCCCGTTTATCTCGCGCCTTGTCGCCGTGCGTGTAGATTTTAAAAACGGCGTGAGATCGGATATCTCCATCGAGTTTCGTGCACCTTCCCCAACAGCACTTGTGTTGCTCATTAGGAACTCTCTCTATCGCGGACTTCCATAACGACACGGACGGAAGCCCTCCAAAGCCACCATTTAACGCACAGCTTAACGTAGGACTTAAATATTAATGAAAAGTAAGCAGACTAATTTTCCGCTGTAAAACGTTTTACACACGCAAATTCGTGATAGTCTCCCAAATGTTTACGTCCAATATTAAATAAATAGGTTACAAACTTCCTGACAATAAGAGCGAAAATGTTGAATAACAAATGAATAGAAACGAATTTCGAGACAATGAGAGAATCGTGAAAAAGTATCGAATAAAACCAAGAAAGAATTTTTACAGATTTAAAAATTAAAAATAATAACGTAAAATATCAACATAAGAATTGCTTATCATGTCTGTTCTATTTTTATTTATTGAAACAATATAACGCAATGACCGTTGATAGTAACTTGTTACGTCCATTATTATTCGAGTTACATCGTTTCAAACAATACTCTCATAAATATTGAATTCACAGGATATGAAGCGTTAAGAGCCCGACGCTTCAGCGAAGAATAAACCAGTAAACGTGAAAACACCTTGAATTTATGAATAGTGAATCAAATTTGAAGTAACGCACAAATTATCATTTAAGAGGGAGAGAAAAAGAGAACAAGAAAAAAATGTGTAGTGATTAATGTAAATTTATGAAACAATATTTATTGTCTTTCACAGTTATTCAAAGAGAATTGTTTATTCTCAGAGAATAGTTATAATTTACCAGTAAACAAGGTTAAGTTAGACGTTGTTAACGTAGACAGGGTTAAGAATATGACAAACGCCGTGTTATCGAACATGATTTTACGAACAGTGTTCTGTTTGACAGAAGAAATTTGTAAAAAAAATTGAAAATCATTGAAGAATAAAATCCAGTTAACATTTACTAATATTAACAACATGGATTAATTTTTAAATTGTTTTCTAGAACAGAATTAAACTCCCAAATAACAAACAATTGTATTTGACATACCCGCAAAATATCACTCGCAACTCACTTTCTTTTAAACGAAAAATATACTATCTCCAAAACATCTGTCTTTTGTATAAAGCTTCCTTTTCCCAGGATCCTTCAAAACGTTTTCTCCGCGTGTTACGCGGAAAATACACTATACACACCCGGTCTTCGCTTCCTTTATAGAATCCCCGGAAATATACTTTGCTCGAGCTTCTTTAGCGAATTTTTCACTGTTGATGCCACGTAAGAGAATGGCTTAGCGGGGAGGGCTCGGCCACAATACTCTGGTTCTTCTCTGGCCTCCGACTCCTCGTGGCGGTGATTCGTACTAAAGACGTCTAGTCCGCGAGAGAGAAAAAGTCCCGAAGGAGGTCCGTGGACACGGCCGAAAAGAAAAGTCTCTTGATCTCCTTAGGGCTTGCCGCTTACTTCGTTCAGTGCTGATCCGCCGTCGTAGTCTCGCTTTCAAGACCGGATTTTATAGACTGCGCGCGCGAGATGTGTTAAGCGGAGAATCGTGACCAATACAAGAAACTTGCCAGATGCTTTTTTGTGTTTTGCTTAATAATATTTTCGAAATGAGATAGAATTTGTAAAAAATTCTACATGAAACTTACAGGTCACACACAACTTATTTTACTTTCTCAGCCTTACTTCCTAAGAAGTGAAATTATTGTAATCGTGCGCCGAAAACAAAGATGAAAAAGTGAAAAAATCTTGTTCCTATATGTAGTAAATTACTTCTTCTAGTACGACTTAGCGAGAATCCATGATTTGTGGGTCTTTGATACCGAATAATCCACTGATCGTAAAAAGTCTGTCCGTGTGTCTGATACAAATGCTCGCGCCAAAACCGTTCAGCCGATATTCTCCAAAATTGATATTTCTCGATCGATTTAAAAGCGATCGAAGCCTTCTGAATTTGAAATGGATTTTATGATTTTTTGCAATATTTACATAAAGCTTCAACATTTTCAAAAATTTCTCAAACACAGTTCAAAATTATTGGTTTAAATTCTGACTTCGTACAGCGTAAAGGACGCTGAAAAGAATAGTACAGGTCTCATTTTTGTTGAAACCGTGATTTTTCGAAAACAGTAAAAGTTAAATTTTTTTGGACTAGGTCTTAGTGGTCTTAGAAGCTCTTAGTGAAAGTTTTGAAAACAAGTCACGTGCAGCATCATATTTCCTACTGCGCATCAATCACCGAACATCTTACCCCTTACCTTACTGCAAGTATACAAGAATCCAACTGTTAGGGTGGCAGATTTTATGTCATTCGGCGCCATGCGGAATTGTATCGGCAGTGCACGTGAAGTTCTCGTCTAGTTTCCGTCGCGTCAAGTACATTAATACTGTCTTTCTTTATAATGTGAAATTCGCCACATTATCTGTAGAATTGAATCGGTTCGATAAAATGCAAATGATCATTTCACATCGAAAATGCACGAATCAACCCGACAACATCTGTTACGTTTGTGGAAGATTTACACTCAAACTTCAAAAGAAAAAAATGTATGAAATTACAAAACTTGTGTTTTCTTTATACTTCGGCAGTCAAGTTTGTGAATCAGGACAAACCATAGGCTGCTCACCAGTGTTGTGTCACCTGTTCAACGAACCTTAGGTTGTGGTTGTATGGGAAACACATATCATTGTCATTCACTCAACCAATGTTGTGGAGAATGCCAACAACAATTGCAATGTCTGCGTATTATTGCACGAATATACCTCATACATACAGCATTCTCATACAATTTTGTAGTAATATAACCGAAGTGACAATGTGGAAATTAGTATAGAATTTTGTTTATTTCAAATATTCAATATGTTCATGTCTTTTGAACCTTGCGTAATAGACACTTTTTATAATGATTTTCGAAATCAGCATGATCGTTTCTTTTGAAATCATCTACTTTCATCATGGAGGTGTGAAAAAATTTTCTTCCCTAGTGTTATTTTCTTAAGAATGGTTTAACATTTTTTTCATTAAATTTTTTCCTCGTGAGTTGTTAAGGGCAGTAAAAAACTAGTGCTGATCAAATTTTCAAGGAACTTTATTTTCGAAAATTGCAAAAAGTTATCACTGCAAAAGTATAATATTGAAGATAGAAATTTTTGTCTTAAATGAAATCTGATTAAAAATCAGATCTTTAAAAAAGGTCATGTACATTTTTTTGAAAAACAAATAGCTTTTGCGTGGTTTCGCTTGAACTTAATGCAAATTATTAAAAAAATATATTCTTACAAACCGCTCCATTGTTTTTCAAATGTTTGTCACCAAGAGAGCGAGGGACGTTTAAAATAATCACGAAGGTCTCATTTTCGACGACCTCTCCGAATTTTTGAAAACTGTAAATTAAATAAATATTGCTAGAAAGTATGTGCTGTTGTTGCACCACTAGTTCATTTACTTTTAAATAGTTGATGAATTTTAATAGATAAATTAGTTCAAAAATACTTCAGATGGAATTCAAAAATACTCTTGAAGTATCTTTGTTGCGTTCGTGGGTTACAGTTTAACACCAAAATTACAGTTTTTGCGCTCTAAAGCGTCAGACGTGATGTTGCCTACTATTTTATTAGAATTTTATTAATATTTCATTCATCATTTGTTCCTTTCATCAGTTAAGTATTCAGAGTTCTTTCTCGAGTACAATAATAATATAAGAGAACATGCATCACTGACTATCAAAAAACTGTGAATGTCATTTCTAAGAATTCCTTGTATCTGTTTCTGACTACATCTTGATACTTTATCTCGTTGAACGCAATACGAATGCAAAACGGAGCTCTGTTAAGTAACTTGCCAAGAAATAGTTCAATAATGCACTTCCAGTTGCACACTGAACTACCAGAGGTGCTGATCTCTGGACTTCCTCACCTTTGCTTGTTTTTGGGCGCCTATAGAATTACAAACATTTAGCATCGCAATGCAAGCAATGCAACTTGCTACCAAATTAGTTCAGTCAACTTGTGTTAGCTCCTTCATATTCCTCTAAGAAACGCACAGGGGAGCCGAGATAAGAGTGAAATGTTAATATACAGAGAAGACAGATTGAGTTTATTCATCTCCTTATACTTTATACAAATACTCTGCAGGCAATAATCTTGAGACTTCTACAAATGATAATCACGAATATGAATGAAGAAGAAACGAATTGAACTCGATACTAGAACTGCTAAGAATCAAGTCATGTAATTTGATTACACAAGTATTTCGTAACAACGGGTAAAAATGGTACGGAATTTCACTAATATTCATGTCTGTCTTACATAATTTACACTGGTTCATGACACTGCCTTCATCGTTATTTATATTTGTTTATTAGGTCAAATGAGGTGTTTGTTGGTTTAGCTGTTTTATCCAATTAGAAACTACCAGGAATCAGAATATTACTAAATGTTTTAATAATAAAGGTATGTGATAAAAATTACCTCTTCTGAATATTAATATGTGAAGACAAAGCTCGATGGCTGAACTACTAAAATATGTAAGTTGGATCTGTATTACGTTGTTCTTTCAGTTATATTCTTGAGGGGTTTTCGGCAACCTAGTAGTATTAGAGACCTGACGACTGACTATTCCGGTCAACTATGAATAAATCCATGACGAGGAGATTGATTACGAGATATGTGGTCATTTGTGTTTGCCATCCTCACCACATTCATTAGGGAGAGCACACCAAGTCTTCTGCGGTATTCAAACCCCCAACTCTCGCTTCAGAACCCGCATGATACCATTGCCACGTACGCTACGTAGGTCGGTTTGCAAATGGTTTCCTGGAAATTCATAACCATAGACGTAACATCATCACGACGAAAGCGTATGTTCAGATTCCGCAACTTACTCGCATTAACAGCGCACCAATCAATCGAAAGTAATCATGGAATGTGCATCTCTCCTCGCACATGTGTTCCGCTAGGCATCTGGTGGAATAGAGGGCGTGTTTGTCGCTCGCCGTGATGAAGCACATGCGAGACATTTTCCAAGACACCCTCTCACACCCGCCGCGTCCATCCGTCCGCGAAGAGAAACGTCCAATTCTTTACACTCCTGATGCATTTGCTTTGAAGTCTTTGGAAACATTCCCCGCCTCTCGCGTTGTGCCGACAGCAGAAGTCCGCCAGCGACGCAGTATTGCGTCTGGAATACGCACTCAACGCAGAGGAACAACGAACCCCCTCCCGAGGGGGAGGACTCCTATACCAAGCTCCATTCCCTTGCTTCTATTCATTTCGGCCCGTATTCCTAACCTACCTACGTACTCCTAATCTGCGCCATTACTAGTTGTTGAAAATTTGAACCACAGGCAAAAACTAGTGCAAGGTCAGGACTAGAACAATACCTTCTAGTACATTTTATTAGAAGATATTATAAGATTTTATTTATTATCCACCTGTGTGTACAACATTTTTATCAAAATAGAATAACTTGTTTTTATATCTGAACTGAACTAGTTATTTTTGTTTCCTTAATAAAATAGTTACGTATATTATAATAGAAAAATATGGGGCCTTGAATTCATCAGGAGCCCGTTATCTCTGAGAAAAAGGTCCACACATAAATACTAGAAACAGGATGCATTGGTAAATTCTTTATTTCAGGAGATTATCGCCGCTTCGACATTGCAGTTTAGTTTTTTACTTTCTCCCACACAACGTACATTCGTAGTAAAAAGAAAGTATTGTAATGCGGGGGTAAAATACGACGAGTTTTTGTCAAAAAACTCGTATTATACAGCACTGACAGCGAGTGAATAAATCTTCTTAGAAGTACGTAGTAAATTATTTTCTGTAACACGATCTGTAGTCACGCTGTTTTGTGGATTCTAGAAACCGAAAAATTGGTTGACTGCAAAACGTTGGTCTGTGTCTCTAGGAATCAACTCTAGCGTCTAAACAGGTCTGAGGACTTTCTTCAAAATTCATATTCTCCGATCGCTCTGGCCAATCTCAAAAATAGCCCCACATTTTTTATTTTTTTCCTCAAAAAGCATAAGAGAGCGCAAAAAACGATTAAAATATCGCAGGTCCCATCTTATTAAAATCTCTGAATTTTCTAGAACTAATAAGTTAAAATTTTGTCGGCAAATTCCTGTAATCACAATATTGAAGATACAATTGTTTTCCTTAACGAAATCTGTTTATTAAAGACATTTTAAAATAGGGTCATGTATCTATTTTGACAAATACATGAGTATGAGTAGTTTTCGCGCAATGTTGTGTTAAATATGGTCAATAAAAATATTTTCTCAAAAACGCCAACATTTTAAAATTGTTTTCTCAAATTGAGTGAAGTACGCTTTTAAAAATGGACAGCTCTCATTTTCCTAGACACACTGCAATTTCTAAAACTCAAGAAAATTAACATTGCAAAAGTACAAAATTGTTGGTCACCCTCAATAAAAAATTAAAAGAAATTAGTTAATAAGAAATATTTCAAATGAACGCAAGGGATGATGCAACGCCAAACAAAGGTATGCATTGTCACTACAACGTCAACGCTAGAACTACAACGCCAAACAAAGGTATGCATGGAATGGTTTTTGGGGTGGCGCTCAATTCAAAGAAATAAGCGGCGGGCGAGAATAGTAGGGTCACTTTCTCCTTTACGAAATGCAAGCGGATGTTCGAAAACTACGAGAAAATTTCGACAAAGAAGTCCCCAAAAAATCTCACAATAGTAGGGCGTACGAAAACAGAGATTTGAGTGTAAAATTTATTACAATTAACAAGGCATCTGCTCTAAAGGATAAAATCAGTTCATTTACCTACAAGTACATTGGAGAAGAACAGAGGAAATTTCTTTTTACCATAACTATTATTTCTCATTAAGAAAATAAGGAATAATTTTTATTACTGCAATATTTTAACTCACCTTCCAACGAGAATTAGAAACAGTTCTATGATATGTTTCAAATACACAAAAAAATTCCCCAAATTAAAATATTAATGATCGTATGTTTAATCTACTCTATTTGAGACCAAATAATAAAAATAATACTTGACACCAAAGCTAATGTCTCAAGACTTTCTTTTACCCCAATGTTGGTAACCAAAAGAGGGAACCTATGTTTGTATTCTCGAGAATTTAAAACAATTGTATGGGATAAATATATTATGACTCCCAGTACCTAAGTTTTTATTGTACGTCTGGGATAGTTTTTGTGGGCGATGGTAATGATGTATTTCGAGTGGAATGAGAAGCAGGCAAACCAGGAGAACTCCAAGAACATATGCCGCAGTCTCACTTCTTTACAAATTTCACATGGATCAACCGGAATCTGAAGCTCGATACTCGGTGTGGGGTAAGCGGTCTAACTCCCACACCATAAGCGGCAGGTAGGGGTATAGAATTGGCTACATTTCGCCTCTTGCCGGACCTCGCCCACATGGTGAAAGCATCGGTGTCTCACGCGGTATTCAAACTCACACACCGTCGCAACTGTCTGCGTCATTTAGGTCGGTCTACAGCATCCTAATTTCACCACACAAGTGAGGTTTCAAAGGTCCTAAACACGTCACATCTCTAAACCGCTCACTTTCCAGAGTCCATCGCATAGAACGGCCCTTGCCGCGGCGCCCAATCATAAAAGGCAACCTTCACCCGGCCGGCCACTCGCCCCGCATTACACAACTCGACGCCTGAGTCAAATCGCGCCTGGCGCCGGCCCAGGTAGTAACCAGCGCCGGAGGCGGGGGCGACAGTGGCGAGCGCGGACCGCGGCGCCAAAGACCAGGTCAATACGCGGTGCGGGGTGAGGCAGGCCGGGCGGGCGGAGAGGGGCGGAAACACTGGCGTTGGCGTGAAGTGGAAAGGGGAGCGGGGCGGAGGCGCCACCGTCGGCGGCGGCGGAGGCGTGGAGAGGGAAGAGAGCGGAGTCGGTGGGAGAGGCAGAAACGGAGAGCAGCAGAGGCGGGGGTGTTAGGGTCGGGGTACTGCAGAGACGGGAAGGGGAAGTAACGGGGATGGAACTGAGCCGGGCGCGGATTGAGGCGGGATGGGAGCGGAGGCGGGGCTGGGAGCGGCGGCAGAGGGGGGTTGCAGAGGTAGGAACGGAGCCGGGCCGAGCGGGGCGGAGCGGAGGCGGAGGGAACGGCGGGGCTGGGAACGGGGCCGGGGGCGGGGGCGGTGTGGGCCGAGCGGAGGAGGAAACACGCCACTCGGCCCACGAGTTTATGGAGACCCCGTCCGCCTGTGCGGCGCGACTCCGCTCCGCCTCCAAGGTTTTATTGCCTTTCTGCCCCGGCCCGCGCGGCAAACACCCGGCGACGGCGCGGTCGTCAGGCCACGCTTACCTTTGCGGGGCAGCCGGATGCAAAGGCCGCGGGCTGCATGTGTACACGGCGTCGCTCGCAACTCTACCGAAAGGCGACAGCCGCCGCCGAGGAGGGGACCCGGGACAAGGGGCGTGGGGACTGGAGATGCTTGTGACAGGGGTAGAAGCATAAAGAGACTATAATAGATTAGAGAGCAGAGTTAGAGATAGATACTTTATAATTGATTGATTTTTTCGTGTTTCAGGGCGCGCCAACTGCTTTGGTCATTAGTCCCGTTAGTGTGGTGCATGTTTTATCTTGCGAGATGGCGGTGATCTTCCCCCGCTGGATGGCGAGATCCGGCGCCGACCTACCGTCGCTAGTGGGGTTACCCCTTAACCAGGACTCTCCCACCAGTGAAGCACCGCCCCAGTCAGGACAAGCTCTGAGCTCCCGACCGGTCTCCCGGAATATGTGGTAGTGTAGTGCATGTTAGTGTAAGTGTGTGTGTAAGCGGAGAGGATAGGACAAGGAAGAGGAGGGACAGATCGCGCGCGGTCCGAGACCCGTTTGTTACGGTACTGCTCCGGCATTCGCCTGGTGTTGATCGGAGAAACCACGGAAAACTATCGATCAGAGCAGCCGGCCGCTAGAATTCTCCTCCAGACAGCGACTGAATTCGACCTATCTGAAAAGCTAGTGTCGAAAATCTTGCCGCCGTCAGGACTCGAACCTAGGCCCTCCAGGTGAGAGGCGCTGCAGTGACATCAGTTGATACACTGAGCTACCGCTCCCGGTATATAATAATGCTCCCGGTAAATAATATAATCATATATACCGCTCCCGGTATATATAATAGCATAGACTATAATTCTTTACTCTATGGTAGAAGGCATGCAAACGAAGAAAGAGGGAACGATGCGAAGAGTGGTCGTGAAGGAGGAGACGATACAAAGAATGGCCGAGGAGGAGAGGACAACGAGAACAGTCGCGGAGGTGGAGTCGATGAGAATTGTCCCGGAGGAGGGGATAATGAGAAGAGCGGTCGCAGAGGAAGGGACGATGAGAAGAATGGTCTAGAAGGAGGGACGATAAGAAGAGCTGTCGTGGAGGTGGGGACGATGAGAATGGTCCCAAAGGGGAGGGACGATGAGGAGAATGACCTCGTAGATGAAGGTGTTGAGAAGAGTAGTTTAGCGCGAGGGACGGCGAGAAGAGCGTTCGCGAAGATGGGGACGATGAGAATGGCTCGGGGGAGGGAAGGATGAGAGGAATTGACCTGAAGAAGGGCCCAATGATCAAACTGGTCTCGAGGGAAAGGTGTTGAGAAGAATGGTCGCGGTAGAGGGGAGGATGAGAAGAATGGTCCGGGGAAGAGGGATCGTTGAGAAGAGGACGTGGTATGAGAGGTAGGGGAAGAGATGAATTGAGTAGAAGGGACGTATGAAGAAAATTTATCGAACTTGAGGCGTTGGAATACAAAATAGGCGATTACGGAGCAGAAAACCGGGGCTTAACTTTGGGGCGCAGAAAGACCTGGACTAGGAATAGATGGACAATGGAGCAGGAGGCTTAAGAACAGGGGTGGGGAACAAGAAGACGGATGCCCGAAATACCTGAATCAGACAGTCAGGTATCGACTGCTGGACAAGAGTCAGTGTCACGAGACAATGGTGTCGTGAGACAAGAGAACAATTGTGTTAACGCAGTATGGATTCAAATGCCCTATTGGTTTCTGAGGTTATAATAGGGACCTATTCAATACCAAATAGATCACAGATATTAATTTTAACGTATCATGTGTTCGTTTTAAACACATTGATGGGCGCATCGCTTTTCATCCATACCAGATATTTACAACGTCAAGGAATAATTTACGTCGTAAACGATCAAGGAAAAAACAGAATAAATTTATCCGACCACACACATCTTTGACCAAGCCAGAATGATACGGTGACGCAAGTCTTTCAGAAACAAACTGATATATCGGGTACACTCTTTTTAACTTCTAAAGAATAAAATGCCTCACATTAGTCTGGAGAGATTTATTTCTAGCAGAAAATTGATTATTGTTCAACAATGTCATTGTTTGGTCATGGATTTTTGATTATTAGACGAAGAGAAAAATTCTCAAGTACTGAATATTTATATTCTGATACTGTTTAATACGCATGTGGTTTCAAGACACGCCACAAATTTCGGATACATAAAATTTCAATTGTTGAGTACGAATTGTTGATTCATTAGCTTCAATAGGTTTTGGTCAGTAAGTTATGACGCTAAGAATAACATTCATCTCTGTTGATACTCCGAATAATTTAAATTGATATCCCTTCTGGCTTATGGCGACTGATAAGAAAATTAAATACAGAAACCATTTAATTTGGAATTGATTAAATATAGATTTATTTTATATTACATATTTATAATTAAATATGCATTTATTTCATTTAATAAACATAAAATTAATATGAGAATGATCTTCCTCAGGCCAGCCCTGGGGAAGATCACGAAAAGATGGTCGAAACGTCGGCAACACAGCGGTTCATTCCATAGCGCCAACAAAAATATTCTCACATTCACACGCAGTCTGATATAAAAGAAATATTTTATTTCCACATGCTAGGTGTAAATAAATTTAATTTCAACTATATTCTTTTGTGATGTTATGAAGAATTCCATATTCTTGAATTGAATTGAATTTGCCTTATTTTACGTGGCGAGACTCAGGCCATGAGGCCTGCTCTTCCGTCTGACCACGCAAATTTTGTTACACTCCTTTCACCTACGAGGGATGAAAGAAGGTATTACTTGGGCGACGAAACAGGCAATTTGAATTTAGCTCAGAGGCTTCATTTAGGCTTGAGGATCTTTTACACGCAGTAAATGTACTAACATGGGACAGCCGGCTTTACTTCCCCTCCGAAGGAAGGCGTACGAAGGATTTTTTCGCCCTTAAAAATCCACGGCTTCGATCGGGTTCGAACCCGCAAACTTGGGTATAGCAGCCCGATACGCTAACCGCTACACCATCGCCACCGCAAAAAATGGCAAAAAATGAAATGAAGTGAATTTTGGAATCATAAAATGATTAAGGTATTTAATGATCTGTTTTTCATGACAAACGCTATGACACATGACGCTCATGACAAACGTTTTCAACGATATGATTTTAATGTTTTTGCGCTTTGTAAACAACACATTCGCACAGTTTTAGTAATTATAAAGTGCGGAACGCATCATTTAAGTGCCAATAAACATTTCTTCGAAAAAACTACTCACCAGCATGATTCTGAATTTAGTTGCATCTACTGTTGCTTATTACATTCGAAAAGTCCTATTTAAAAACACATAGATATAACTCTAGGAATTACGATATCTTTGAAGTTAAATTCTACAAATTCTGTTATACTGCAAACAAGCTCTTGAACAGAATGTGTAATTTAGCCAACAAGACTAATAATGTACTCAACAGTAATTTTAACTCATTATTTTATGAATGAAAGATGAATATTACTTTAATTTTAATAACTTTTACCTTTATTGATTTAATAATTATACTTTGTAATTTTGATTCATGTAACTCAACAAGTTACTATTTGTATTGACATCTTTTGTAAATTTATGAACGAATTGTTCGTATATTTGAAATAAGCAAAAAATAAAAAAGGGACTGACAAAATACACGATTTTCATAGCTCTTCGTTAGTGTTGTTTGAATGATGTTTCTAGGCATGTCAACTGCATGTGGTCATTAGTCCGATTAGCGTTATTAATATTTTGTCCCGGGAAGTGACGGTGATTTCTTCCCGGATGAGATCCGGCGACGACCTCAACGTCATCTTGCGGGGGATTTCCCCTCCAAGTATCAGCCCTCAGAGGGGCACCGTCCCATGCAGGGTAAGCTCAAAGCTTACAACTGGTCTCCCAACATGTGCGGTAGTGTAGTTCATGTAAGTGTGTGTGTATGGGCTAAGGATAAGACAAGAATACGAGCGAAACATTGCGCGCGGTCCGTGGCCCTTTGGTTATGTGCTGCTCCAACATTCGCTTGGTGTTGATAGGAGAACTCACGAAAAATTACCAATCAGAGCAGCCGACCGCTAAAATTCTCCTCCAAAGAGCGGTTGAATTCGACTTATCTGTTTAGCGAGTGTCAATAGTTCTGCCACCGCCGGGATGGGTTCACTAAAACCTCCCAGTCAGACTCGCTGCAGAGGCAGTGGCAATGCTGGCTTTGAAGTCCATGGTTGTTAACGCATAAACACTGTGTGAGCATAATACGAATATCTTGCCATTTGGTACATAGATCACATAACACTAGGATTCCACAAATTCGTGGAACTAGAGTATTCTGGAGTAGACACAGCATTGACATTTGGGCAGCAATATTTCATTCAGTTCTATTAAAGGCTAAATCAAAGGTTTCTTTCATCGGGGAAAAATATTTTTCACACATTTCCTACAACCCCCAACCTACAACTAGTGGCGGCTCGTGCTTAGGTTGCACAATCCGCAGAAAATGAAAAAAAGATCTCATAATATCTTAGGAATATACATTTTCCTTTTAAAACATTCAATATTCATGATATTGCAGCAATATCGATGTACATGAAATCATTCTGAAACCAAAGAACGTCCAACTGGGGTCTTGCCAGGAATTGCACCACGCTCTTGGCTGTATTCATGGGTTTACTGATTACTCTTTGGCCCTTCGATTTAACATGGGGAACATACGGCCTCTTGGTGCAGGAACCAGCTACTGGCGCTATCTAGCTTTGCGCGGCGACGGAGGGAATCTCAGGGGAATACCCATATTCTGTCTTTGACTCACTGCAACATAGTTTTATGATTTTCGCTAGTTATTCAAGGAACACCAGTTCAGACAATTATTGACGATATTCAATGCATTGTTTATGATATTTGGAGAATTTACTTTCATTTGATATTAGGTTTGTTCGTTCAAAACGTACATTTGATGAGTTCTTTGGCCGTTCTGAATGGAAGTCCCTTAGTGTATCGCGGAAGCCAATGTGACTGGAGCTGGCCAGCAGTTTGCGAACTTTCTTGTGAATACGAATGTGTATGGAACATCTATCGTTATCGCCAAATATACCAGGGTAGTGAAGTTTTCAAAATAAAATAATTTTATTTGTTTGAAAAGTATCGAAGCAATAGTGCTTGTTGCAATGTGCTCGTCGAATTTAAGTGTCGAATTTAAGTGCCCCGTGAAAATCAAAACCAGAACCACGTGCGAACAAAGTATGGTGAGGTATGGGAGGTGTATATGCCTTACGCCGACGAATAAAATTATGTAAGTAGTGTTTAAATAAACGTTTATTTAGTTTTAATTGATTTAAATTGCGTACATTTTTATTATATATTCGTATTTTGAATTTCGGAAATTACATTTCCGTCATTCGATGGAGGTGCAACCTCCAATTTGTTGGGGCACCAGCCGCCACTGCCTACAACGAACACATGTTTTAAAGTCCATCTCGGAATCACCGTCCGCAATACGTCGCAAGAAACAGAAGCCTCGAATGAAACCGTCCACTTCCTAGGCAGTTAGCGACCGCGCGGGCTCTCTTCGCCCGCAACGCTTCCAAATGAAACCCCGAGAAGTGCAACGGCAGCTCGCCAAAATCTATACCCAGGGCGTCGACGCAAAGCACGAGGCAACGAGCGAAGCCAACTTCTGCGCCTGACGGACGAGGTAGAGCTGGACTCGTGGCAGAGAAACGGCCCGAGGTACATGCATCTGAGCGCGGAAAAACCGAACAAGATAAAGATGTACGACAGGGCAGATGGATGGACCTATCTATCATCTCCGGTAAAGAGATATTGCAGATTCTACGAATACTGCCAATTTCTGACATCTCTTATCAGCTGATTTTTCTCAATCTACTACAAGTAATTTGTTTTACCAATTCTCATATCTTTATTGTACGTAATTAATGATTACGTGGACATATACATTAACATTACTTAAACATTACTTGTTGATTTATAAAATAAATATAAAGGGCAAAAGGCGAAAGTAATATGAGACTTCTCGAAGTAGGTAATGGAAATGAAATTAAAACATTTTAACAATAAATCTACAAAAATTTGTGATTTGATGAGAAAAACATTATCAAACTTATGTTAAACGCACACGCTCTTTAGCTCAACTTTTCGCAATTTTATACCGCACACTCTTATAGAACTTGCTGAAAAAATTCTTTCAAGTCGCTTTTAAAATACTAAAAACGAAGAATATCAATGAAATTAAAAATAAATCTTTAGTTAATAAGGTTAGTTATTATTATTTAACAATAAACAGCAATAATACAAATAGCATTAGTCATTCTATATCGAAGCATTTAAGAAAAAAGGTTGTTTTCATTCTGAAGGCCGAAGATTTACAGAGGAAGAGCTGTATGTTCAGGGAATGTCGCGCCTCTTTAAAAACGTACATTATCATCTAAAACACGTAGTGTAAAACAGATGATCAACATCCATGACCACGCATATTGACGCAGCTTCATGTAATACTGTGTGTGTGTGTGTATTATGTACTGTTCGTGTGTCATGTATTGCTCCGACATTAACATGGTACTGATTAGCGTAACTATGGAAAACTACAGGCTAGAGCAGCCGATGCTAGAATTCCCATATACAAAGGGATTGAGTTCGATCCAGATAGGACCGTCTGGTTCAGAATTCTGCAAAGGTCACGGTGTTACCACTGCACTTTTGCAGTCAGTAATTCTGCTCAGCTTAAATCTCTGATCTACTAATTTCAAATACTAAACAAGTGGTGCAACAACAGAACTTACTTTCTTGCATTATATCTAAATTTGCAATTTTCGAAATTTCAAAGCGTTCAACGAAAATCAGACCCGCGCTATTCTTCTAATCATCCCTTCTTCTATCCATGGAAAAACTTAACGAAAAAATTTAGATCGATTTTTGAGAACAAAAATGTTAATTTTTTTAATTGCCTATATTTCGCGTCCAATTACTCAAAAACTACTTATAGTTTCGAATAATTAAGCACGAGCTTCTTTAAATATCTGCCCTTAAGGAACAGATTTCAATAAGGAAAAATATCTTTATCTTCTATATTGTAGTTGTAGAAAGACTACTCTCCCCCCAAATTGCACTTTTGCTATTTTCAAATAATTTTGGATTTCAACGAATATGAGATCTGGGCCATTCTCGTAAGCGACCTTTACGCTACCCGAACGCAAAGTTTGATTAAAAAAATTTGGTGCCATTTTTTAAAAATGTTTTTACGTTTTCATGTAACGTACCCTCAAAAATCAAAATATCCGTTTGAAACTCCCAAAGTCTCGAGTTCATTCAGGACGATCGGGAAATATAAATTTTGAAGAAAATCGGTTGAACGGTTTAGGCACTAACGTTGACAAAAAATGGACAGACGACAGATGAACATTTAGACGTTTTGCTGTCAATCGATTTTTCAAAATCAAGGACCCATAAAATATGGATTCTAGCTATACTACGTGTCAGAGAATTTTTTTCTATATTTAATAGCAGGATTTATCCACTTTTTCATTACTACGGCCCGGGAATACGAATTTTTTGCCGTAAATTCGCCGTTTTTCAGCGCATGATTATATAATTTTCTCTTCTTACGAAGTACATTCGTAAGGGAGAGAAAGTAAATAGAAAATTGTATTTGTATTGCAATATTTGGTGCACGAAATATTAAGAGGTAAGTGCATAAAATTATTGATGTACTACATTGAATTGTTTCAACAGTAATTCTTTCCAAGAACTTTGTGCTCCAATTACAGGCCGTTGCTCGCTCACACGCATGGGCAAAATGTATGTCGATCACGAGATGTGCAAGCGCGCTTTAAGGTAACATTTAGGAATGATTCACATTCATTTCAGGAATGTAACCAAAGTTGTAGGCTGAAATGCTGCCTATTGTTTTGTTATTCTATCAATAGAAGAATTTTCGCATGCAAATAATATATGCGTTTAAAATCCAAGAAATATACATTTTAAAATTCCTATTTAAAGATATTATTTACATGAATCATTGCTTAGCTAAAAGTAGCTCCATTGCAAGTTTGAAATCGTGATATATGTTAATTTCGCGGGCTCTTTGACATAGTAATTGTGGGCTGTCCGTTCACCGTCAACGGGCATTGCTTCTCTTCTAAATTTTCTAACAAACACTTCATTTTACTATTCGCACATTCTTTTCAACATGACTTATCAATTCTTACAATATTATCTTCAGTATGGATATCAAACGAAACTAAAACCATCCGTATGTTCACAAAATTGATCACGACCTTGAATTCATACTTCACTCACTGAACTGACCCACCTCTGAGGCATTACCAACTGGCGGAAGAATACATTTGGCAGAGCGGTGCCATCTTCAGCTTTGCTCACCTGTTACAGACCTCAGAAACGAATTATAAGCTTGTCTGAACTGAAAATACAGAGCATGATCTGAGGTGAATGGGTATTGATCGACATTAGTTCACCAATTGGTATTCTCAAAATCTTAATAATAGTTTATGCAATTTACGTTTTATTGCGTGAGTACATGACTTTTAAAATTTGTACGAATGCAATAAATCAACGTTCTAAACGAATTGCAAACGCTATTTGTCATGTGTGCGAGAAACCGGTGGTCGGCTGTTTCGTTTACTGCTACCTCCCAGATTCTCGCGCTTCGATTAACTGAATGTGTGGTGACTCATTCGTGCCGTAAATGCTAATACGTAATCATTTATGCCGTAAATGTCCTTTTATGAACGATTTCTTGTAACAGAAAAGGTAGATTATAACGATGGTATACAAAAAACAATCTTAATTTACTCTAGCTCCGTTACTGCACAGTTTAATTACACGCTAAGATAATTTCACTAAAATATTAATGAACTTAATATTAACGTATAAAAAGATTTATTATTATTGATAATTATTTTTGATAATGAAGACTTCGAATTCCGATTTGTTTGAAATCTGTCAGCCAGTGAGCAGATTTCTGTTATGATCCTCGGTCGAATTAATATTATCGAAGTTCATCCACTATAACCAATTTTTAATTTTAGTTAATAATGTAGTTACAAGAACAACCCCAAAGTGATCGTAACAATGAATTTTACAGTTTTATAAATTTAACCGCGACATAAAACGTGATTTTAAATGTAAGCAATTTAATGATGACAGTTCCAATATAGATTTTTCCACATCGCTTTGTGGAAATGTGCATCTTTATTTACTTTTCCCGAGTGAATACGAGCCACGTGATGGCAACGCCCTCCCGGACAAGTGTGTTAGGGCCAGGTGTTATTCATCCCGGTTTTTTAACACGTCTCCCCGCAGGAACCCATCCGCCCGCTCGAAAGCCCTGGCTGCTTGTTTGGAGAGCGGACGCGGCGAATGCGCGGCCGATAAGGCCGGGCAGCGGCGGGGCTGAGCGAAATCTGAATACGGGCCACGCGCCGAATCTTTTTTTTTTTTTTCATTCCCGCAGCCGCACAGCGCGCGCGGATTCGCAAGGATTCGCTGTGCGGCTTCGCGAGGGCACAGCAGGGTGGATGGAGGAAGTTGGAGAGAAGGGAGACAGGTAATGAAAGAACGTGGTAGAAGCGGGGCAGTAGGAAGATTGAGACAGGAGTAAATGGGTATGGGTTTGCGGGGATGGACGGGGGCACTAGTTAGTCCAATGTGGGCTGGAAGAGAGGAGAAATACCGAGATTGGAAGTATGGAGGGGAGATGCAGGGAGAATGGAGGCGGTGCGGGGACGAGGAGAAGTTGGTGTGGCTGCAGAGGCGGATGCGGGTCGGAAGAGACGTTGTGGCCGGGACAGCGGGGCAACTGGGTGTGGTGGGCGAGTATAAAAGACAAGTGTGCGTGACGTCAGGGAGACAAGGAGAAGACAACGTGACGGGATGTCAGGTACGGGAGGGTCGGGGCGGAGGGGCAGGTCGGAGGGGCGGGGTCGGAGGGGCGGGGTCGGAGGGGCGGGGTCGGAGGGGCGGGGTCGGAGGGGCGGGGTCGGAGGGGCGGGCCGGGGGTCGGAGGGGGTCAGGGGGTCGGAGGGGCAGGGTCGGAGAGGCGGGGTCGGAGGGGCGGGTCGGAGGGCGGGGTCGGAGGGGCGGGGTCAGGTGAGGGGCGGGGTCGGAGGGGCGTGGTCGGAGGGGCGTGGTCGGAGGGGCGGGTCGGGAGGGGCGGTTTGAGGGGGCGGGGGGTGGGGTCGGAGGGGCGGGGTCGGAGGGGCGGGGTCGGAGGGGGCGGGGTCGGAGGGCGGGGGCTCGGAGGGGCGGGGTCGGAGGGGCGGGGTCGGAGGGCGGGGTCGGAGGGTCGGAGAGGCGGGTCGGAGGGCAGGGTCGGAGGGGCGGGGTCGGAGGGGCGGATCGAGGGCGGGGTCGGGGGCGGGGTCGAGGGGCGTGGTCGGAGGGGCGTGGTCGGAGGGGTTTGAGGGGCGGGGTCGAGGGGGCGGGGTCGGAGGGCGGGGTCGGAGGGGGCGGGGTCGGAGGGGCGGGGTCGGAGGGGGGCGGGGTCGGAGGGGCGGGGTCGGAGGGGCGGGGTCGAGGGGCGGGACGGAGGGGCGGGGTCGGAGGGGCGGGGTCGGAGGGGCGGGGTCGGAGGGGCGGGGTCGGAGGGGCGGTGTCAGAGGGGTGGGGTCGGAGGGGCGGGATCGGAGGGGCGGGGTCGGAGGGGCGGGGTCGGAGGGGCGGGGTCGGAGGGGCGGAGTCGGAGGGGCGGGTTGGAGGGAGTGACGGATATGAGGTGGGCACGGGACATGAGCTGCGCTACGCGTGGCATAGGGATGACGCTCGGCCTGTGTTTTACCTTCTCGTGGATATGAGATGCGTTCTCAACACCAGGTGCTCCGACAGAGCTGACGGCTCGGGAGGGTGCTTCTCTGGAGAGCCAGACACGTTACGCACCTTTCAGGGCCTCTCGTCCGGCTCACTTTTGCTACTTGACGACGTTTCTCTTTTCTTCGTTTAATTCCTTTCTTTTGGCCTTCAAATTTCATTCTCATGTATTTTTTCGCTACTTTCCATACATTGACGTATTTCTTGAGTACATTCTTTGATTCTCAATGTTTTCTGTTTATGTTTTTGCAAGTATTGTCTTTCTATAAGTCTCGTCAAAAGGATTTTGTCTTTTATTTTCCTTTATTTTTTATTCATTGATTTCTCCAACATTTATATCACTGAATGTTTATAGTTCACTCACATACATGGTTTATTTACTTGATGAGTTACTGAAGTAAGTATTTGAGGAGTATGAGGAATTTTTTATAATGTTTTCCTATTCAACCAATTTGTGGAAAAATAATGATATTGAAATCAGCCAAAAAATCATTGATTCAATAATCATTATTTATAGACATAATAATTCACTTTTTTAAGCTATACTTCGTTCAAAAATGTTAAACAAACCCTAAAATTCGAAAATATACGAAACTTTCCGACGTATTTGAAACTGAGCGCATCAGACTCACCAAAAATCACTTACTGCACGTGCTGGATGATTCACTTTTAGACAATGATTGTCCTTTTCTAAGTATATCCTTTACAATTTATATTTAATTGCAAAATAATCGTCAAATGTCTTCATCCCTGGGGAAAATACTAACACTGTACTAGGCTATTCTTTAAAATCTCTAATAAAAGGAAAAAATGTAATTAATTAACAGTTATTGCCTACTGTGGTAAGCTGAAAAAGACGGTAATATGAAGTAGGACATTCATGGTTATTTCATTAACTTTTTACATTAATGTTTCCAGCACGTGAAAATCAATTAGTAGCTAATTATCAAGTAGAGACATAATTTAGAACTTATTGTATTCTCATTTAAATTTTCAGACCTTATTAATACTGTAAATTGTTTAATTATTGTTCATTGTCGGGGATAGTAATCTTGACAGTTAATTTCGCGCAATAAATTTCTATTGGCGCCGGAATCTGATTTAGAGAGTTGGTTATTACAGCGACAATCATTTTGGTGTTTTGCGCGATGAAATTGAATCTTACAAAAGGATACGTCATTATCTTTAAAATTCATACGTGACTAATTTCCACTTAAACTGATGTTATACAATATTCTGACGTAATGTTAATTATCTTCTGATTTTCAATGTTTTTCGTAGGTGATATATGGTACACCTTCGAAAGTCTTTTGTAAATCGAAATAATGTTGAAAAAATATTTTTCAAAATGTTGACTTTCAGATATAAAAACTTACCAAAATTCGCACCCTTTAACTTTTGAGAGATTGATATCTTGATCACGCATAAAATGTATCAATTTGAAGAGAATTTCAATGAAATACAACACAAAAGCATGTTACGATCACGAATTGTGAAGAATTATGTGTCGAGAAAATAATTTCATCTAAAACTCCAATTGATGAAAAATATATTAAAGTTTACTCAAAAGCAATTATTGCTTTTGACACGAAGATTCAAATAGTCCATTAAATTTCATTATTCTAAGGAAAAATAAACTTATAAAGCTATATGTAAAACTAAGGGAGAGCTACACTTCAGAGTTTACAAACAGTTAAAGGGACAATGCCACCATTTTC
Source organism: Teleogryllus occipitalis (assembly GCA_011170035.1). Lineage (NCBI taxonomy): Eukaryota > Metazoa > Arthropoda > Insecta > Orthoptera > Gryllidae > Teleogryllus > Teleogryllus occipitalis. Next base: position 66,022 of record BLKR01009020.1, read on the forward strand.
TCTACGAGCCAAAGGAAAATGATGAAAAGGTCGATCAAATTGTGGGCTCCAAAACCGGAAGTGATATTAACAATATTTGTTGTCTGCATTAATCTGACCACAATTTTAAAATAACAGAATAGCAAATTTACAAACGCACCAATATAATTGAGTTGAAATTATTTCTATTTTGTTTAGAAGCTCTATAGAATATCGTTCCAGCAAAAATGTAACAAATTGCAAGAACACCTTAAGATGATTACTTTTTGCTAGCAAAGATGAGGATCACAATCACGAAAGACTAAGTTACACGTGATACATTTGTCTCTGACGTGCATCACGACATACACTGGTGTTGGTAGGCCATGTTCTTACTCAGTGAAAAGAGATTGCCTGTTTCTACCAAACACTAATGCATGATGAATTGCCTACCAATCACAGGACAATTGCGCACGTGTAACTTCATTCACGTGTGCAATTGTCATACCAAAAATCTAAATATATTTATCAGTCATATGCGTCTTTAACCCCTATTAACATGCAACCCTGCAGGTTTGTTAAGTGCACTTGTACCTACCTGTATGTTAAGAAATTTAACATCCTTAGCAACGTAAACAACCATCGATTCATCGCAAGTCAAATGTTTGTTAAGGAAAAACATGGCGGTGTATAAAAATCAGATTAAAACAATTCAGAAGTAATTCACATTGGTTAGGAGAATAAATATTCTTAATTGTAATATTATTAATAGAACAATTAGAAAAACGAATATTGGGTAAATTGACCCAATTTTCCTCACATTCCACAAATTAAACTTCTCCAGTAATCGTATTTACGGACGATATAAAGGTGTCGCCACTGGAAGTCAACAAGCCAATTTTCTAACCGAACGTCTTTTCTTTAGGTTCAGGAGAATTCTTTGCATCCATCTTTCTCGAACCACGGTATACGAATATTGTTTTTATAGATATATCGCAAACAACACCCCATAATATCGTATTAACGTGCCGCAACAACAGAATGCATGTGTTTACTATCGCAGTAATGTCGTAAATTTTGGCATAATTCGTGAGATTTTATGGTAACCGATAAAATGCAGAACATACCACGAAATGTTACAGCGTTATTACTGCCTCGTCCAAATGAAAAATCTCGGCTCCGCTAAAATCCGCCTCTATTTTTAACTTTTAGCCTCGGCAGTAATAAAACTCACAACATTTCTAAGTATTTTAAGAGCTATTACTTGACATAATTAATAGAATTCTTCCTACCCCTTTCTAACAAATGATAGTGATAATAGATACCCCGACTACATCGGGTTACTTAAGCTGGAGGTCTATGAGGACTCCAGCAGTACTGCGAGGAGGCGATTGTTAGTCTAATGATGGAATGGAATCGAAGTTACGTAGGGAGTGAAGAGGAAGGAGGAACGAATAGCAAGGAGAGGCGAGGAGAAATAGCTCTTGGTGGAGTAACCATCCAATGAATTAATCGCGACGCGCATTGAACCCGGGCAAAAACCCGCTCTTTTTTCTCCTTTCGCCTCCTCGGGGCCACCTCGTGAGCGTCAGTCTGCTCGCAGGCGCTCTGGCGGAATGAGCGGCCGGAGGGGGGAAGGGGGAGGGGAAGGGGAATTGCGGGCGATCGGGCGCTGAGAGCGAGGTCAAGTGACAAATGGCAGCGATTCGCGCCCTTTTCACGCCGGAAACGAAATGTTACGCCCAGAATGGTTCAAATGGAGCAACTCTTTGTTCTAGAGCTGGGGAAAGTCGCGTAGACGAGGCGGTCGGGTGGAGTGGTTATACCACGCATCCAAGTTGGAGATACCTAGTCGTAGAAGCTCTCCTGTACCGCTTAGCGCTCGAAAGCTGTTTCCGTATCTATAATAGCTTACCGACTGCATTGAGCATTGATTTTTAGGAGGAATGGTATAATAAGATACGTGGGTATTACTTAGTTAATGTTATGTTTTTTGCGTAGAAGTCAAATAAAAATATTAAATTTTTTTTCTTGATATTCTATTTAATAAAAATTGTGTAAAATTATATCAATTGTCTGCATATGACCCACTACGTTCATTAATCATTTTTGAGTGCTTCGGAAGTGGGTTGAGACCCTTAGTAAATATTATTGTGATTAAACACGTTGCCATTCCCAGCCTGATTCCCCCGTTTCCTGATATTGCCCCTAATGCCCCTTAAGCGTCTCGAAAATTTAAACATCACAAACAGCTAGATGTAGAGTATAAAAGGAGGTGTAATAGACACGGTAAATCCTTGATTAGTGCAATAATTAAACGAATAGTGTTTGTGTGTGTGTGGGGGGGGCGCGCGTGCGAGCATTGTCATGTTGAGACAATAAGCTTGGTGAAAGAAGTCTTCGTAGATTTGATTTGATTCGATTAGTTCTGCTTTTGATGTAGTGAAGTTCCTAGGTCTTTAAATGGCCACCTCACTAATTCAAAAACAGAGTCATCAATAAATCTTTCCCGCCGAAAACGGTTGCGTGCAAAACGTCTTGGGGGTTTCGGGTGTGTCGAATTTCGTTGTTCATAATTTTCGTGCCATTCTTTGCTCAAGCTTTCTACCTCACGTTTTAAATCTCTTTCTTTCCTGAATTGACAAGGTAAGTACACTAAAGTTTTTATTTACCTACTAATTTCAAAGAATTTTAACATTTCACCAAACAAAAAACAAATGACAGAACTCCACACTTCTTCGTTGCATACAGCAAATGCGGTAGCAATCTCGAGGCTATTGGTGTACCGCCGCATCTTGTTGAATCTTCCTGTACCTATGAGACTTTCTCCAAACAATGAGCAACACTCCTTTCAACATTTAGGACAAAAGAGCGACGCGTTTTGATTATTCAACTCACAGACGTTTTATTTGATTCACCCTAATCTAAACGTATTTGATTCGATATTTCACGTTTAAGCTGCGTTATGTGCGTGGTGCACTTTAAAATCACCCACGCGCGCGTGTGGACAATGCGTGCTCGGGGGACACCCAGACGGGGCATAAGCACGTTGCGCGCACTTATAACGGCGAGCTCTCCAGAACAGCAGCGCCGGGATAAAAGGGCGAGCAGGCGCCGCAGCTAGCAGGCAATTGATTGATTGATTAGTGATTCCGGGAGCGTCAACTGCTAAGACCGGGAACGGTGCCTCAGTGCATCAACTGGTGTCACTGCAGCACCTCTGACCGGGAGGTCCTAGGTTCGAGTCCAGACGGCGGCAGGAATTTCGACACTAGCTTTTCAGCAAGGTCGAATTCAGTCGCTGTCTGGAGGAGAATTCGAGCGGCCGGCTGCTCTAATCGGTAGTTTTCCGTAGTTTCTCCGATCAACTCCAGGCGAGTGCTGGAGCAGTACCCTAACAAAAGGATCACGGACCGCCCGCGAACGTTCCTTCCTCTTCCTTGTACCATCGTCACCCTTTACACACAAACACTTACACTAACATGCTCTGCGCTGCCACACATGCCGGGAGACCGGTCGGGGACTTAGAACTCGTCCCGACTGGGGCGGTTCCCCGCTGCTGGGAGATACCTGATTGGTGAAAACTCCGTTAGCCGACGGTAGGTCGGCGCCGGATTTGGCCATGCAGCGGGGGAAGACCGCCGCCACGTCCCGAGCAAAAACACACTCTACACTTACGGGACTAATGACCATAGTAGTTGACGCGACTTTCGACCTAGCTATGTAGCTGGTGTCGAAAATCGTGCCAACATCGGGACCCGAACCCTGGGACCTACCGGTGAGAGGCATTGCAGCACCAATGAAGAAGTGAGAGAGCAAGTGCTGTAGAACGTGCCTTATTCAATGACGTCTTTGACACAGATATAGTTACGCCCCCGGACTCCGCTATTAGTGATCCTGTGTTTTTGGCTTTGACTTCAGACATCTTTGGTTAACTGGTATTGTGAAGTTGAGTTAATGTTTTCTAGGGATTTGCTAGGGATAAATGGCAACGTTGCGAGTTCGGATACTGAAAAAATTGTACCTTATATAACAATAAAACTATTATTAATTACATTCGTGCGGAGCCGTTAAAATTTATATTTCGAGTTGCAAACAAAGCAAAAATCTATTATGTTAAATAATGCACTCAACTCACATTCTTTCTCCGTAAGTGAATTTCTTAAATACTTATGTCAGAGGGCAAACAGAATTTTCCCACATTTTCTATGTTCGTTACAGTCAATACTGTCATTGAAACACCTTCTTAAAGTTACCCTGTTCAGGATAACCTGTTCAGTACTTTGAGAAAACGAAGTCTCCATTACAGTCTCAAATACATCTACTGTGGTGTCCCGTCACAACAATTTACCACGTGACTCGTGTGATGTAACCTCACCTCTTGGTAACTTGTCTTCCTTAATGGTACACGCGAAGAAAGTATGTGAGTATTGAAGAAGATACGAATACAAGAATGGTATTTATCATGCTCCGGACCGGAAGCGGTAGCTCAGTGCATCAACTGATGTCACTGCAGCGCCTCTCACCGGGAGGTCCTAGGTTCGAGTTCTGACGGCGGCAGGATTTTTGACACTAGCTTTTCAGCTAGGTCGAATTCAGTCACTGTCTGGAGGAGAATTCTAGCGGCCGGCTGCTCTGATCGGTAGTTTTCCGTGGTTTCTCCGATCAACACCAGGCGAATGCCGGAGCAGTACCTTACCAAACGGGCCACGGACCGTGCGCGATCTGTCCTTCCTCTTTCTTGTCCTATCCTCTCCCCTTACACACACACCTACACTAACATTCACTGCACTACCACATACTCCGGGAGACCGGTCGGGAGCTTAGAGCTTGTCCCGGCTGGGGCAGTGCCCCGCTGGTGGGAGAGTCCCGGTTAGGGGGAAACCCCACTAGCCAACGGTAGGTCGGCGCCGGATCTCGCCATTTAGCGAGGGGAAATCACCGCCATTTCCCGAGAAAAAACATGCACTACACTAACGGGACTACTGACCAAAGCAGTTGACGCGCCCGGAAACACGAAAAAATCACATCAAATCAAATCACCCCATGCTCCGGATGATGGAATAAGATACTCAGTAAAATATCTGGCCCCAAACTATTCTAGATCGTTTCCTTCTTGTAGAAAAATTTCACATCACCTATACGTACGTAGTTATTACATTCCCGTTTTCTAACCATTTCTGAACACAATGTTTTTATTAGTGTTTGTTAATACAATACAATGTTGAAAGGACACTTAAAAAATAAGCTTAAAAAACAAACATGAAAAATTTCTTCCCCACATATTAAACAATAATTATATATTTAGAGTTTGAACTCAATTTGTTCAGTCACAATCATAGTTATTTTCATACATTTTAGAATATTTTGATTGTTCCATCTGATAATACAAATAGTCACTTGAGTTAGTAGATTTGTAAAGAACTGACTGACGATATTTTACAAGATGATATATTTCTGTTGCATGTTTTTCGCATTTTCAGTTTAATTTGAAAAATTCTGTCAAATATTTTGTTTTGATTGAATCGACTATTTATTTTAGTTCCATATGAAAAACACGTAAAAGTACACGAGCTGTATGTCACGGTAGATTGAGGAGGAGAAAGATATAATGCACATTATAAACAACTAGTGTCTCGCATATTTATCTTGAAACAATAACGAGAAAATATACAATAATTTGCCGTTATCAAAATGCAATTCTGAAACCATTGTTTCTACCTATTCCACCAATACGGACGAATTTTCCAAGTCCTTTCTAACATAAAAAAATATTTTGAATGTTGAATGATTACAACACATTAGGAACCAATAAGCAGTTATTTGCACTTGCATTCATTCCAGGAATCATTTTACGCACCATTACTTTTTTCTTTGTATATAAATTAGTAATTATATAAACTCTCGAAGCAATTAACGCACTCCGACAGCTTGTTTGGAGAGCAGGAACGTTGAAAATAAAGAGCAATACAATATGAATTCATTTGCGGAAGCACTTTACATACTAGTACAATATTTTTCTTTACTTTCGTATAGTGAATTTAATCATTCTCTTACACGAAAGTGCATTTTACCGATGTCCTTATAGATCTAAAACGCCTATTTGTGTCCGTAAAACTAGCAGTTTTACAGAAAAGGACGAAAGATTGCACTATATAACCTGAGAGCACTCAGATACATTGGTAAATAGTCTATATTTATCAAATTTTAAGCAACTTTTGCGTGCTATAATATATTTAACAATATCTTACACGGTGCCGTATAGAACCAAAAATATAACAAAACAAAAAAAAATCAGTGAGTTAGTAACTGTTTTCAATTTTCTTCGAAAGCTAATTTAAGTTGAGAAACTCAAACATTTTACAGATTAAACCTACCGAGGGTTTTTTAGAGTCTGATGCACATTGGAGACCAAATTATTACTTGTGAACCTTGAAATTATCGTCACTCAAGGCTCTAATTTCTGGATTGAAGTGACATTTCTGGAATGAAGCTTGTTGTAGAATGTCAACAAATGCAATTAATAGTGTTTCTTTCTTTAAAGTCAATATGCAGACTGATCGTTCCCTATCTCCGCAATATCCCCACGGTGGCCAACGCACGCCACTGCCACCATTACCGCCAACGCACGTTCCCCCGCGAATATGTAGACAGATTTACGCCTAAGTCGCACCAATTGTTTGTAGGTTCTTTCACGAATCTAAAGTGTAACAGATTCAATAGTGTAGATTATACATCGAATACAGTGTTTCGACGTGTGAGTACTTTTCGGGCGCGTCAACTATTTGGGATATTAGTCCCGCGAGTGAAGTGAATGATATATCCCTGAAGGTGGCGGTTTTCCTCCACTGCCGGAACGTGAGATTCGTCGCCGGGCTAAACGATGGCTTGCGGTGTTTCGCCCTCCACTCCAATCGGGACCAGGTACAATCTCCCGCCCAATCTCCCAGCAAGTGTGGAAGTGTAGTGCAAGTAAGGTCTGTGTGAGGGAAGATGAAGAGACCAGGATAAGGAAGCGAAAATCGCGCGCGCTACGTGCCCCCATCGCCATCACCAATGCTCCAGCATTCGCCTGGTATTGTTATGAGAAACTGCGGAAAGCTATCGATCAGAGCAGCCGGTCGTTAGAATTTTCTTTACAACTGGCTGAATTCGACTTAGCTATACGTGTGTCAAAAATCATCCACCGTCGATACTCAAATCCTAGGACATCCCAGTCCGAGACGTTGCTGCGGTAGCGGATGTCACTGAGCCATCACAGCAACACATCAAAAGTCAGACTGAAGCGCAGGGGCGACCCATGTGGGGCGCGTGTTTCAAATTTGTTAATAGTATTAATAGCAGTTGTATTCTTCTTCTTCTTATTATTATTATTATCATCATTTTATTACTATTTATGTAGTGCAGTGTAGTGTTGTGTTATGACGTGGTGGGAAATGATTGCGGAAATGCGTTGCAAGACTTTCGCGGTGATATTACATACTATTTATTATTATTATTATTATTATTATTATTATTATTATTATTATTATTATTATTATTATTATTATCATTTTATTACTATTTATGCAGTGCAGTGTAGTGTTGTGTTATGACGTGGAGGGAAATGAATGCGGAAATGCGTTGCAAGACTTTCGCGGTGATATTACATACTATTTATTATTATTATTATTATTATTATTAATTAACTATATTTTTTAACTTATTATTAATCAATGTAAGCTTAATTCATGTAAAGTTAAGATATTCTGCCACCAAGTCACTACACTTAATTGCACAATTAATAATAAAAAAATTAATCTAAATGAAAGGCCCCTGTGGATCAACTGCTCCAGGCTCCTTGTCTTCGCTGGGCGCCCCTGATGAAGAGACATGGAGATTCGACGCGTCAACCGTCGTCTTGCGACCTCGCGAGTTGCATCGCAAGTGGAGTGAGGTCTACCGGGCGGCACGTCCGGCCGGCGCGCCGGCGGCGGCAAGGGAGGTTGGCTGACGTGAGCGTGGCAGTGTCCGCCGCAGGCAGCCGCGAAGCGAGGCGGAAGACGCCGGCCGCGAGAGAGCGCCGGCGCCTGCCGCGCATCAGCCGTTCTTCAAGACGCAGCCACTGTGGCCTGCTTTCCTTCCTTCATCCGCGCCTTCTTTCCCCCTACCCACACTCCGCACTCCTACCGTCTTCGCTTCTTGACGGCTCCCGGGAAGCTTCGCAAGAAAAACCACGGGCAGAAATGCACCTTCTATATACAAAAACGCAGGAGTGCAAGATTCACTTTCCTAGAGCTTTCGATATAGATTGAACAAAATCAAATAAAAATACGCAGCCAAATTAATGACTAAATAAGACTTATCTTGTTTAGGGCTCAATGCATTATTACAACGAGTGGTGCTAAAAGAGACCATATTTTCTCGCCCGTACTTTCACGCAAAATTACGAGAAAAGTACTCAAATTTTCGAAAAAGTTTACATGATCTTATTTCAAAATCTATCTACAAGAAACAGATTTCATTAAAAGAAAAATCTCTATCTTTAAAATTGTAGATGTAGACAGACTACCAAAAAAGGTTTGAACTTTTGCAATTTTCGATAAATCAGGGTGTTCAACGAAAATGAGACCTGCGCCATTCTCTTAAAGGCCATTCTCTCTATACAACAACAAAATTTAATAAAAAACGATGAAGCCATTTTTTTTGTAAATTTGAAAAATGTCCCGGGGGCATCATGTTAAGCTAAAAAAATAAAATAATTAAAAATTAAAATATCGGTTTCAAATTCAAGGAGCTGCAACATCAACCAGATCGATTGGGAAATATCCATTTTGGGGAGAATCGGATGAACGGTTTAGTCGCTAGCTTTGCCCACAGACTAAGACGGACCGACAGACGGGAAGACAGACAGACGTTTTGCCGCCATTCGATTTTCCGGTATCAATAACTCAACAAACATGGATTATAGCTGCACTGCGTGAATTGTTTTCTATAGTTAGAAACTGGATTTATCCACTTTTTCGTTATCAGAGCCCCGTAATAAGATTTTTTCTGCCTCAAATTCGCCGTTTTTACGCGCAGTATCACCTAACTTTTTTCTCTACTCCGTAGCGAGAAAGTACAATATTACGAGTCTACATTACCTCACGTTAATCAAAATTACAATTATTACAAAACCAGACTATTTAAATCAAGAAACTTTTGTATCAAAGTAACTGCATCTTCATGCAGCATTAGAATCTTTCATGATACTAGCTGATACTAGCATGATAGCATGATATTACCCGTGTCCCAGTATCTAGCATGATACTACCCGTGCGAACATTCCGCACTTTATAAGTCATTATTTTGAAGATGAAAATAAATTCATATTGCATCTTCTTTTTTACTTGTTCATTTAAAAAAAACGTCTCTTAGCCCTTTTTGGGCCTTGAACGTATATGAATCTGAAGTAATCGTCTATTAGTTCTTGTTCTTCGTCACGTCGCAGCCTGTCAATGTCTGTTATCCCTTCCGGAAGGCGCCCGGCGTCGTTAGTAAACGAGATTCCCAGACGGTAACTTGTCCTGGAATCCGTGGTGTCTCGAGTTGCTTAACTTTCGTGACTTCTCGGAGCGTAATTAAGCAATTAGACTAACGACGCAGGCTTCGATCGTACATCCGTTTATGTAAACGATAAGCCGTTATAGATCCGTCATGGCGAGCTTATTGACGTGCTAAATTATTTTACATAAGTTTTTGCGAGTGTCTCCGTAATGTGACCTCCAACACATGCTACAGATTGGAGGTACCTAATTCTCCAAAAGTAACGGAAGGTACCAAAGACTCGGATTATGCAGAATACTTAACTCGGTCTCTACCTGCCTTCTGCATGTTCCCTCGCTTATTCTCCCACAAATTCCCCGCACGTTGCCCCGTATGTTTATCGATAGTCCTTGCCAAAAGAATACCACCGCCCAAGCCTGTACCATATGTGGTTGCGCATAGCTAAGGAAATAATTTACATATCCATGAACAATTAGGGTTTTTTTTAATACAAATCTTCATTCATTGCTTTATATATATATATATATATATATATATATATATATATATATATATATATATACATATATATATATATATATATATATATATATACACACATATATATACATTATTATATCATTATTTCTATGTTTCTGTTGAATATATGTTTTGTAAATATGTCAAAGCTTTTCCATAAAACTGATAGAAATAAAATTATACGAAGACAATATTAAGCCAATTTGTCGTGATTTACTAATTTCGTAGAAGCATACACGTCAGTTTCACTCTCTTGATCGTATAATGGACTAGTTAGTGATCGATTGCAGTTTGCATAAAGTAGTGGAAATTGACTTGTCGTGATAAGATACAAGTTTTGGTAATTCACTATTGCATGGAACTTTGAGGTGATTATCCTTTACGGGACCGCATATATACTGCGCAATATCAAGTGTACTAGTGTGCTTAGAGGTTAAATTGAGTTGACACACACGTCAACGGTGATTGATATTGTAGAAGTTTATAACTGTCGTGAGTTAGAATCTTTAATCTTCCCACTCGCTTTTAACGCGGTTCAGAAGAAGTAAATAACTTGTTAGAACAAGTGTTTATTATTTCTTATATATTTAACTAGAAAATATTGAATACATCTGTTTGCAATTGAACTTTCTTTTCAATATTGTCGAAATACGCAGATTTGTTTCGCAGTATAGCTTTCGCTTTATGGGAAGAATTATAATTTATAATAACAGATTAGAGATAGATTGAGGTAATAATTAGAGGTATGTGACGTAAGCGCTTTGTAATATAATGTAAGAAATAGTTATTGAAATATTCCCTTTGAACAATTTTCTCTGGAATAAATAATAGGACATTTCATGCCGACTAATTATAAAAACTAACATGCACATTTTTAAGTATTAAAATGCGTTTTCGGAAATAAAAGGAATCGGTTGAAGAGAAAGCATAGGGAAAGAAACGCGTATTAGCAATGTTTTCAAGTGTACATTTCAAATTATGTTCAAACTGCACCAATGATAATAAATCGAGATCATTTAAATAAAATTCATGTGAGATTAGATGAAAAAAGTGCAATAATGTGTGAGTATCATAAAGGGGATAGATATATAAAATTGTTATATTAATTATAGTATTGTGATGACTCAGACAAGCTGCTCACAATCTACAGTCTATAGCGGTAAATTTTCTGCGGCCAGCGGATGCCAAACGGAGAAAAAATCTTTAAACAGACTTCAGAAATTACAGTTAATCTTCAAAGAAATGTGAAAGTCCATATTTCTTCAAAAAAACAAAAAAAAAAAACGCTGGAGAACGTGTGACGCGGCGTTGAGAAAGAAACAACTAAAGAGATCGCTCAGTAAGGGGTCAATTAATGAGATTCCGTCGGCTGACCGATGGCCACGGCAACCGACAACTTCGCATGTTACTCAGTAGGGAAAAGGAATAGTAGTCTGTTCCTTTTCTGCAACTATGCTAATTCTAGACACAAATTCCAGCATTCAACACAAATGTTTAGTACAACTATCTTTTCACGGGACGAACTTTGAATGACAAAGTAGTGTGGACGTGCAACATTATGTTTACCTTTGTACAGTTATTCCTCCGCGCGATTGTCAGGTAAAATACATGACCTATCACCAGAATGTTAATTGAAGGATAATTGTGATATTACTTCATTCTTGCATACGTACGTATATACGGAAAATACATAGTACAGAGAAAGTTATGTAATGCTGCGGAAAATCGATTTCGAGATTTCAACGGAATTACACGTTTTAGGGTCCCCTGATACCGAAAAGGTGTTGTTTATAGTCAAAAGGTCCGTCCGTCTTTCCGTTATCCGTCCGTCTGTAAACGCCACTACCTCCTAAATCATACGTAGGATTCTTTTCCAAAATGGATATTCCCCGGTCGATCGGGCTCCACTCGAAGCGCAGCGATTTTGAAACACGTTCATTAAAATGCTGTTCTTTACATGAAGCTCAAAGGACATTTTCAACATTTTCTCGACAATAGCTCCAAATTTTTTCTGTAAATTTCTTGTAAGAATAAAGTAAAATGCGCGTATAAAGGTGGATAGGTGCAACTTTCACTATTAACTCAAAAGTTTTGGAAATTGAAAAAATTTGAATTTTTCCGGCGTCTTCCTACAACTACAATATTGAAGATGGATAATTTTCCTTTAAATGAAATTCGTTGTCCAGAATCAGTTATTTCATGAAGTTCATGTACTTTGTTTGGGAACTTTTAGTAGTTTTCTGGCAATATTACGAGTAATATGTGCAATTTTAAAAACAACAAAAACAAGATTTTCTCGAAAACGGCTCGAAATTTTGTTTTTAAACTTGAAGTAGGGATAGTGATAAATGTAATCTACAAGATGACATAAACGACATTTTGCTCTATTGTTTTGTTTTTTCAAATATTACAAAAATGTACTTTCTGTGACTAGCCTCCCACGTCGTTAATATTTACATTAGGAACAATTTATTCACATTATTCCGTTTAGGAGTGTATGCGATTTAAATGATGTCTTATAAATTTTTCATACAACTCAAATCTTTTCTCTGAAAACGAGCTCAAAATTCCGCATTTTCAAGAACGCTCAAACGTCATTTTCACAAATACGGCCTAAACTTTTTCTTCAATTTTTTCATACGGGTAAAGCTATTTGAACTGTTTAAGTTGACAAAAAATTAATTGGGCTGTATTCTTTTGTTTTTTCAAAAATCACACAAATTTATAATTTTTAAATATCTCTTACGCCGTTACACATTTACAGCGGTGCCATTTCCAACGGTGCCATTTTCAACGGTCATTGCCGTTATGCACATTTCCAACGAGTTGAGTACACTATTGCATTTGTGAGTGAATGTGCTTGAAAAGACTTCAAATGAAGTTTCTCGAATACACAAACTATTGCTGTGAAAAAGAGCTTCAAATTTAAACGATTTTTTCTTCAAAACAGCTCCAACTTTTTCAATGAAAATGTCCATATATGACGAGGTTCTACTCTTCTTTAATATTTTGAAAGTAATATTTCGAATCTACCATTAGGAAAAAAAATTAAGGAAATTTCAAACAGTTTTGGGAGGCGATGGATAGCAGCTGTTAAGAGAATGGGGCAAGACCGTAAAACTAGCCCACACCAAGGAAATTAGAACACTTTACTAAGAGAAGGTCTGTGCCATTCTGTAGCACCACTAATTAACTAATATAATCCCCTAAGGTTACTTTTTTAGAAATTCTCTTTTAACACAATCAAAAATGATGTTGCAACCTGTTACCCTCGTAAATAACAAAACTCAGCTCTGACATTTCTCTTTTTCAGCAACTAATTTCTTTTTCATAGTGAAATTGACAGTCATTGACTAAAATTTGACGTGACCCTCTCAAATAATCTTATTTTGATGTATTTCGCTTAATAAAATTCTCTTCATTCAATAATAATGTTTAAAACGAAGGAATGTCTAACTTTTATGTTCAGACATACCGTGTATGTCTTTATACTAAAGTATTTATTATTATAATACATGCAATTAACAAGCTTACGATAATATTCGCATTGGTTTTTTGGAAATTGGTTATTCGCAAAAGTGTGTTGGAGTGTAATTCAGCGAATCAATGCAGTACGGAAAATGGCCACAAACGTGATGATTATAAAAGTTAATTATGTCCGTACATCTAACCCGAACCAACATGAACGCTTCAACGATGATATGCTTCAACGAACATATTCGTTAATTGTGTGACACGCAGTGGAAGCTATTTTCTCGCATGTGTTTACATACATCTCTCCAATTCTATAAAACAGGCCACCACTCCCTCATAATGAATAAAAAACAAACGAAGCGCCAGCAGCTGCTTAATGTTTTCGGAAGAGTTGAATTCTGGGCTGCCGCAATTGTGAACACCAATTTTGATTTTGAATTGCCTTCTATAGATTGTCTGATGGAAAACGCTTCTTTTATATAAATAAGGATTCTATCAAGAAAACTATCTTTATATATTTTATTGCTTTATCCTAAATTACGAATGTACTATACATAGGAAGTATTGTAATTCTACAGCAAAAAAACTCAATTTTTTACAGAAAAACTCGCTATTTGGGTACCTGACACCAAAAGGTGGATAATTGTTGCTCCTATGTGTAGTAAATTTCTCCTTTTAATACGTTATGAGGAGAGATTCTACGATTTGTGGGACTTTGATACCGGAAATGTGGTTTCCGGCAATCTGTCTGTTAACAATACTAGTTAACCTAAACCGTTAAAAAAATTCAAGAAGTTCAAAAATTTTCTGAAAAGTGTTATTGATGGACTAACATCGTAGCGCCTCGAACCTGACACATCCCGCTGAAGTTTGGGATCTACCATACTTCGCATGAAGACCCGACGACATTTTCAAAAAAATCTTAAAAATGACACCAAATTTAAGGATTAAATGTCTTGCTTGATAAAAGAAACGTAAGCTTATAAAAATTGCACCGATCCGATTTTTAGTTGCATTTAATTTTCAAACATTGAAAAGGTAAAGAAATGGAGTCCCTTAACATAGCGTATGAAACAAAATACTTAATTCAGCATATCCTTGAAAATTAAATCTTTAAAAAAATTCATTTTCAATTTTTTGAAAATACGACCACTTTTTTCTTAATTTTGTGTGAAATAAGGATAATGGAAATAATTGGTAAACTACATTTTCTACAGAACAGCTCCAATTAAAAAAACTTTCGTAACATAGAGCTTATTAATAACTTTGCTGAAAGAAATGGCATAGTCCCTATTTCCATTAAGAGTTTAAGAATCTTGAACATGCTGCTTTCAAAATTTCAAAATTTCACTGTTTCCAAAGTCCTTTTGTACATAGATGTTTTGTATATAATGAAATCTATTCCGGAATGATGTATCTTTATATCCTTCACCTACATTATTTTCAATATTTTTAATATTACAAGTACTTTTCACGTAATTTATATAGGGTTACAAAGTTTAATTTTCTTCTAACTTTTAATACACATTCAATATTTAAGCTACATATTTCACTCTCAACGTGATCTATTAATCAAAATTAGTTTTAAACAATTTCATGTACTTAATTTTTTTATTATTCGTTTTCGCGTTATTTTAAATTATACTGTGGCACCTTATTTTTAGAAACCTATACTTTCAACATTGAAGCTAGCAATTTCTTTCTTAATGTAAGCCATATGATAATTAGGGCTGTGATTTATATGCAATAAAAACAGCGAAATATGCATAAGCAAGAGGATTCTGCGAGTAAATCATTGACATCAGCATGACAAGAACATTATTCTTTCCAAAATATTGCAAAAATGATACAGAAATCATATAAATTGTTACAAGCAACACACATTAACATTTAGGGCTTAATTTCGAAGAAAACTTATTTCTTAGAAGAATAATGGTGATGCAGTTAATGTAAATTTCACAAAATAAAAAAAACATAGGTATTGTAACAAAAAAAAGACTTTCTCTCAATTATAATAAAATCTAGAATACAATAATCAATTCATTTAAAACTTGAAAATCTTGACTTTATGCGTTTCATTTGTGAGCCAACAATATTTCGTTAAAAGAGAAACGTTAGTAAATTGAAAAAAATGGGCTATACCATGAACACAGTCTATTTATCACTTCCAAAAGTGTTGAAATTGCAAACGACTATGTTTTTCAAGTTTTCAAAGCCAAACGAACGTCTATTTGGCCTCGAAATCGCTTTAAATCGGCTGAATGCCCGATCTACATCAACAATCAACGGGTAACGTAGACAGAACATCTTTTAATTGATCAAAGTAGTTGGAATAATGCTTAGCTGCTTTCAGCCAAGTACCCCAACTTGTGATGACTGGTTGGGGAGGTAGAGGTAGGTGAGGGTAATTTGTCTTAAAAAATCCACATGACTTGGAGCCTTCAAGAATACTTTCTTGACAGTTGATATCAACTGATCCATATCGGAGAATTGAAATCTCACAGTTTCTGCAACACGATGAAAAGCGTGAGCAAGGCAAGTGAGATGAAGTTTAGGATAAAAAACGTTTATTGCAGTCCATGCTTTTCACATGTAAAGAGCACCATCCGACAGAAATAGTAGAACCTTTTCATGTTGAACTCCACTCGGTCAAAGAACACTAATGGATTTATTCAAATACCTCGCAAGGAGGGGTGAATATGCTCTTTTCGCTGATGATTGAATATGCAACAAAAATATGCAAATGTCGCCCAAATATGCAATTATGGTTTTTAATGATTGAATGATTTTTCGTGTTTCCGAGCGCGTCAACTGCTTTGGTCATTAGTCCCGTTAGTGTAGTGCATGTTCTTTCCTTTTTTCGCGGGAGATGGCTGTAATCTTCCCTCGCCGGATGGCGAGATCTGGCGTCGACCTTCCGTCGGCTAGTGGGGTTTCCCCTTAACCAGGACTCTCCCACCAGCGGGGCACCGCCCCAGCCGGGACTAGCTGTAAGCTCCCGACCGATCTCCCGGAATATGTGGTGGTGTAGTGCATGTTAGTGTAAGTGTGTGTGTAAGGGGAGAGGATAGGACAAGGAAGAGGAAGGACAGATCGCACGCGGTTCGTGGCCCGTTTTGTAGGGTACTGCTCCGGCATTCGCCTGGTGTTGATCGGAGAAACCACGGAAAACTACCGATCATAGCAACCGGCCGGCCGCTAGAATTCTCCTCCAGATAGCGACTGAATTCGACATAGCTGAAAAGCTAGTGTCGAAAATCCTGTCGCCGTCAGGACTCGAACCTAGGACCTCCCGGTCAGAGGTGCTGCAGTGACATCAGTTGATGCACTGAGCTACCGCTCCCGGTGCTGTTATGGTGATAATGCGAAAATATGCGAAATAAAAATAGCTTAAATTGGTTCTAAATGCACCAAAGCATATACAATTTATGCAAATGCATACAAATCACAGCCTTAGTGATAATACTAGATCTTTAAATAATGTAATGAACATTTAAAAAAATACGAGTAGATGTTCGCGAGAATTTTTTTAAGCAAATGCATACAAATCACAGCCTTAGTGATAATACTAGATCTTTAAATAATGTAATGAACATTTAAAAAAAATACGAGTAGATGTTTGCGAGAATTTTTTTAAGCAAATGCATACAAATCACAGCCTTAGTGATAATACTAGATCTTTAAATAATATAATGAACATTAAAAAAATACGAGTAGATGTTTGCGAGAATTTTTTTAAGCAAATGCATACAAATCACAGCCTTAGTGATAATACTAGATCTTTAAATAATGTAATGAACATTTAAAAAAATACGAGTAGATGTTTGCGAGAATTTTTTTAAGCAAATGCATACAAATCACAGCCTTAGTGATAATACTAGATCTTTAAATAATGTAATGAACATTTAAAAAAATACGAGTAGATGTTTGCGAGAATTTTTTTAAGCAAATGCATACAAATCACAGCCTTAGTGATAATACTAGATCTTTAAATAATGTAATGAACATTTAAAAAAAATACGAGTAGATGTTTGCGAGAATTTTTTTAAGCAAATGCATACAAATCACAGCCTTAGTGATAATACTAGATCTTTAAATAATATAATGAACATTAAAAAAATACGAGTAGATGTTTGCGAGAATTTTTTTAAGCAAATGCATACAAATCACAGCCTTAGTGATAATACTAGATCTTTAAATAATGTAATGAACATTTAAAAAAATACGAGTAGATGTTTGCGAGAATTTTTTTAAGCAAATGCATACAAATCACAGCCTTAGTGATAATACTAGATCTTTAAATAATGTAATGAACATTTAAAAAAAATACGAGTAGATGTTTGCGAGAATTTTTTTAAGCAAATGCATACAAATCACAGCCTTAGTGATAATACTAGATCTTTAAATAATGTAATGAACATTTAAAAAAAATACGAGTAGATGTTTGCGAGAATTTTTTTAAGCAAATGCATACAAATCACAGCCTTAGTGATAATACTAGATCTTTAAATAATATAATGAACATTAAAAAAATACGAGTAGATGTTTGCGAGAATTTTTTTAAGCAAATGCATACAAATCACAGCCTTAGTGATAATACTAGATCTTTAAATAATGTAATGAACATTTAAAAAAATACGAGTAGATGTTTGCGAGAATTTTTTTAAGCAAATGCATACAAATCACAGCCTTAGTGATAATACTAGATCTTTAAATAATGTAATGAACATTTAAAAAAAATACAAGTAGATGTTTGCGAGAATTTTTTTAAGCGGGAAAAGGAACGGTGAATTTATTAAGACCATGCATTCTCAGACAAAAAGAGAAATAATGAGTATTAAGTTAAAAACAGTAGTTTTGATTAAATTTACAATATTATGTTTAAAAATTATTGTTATATTGCATTTCGATCCATTTGCGCATTTGGCTGTGTGTACTATGTGACGAAACGTTTGGCAAAGAAATACCCTGTTTATATGGCAGCCGTGGCGCAATTTGGCGCCGGCGTTCGCTGCTGACAGCACCGCCGCCGTTTCTTCGTGTTCAGATAACTACAAATTTTACTGACAGGTAAAATACGTATCTGATAAACTTCGTGATCAACATTTTATGTGTGTAAATGTCTTGAATATACGAAGACATTGAATCAAATGAAAGAAAGTTAATTTCATTTAAAATTTAGAAGATTCAAGAACAAATAAAGATATGTAAATCTCGCATTAGCTTTGATTCGAATGACAGCTGAAGAGTAAGCAAGACAGAAATTGCAACATCATTATTATCATTGTTTTATTATTATTATTATTATTATTATTATTATTATTATTATTATTATTATTATTATTATTATTATTATTATTGTTTGCAGCAGTAGTAGCTATTGTAGATGTAGCAGTAGTGTTTCGCTGAATTTGATATTAGAGTAAGAGATGGTAAGTCTCTAAAGTTCCTGACCAAATTATTTTATTACGTAACTATGACAAATATTATGAGAAAGAATATGCTGTTTAAGCAGCACAATTTTTTAAAATTTTTATAGATATTGAGAACTTAAAGTTTTCATTTATTATTTATTATTAGGGAACGGATTTTATTGTAATAAAAAATCAAAATATATACATATATGTATTTATTTTTTTTTCAAAAATACGTAGGAAAAAATTAAAAATATGTAAAATAATAATTGACGTTAGAGTTTAAAATCGTTAGATACAACGTGCATTTTCAAGTTTTCAAAGAGGAAATGTCGTCGATCAGCTCTCAAAATAGATTTGTAGCGGCTGAAGGAACGTTCCACATCTACAGAAAAAATTGGAGCATATTTGAACGCCGATATATCCATTGGGCTCAGTTCTAGTTCCAGTGTTGAGGTGTCTTTTCCTCTGCTGAGAATGTTGGCAATAATTTTCATGTCTTTCCAGCCTGGATTTTTCCCCAACGAATGTTTTTTTTTTCATTTTTCTGTGTTTTCACCTGTTATGTCTGTTAATTTTGCTAATGCACTGTTAATAACTTCAATACTAGCAGCTAATGGCATGTTCTGAGCCTCAAGTTTTGCGATAGAATTTCCTAAAAAAAATTGCATTTGCAGAAATGAAAGTCAAGTTGTATCTCAGACTAGAATCATAACTCAAAGATTTTACTTTTTGTAGTGCCGCAGATAACTCAGAGTCCAGCTCCAAAGGAATATCTTTTATTTGCTCAAAGTTTTCACAATAATATTTAGCTGCTTCTAACCACGTGCCCCATCTTGTAATTACCGGCTGTGGAGGCAAATTCAGTTCAAGATAACTGTCTTTAAACATTTTAACTCTGCAGGATGCTTTCAAAAAATACTTTTTTAACAGTCAATATCAAAGTATCGACATCAGGAAATTGATGTCGAACATTTTCTGCCACTTGAAGTGCATGTACTACGCACGTAAGATGAATCATCTTTGGGTAGAACACTTTTAATGCACTCCCCGCTTTCACCATGAGCAGCATCTGTTAAAAACAACAACACGTTTTCATGCATGATACCACCAGGCCACAGTATACTCATCGAGTCATTGAAAAACCTGGCAATTGTAGCGTGGTTGCATTTTCCTAAAAGTTCACAATTTAATAGAAATGATGACGAAGGAGATTCAAGGCACATCTTTCCTACAATAATATTTGCAATGTATCTTCCTTGAACTTCAGTATTTTCATCAATTGAAACCCATACCTTACTAGGTTTTATTTCCTCTCGAAATTTAGTGAGAGTTTCCAAATAAATAGTTTTCATGTAAATTTTTCAGAGTGTGCTTTCATCCCAAATTTGTTGGTCAGTTTATTTTTCTAAGAAGCTCTTGAACTCAGGGTTGTGACTTTGTAAATGGGAATATCGGCTCTAACCAATGCATGACACAAATCGGTAAAGAAAACTGACTTACTTGGTTGAACATCAGGTGAAGATGTCAGGAATGTTTGCTGAAGCTTCAATTTTCTTTCTTTGTTTTCTCTGTGTTTTGCTGTAGCGATGTGCTGCGTGACTTAAAACCGTTGGGAGATTGAAACCTTTTTCTCACGGCACGCGCAGTACAATATACTCGAGTCACTTCTGGTTTCATTAGGAAACTCGCTGATGTATCTAGCCACTAACTCTTTGGATGTCGCTGCGATTTTTGGCATTGTCTCGCACCAGTCCACTCCACACCACTCAATATGATTGCTATATGAAACGTAAAATACTTGAAAGTACAGTCTGTAGTTTTACGAAGAGCCGTTGCATCAGCGACCAGTTGTAGTGGAGAGCTAATACTGATAGGTTCCGATTTTCGCATTTATGAGGCAGAGAGGTATCTAGGTAGGGCGCAAGGAGCGCGATAAGACAGACATTCTAAACAATGTTTGTCCCATTAATATTGTGTTGCGCGTGGGTTGAATGTAACACGAGAAAGCATGTGATTGCTTACACTTCTGCTTCTTGACCATCCGCTCATCCTACGCGGTTTCTGAGAAGCAAGGGCAGAGGGTCAGTCGGAGCAAAAGTCATGA
This sequence comes from Teleogryllus occipitalis, assembly GCA_011170035.1. Classification (NCBI taxonomy): domain Eukaryota; kingdom Metazoa; phylum Arthropoda; class Insecta; order Orthoptera; family Gryllidae; genus Teleogryllus; species Teleogryllus occipitalis. The sequence continues at coordinate 87,022 of BLKR01009020.1, forward strand.
GGACATAAACGTGCAGTGTTACATTGCTCGTTTATCAGAAAAACAGATTCCCGGAATATTATTGGGAAATTCTTATTTCACATTTTTTGTACAAGTACAATATTCGATTGTAACGAAATATGTTAAAAAATAGTGGTAAAAGGTAAATTATGTGAAAATATGTACTTATACTAAAATATGTAAAATAAAAATGGTTTCAATTCATTCAGAATGTCTAGAAAACTCTAGAAAACAAATTCAAAGCAGGTACCTTGTTCCTATCAAAACATGTATTTACATGAAAATCCGTTCCCTATTTATTATATTCATATTCTAATATCATATTTTCATTTACCACCCAAAGTATTCTGCAGAAATTCCCTATCATTTTCTCTGTTCCTTTTGGAAATCCAGCAGCCTTGTTTTTATGTCCTTCGAGTAGACGTTTCAACGAGTCAACCTATCAGATGCTCCCCTTTAACCCAAGAAAACAGGTCAGGCGGATAAAATAAAGAGCGTACCCTCTTACGAAGCTCAGCGCAATATTTGTTAGGAGCGACGACAACACGCCCGACTCTTACTCTCTCTCTATGTACACGACCGTGAAATTACAAAAACCCCCGATGCTGAGTTTTGGACAAAGGAACGCCTGAGTTAAATCGCACTTCTGCGGCCTTCTGTTTCTGGGGCGACGAGGAAACTAGAGGATGTGTTACACAAAGGAGCACTGCATCGGCCAACCCCGGGTTCACGCTTCTCCAGCTGCTTGATAACATGGAACGACTTCCACAGCTTCTGAAGGACGCAGCAGCATCCCGGGGTCAGAGGGACGCACCATTAAAGCAGCGATAGTGGCCTTGACGGAACGCTTGACGTACCCAAGGACATAATATTTTTTAATTTTTTTTTTTGTATTTTGGAGAATTTTTCTCTTTTGCTTCATTTTTCATTTCTCTTTTTATCTTTATCTTTTTCCGGTTTCCGAGATTACAGTAATAATTGAAATCTCAGCAGCTCATTTTCTTTTTGTGATATCTCCGTTTCTTCTTCGTGGAGCTCTTTTCAAAATGTTTGCAGGTACTTCTTATCTCTTATTATTTCAACGGAAGTTTTTCAAATTATTTTTTTCTTCAAGGCGAAAACAATGAACATCTTTCCATTCTCCACAACAATATTTCATTTGTTGGAATCAGAACAGCATGAAACACGCCTTAAAATTACTTTATGATTCGCGTTATATTATTTCTTTTGAGTAATACGCGAGATGTAATTCGAACAATATCATATAATCACATATACCTTCACTGAGATTCTCTACCAAATACGAACATGCCAAATATTTTTGAAGTAGTTTAAAGTTGCATTACCGACCCTGTAAACTGTTTTAAAAGTATTTTCATGTGTTGAAAATTTCTTTTGCACTGCTATATTTTTACGATTTGTTTTCAAATATGAACATAAATGATCACTTGTAAGCTGTTCTTCTGCGTCATTCTCTATTCCTATTATAAATTCATTCTCAATTAGTACCGAAAATTCCGACGCAAAAGCTTCTACAACCACATTGGATCCCCCTGTGTTGCTTAACACATCCACATTTTTGTCCCCAATTTTTTTAAGATTTTAATACTCCACAAACTCAGTCTGATTTGTGTAGGCAAATAAGCATTAGAAAATTATTATTTTGTATGTTAATGGGAATGAGGTGAATAAGTTTTAAGTCACATTAAATTGAAAATCGATCTTTGCACTATTAAGAAATATATTTTCTCTAGCATTGTACTTACATTTCTGGTTTTCTTCTTATTTAGTTCATATTCTTCAAATTCAATGTTCCAAGGCAGTTTGCAAATTTATTATAAAAAATACCCATGAAATATTTCAAACATTTCAATCAAAATATCTTACAAATTCATTTCATATGGCTGGCTTGTAAACAATCAAAGTGCCAATCTCACGGAAGAAAATTATGGTGTCGTGGACTGAAAATAACCACGGAGTACTGGGGTTTCATCAACGCCACCTACATATATCTATTTAGGTGGCGTTGAATTAATTCCCGACACACTCACTAAGATTGCTAAAACACGAAAAAACAAGTTATTGGAAATTTCTTCGAACTTTATGACCGGATCCGGAAACAAATTATAGTTCCCCATCAGGAGACCGAGACGCGTCGAATGACACCTCGTATGTCTCGATTGGTGCATGGGAAGTGGTCTAACCGTGAGTGACGAAAATGGAATGCAAGCACATTAGAACGCACGCACATTTGCACACTCGGGAGTTACTCAAATACTGTGTACAGATGTTAGTTAGTTAGTTAATGCCTTATTTTACGTGGCGAGACTCGGGCCATCAGGCCCGCTCTTCCGTCTAACCACGCAAATTTCGTTACGCTCCTTTCACCACCTAGCGGAGAAAGGAGGTATTATCTTGGGCGACGAAACAGGCGGATCTCAATTTAGCTCAGAGGCTTCATTTAGGCTTGAGGATCTTTTACATGCAGTAAATCTACTAACATGGGACAGCCGGCTTTACTTCCCCTCCGAAGGAAGGCGTACGAAGGATTTTTTCGCCCTTAAAAATCCACGGCTTCGATCGGGTTTGAACCCGCAAACTCGGGTACAAGAGTCCGGTACGCTGACCGTTATACCACCGAATCCGCGGTGGGGGATGTGTTGTAACACTTCCCCAATCATGCTAAATTACAAGACATTTGTCTTCATAATTTACGACGACGAACTAGCAATCCTGAAATGAATTCTAACTGTAATATTGAATCAGCTATAATTTTTAAAATAATAATAATAGAAGCGTATATTTGGTACATGTTTTTATGGCCAATAGAAATAGTTTATAGTCGATGAACAAAGATACATTCAATAACGCTGTCACGACTAAATTTCAACTATGAAGAAAAATTCGTAAAGTAGTGACCCGAAGTGACCTAAGCGATTACAATATTTTGCAAATCTACAGAAAAACTGAATACATACTGCCACTGCATCTTCGATTAGTCATTAAGGATCGAGGATTGCGTTAATCCGTATTTGTTTCCTGTCGTCTTTGTCCATGTTTTATCTAATTGTGCCGATATAAAAAACGACAATTCGCATGTTCTAAAGTATTCTAGAGGTTGTTCATCTAAAGGGAAAATCCGATGGCGATACATGACTACCGACGCGAGCCATGTTTGCAAGGCCTGCTTAACGTAACGATCACGTACTAATGGGAACGCGTCTACGACTGACCTCAACGTAGTTTTTTCCTCTATGCTTGTTTTCATAAGGAGTTACGGTTTCATCGTTTAGGACTTTTATTATGAGAACGTTTCCTGATCTTCAGTGATAATTTCGCCTTTCAACGCTTATAGGAATATTTACACCCGTAATTCCTTCGCGGAAACTCCAGTATTCTCGTACAACCAAGCCCATAAAAACGCTGCAATCATATGTCAGTATCTCTCGATGTAGATAAGAGTTGTGAAATCGGATCAACATAGTGAATGTTAACCTTGGTTCTCAAAGATGGACCAATTATGCCCTCGCGGAAAGGACCGGTAGTACAGAAAGTTATCAAAATGTATATACTAACTTCCTTTTCCAAACCCCAAAACCTTAAAATATTTCACTTCTCACTTTCAGAAAATGAATGTAAAATACAGTAAACCTTCATTAACACGAATTCCAAAGGACAAAAATAATCTGAGTTCGTGTTATAAAAATTCGTGTTATCCGAGTATTACAAATGGTCGTATTACCGTAATCCCATGCCAGAACGAACGTTTTATTCGTGTTACGGCAAAATTCGTGTTAAGCGAATTCGGGCTAACGAGGGTTTACTGTATTGCAAAATTAGTTTTCAAATATAAAATTTTCATTGAATTATATTACAATTTGATTGACCCCCCACTGGAATTCACCAGGTACCGCAACGGCATTGGTATGCGACTGTTTGAATTGGAATTTGAAGTAATAGCAGTCACATGACTTCAAAAGCTCATTCACCGTTAATTACAACACTTCAAAACGCATTGAAACATTCAGTGCAAGTCTTGACCTCAATAATATCAGACTCAGTAGTTTTTATGACAATTTATTTCTTTTTACATTAAAAAAATATGTACTATTGTTCATCTAGGATTGATGGTTCCGTTATTCCTCAATTATTTACTGCGGCCTTTGTGCAAGTTCTATCTAACTGTGATGATTTAAAAATACTCAATGACGGGGAAGCGAATATTTTCATATCAATTCTTGCCAAAAACGCTCATTGCTACCGCTATTTATAATTCAACGTAATATGAACTACATACGTTAGGACAGAGTCCCTATAGCTCGAAAAATTGTGCACAGATTGAATTTCTCCTCATAATACGTACCATAAACATCCCCATAGTTTTGAACTGCCATATGACATTAAATAAATAAATAAATAAATAAATAAATAAATAAATAAATAAATAAATAAATAAATAAATAAATAAATAAATAAATAAATAAATAAATAAATAAATAAATAAATAAATAAATAAATAAATAAATAAATAAATAAATTACATTCCGCAACGTTTAAAGAACTCAATAGGCTGTTTCTCCGAGGGAATCACATATGTACTACGGTCGCAAGCCAAATATGTAGGCAAAGCTTTAAGGTGTATGAGGGATATGCCGCAGTAGTGGAATTTTTTTCACATTTTTATTATTCTGATTAGTACACATGGTTCAGTTTAACATTGCAAACTTTTTCACATGTTTTGATGCTTACTAACTATTATAAAATTCTAAGCTAATACTACTTTACAACTATATTTTTTTAGGGAGAGGAGACCCACTGAGTACCTCAGAAAGATTCATCCAAATTTGCAAATTGTATATAAAAACATCTTTAGGAAACCTATTTTTATTTTGGTCATGCTTTTAGGTGATTTTCCTAGATTGTATTGTGACAGATGTGGAATTGATGACATATTCTTACAAAAGTTGAGGGATAATTAGTGATATGCTGAATACTAGTTTTTATTTGAATCTCTTTGTGGAGTTTGTGATGAACCAGAGCGCATTGGTGATTGTTCGTAAGGAAATTACTCTGTATGACCTGTATTTTATGAATATTGGGTTTTGCTGCATTTATGCAGACTGGGCAGTCATAGAGCATTAATGGTCTTATTATTTCTCTACATATGAGTTTGGCATTTTCTATTGTAATTTTTCTGTGGTTGTTTATTAAAGGCTTTAATTGGATTAGTTTTACTTTTGTTTGTTGTGTTTAGATGTTTATATGTTCCTTTCAATTGACTTTAGTGTCTAAGTGCTGTCCTAGATATTTCACTGTTTTGTTTTGTGCAGTCCAAGGGATGGTATTTTACACTTTGAGTGGTGGCGGTGTTGAAATTTTTTTAATGAAAATATTTTTGCTGTTGACTTAGATGCGTTTACATTAATTTCCATTTGTTTTACCAAGAATCAATTAGGTTTCAATGTTGTTGTATAGTGCTTCTTAATATGTCAAGTGAAGTGATGGAACAATATAATGCTGTATCAACTGCGAATTGTGCAATGTTTATTGTATTGGATGTGGAGATATCAGCTGAAGTGAGATTAAATAATATAAGTGACGGTGGGGATCCTAGTGGAAGTCTAGCCAATATTGGTCCTGGCTTTGAGGGATGTTTATCTATTGAAACTGATGATTATCTGTTGGTTATGAAGCTATTGATAATGTTGGTTAGGTATTCAGGTGTGCTAATGATTCTAAGTTTGTACAGGAGACCTTGATGCCATATTCTGTCATAAGCTTGTGAAATGTCGAGGAATGTTGATATAGTATGTAGTTTTCTTTGGAATGCTGTATGGATATGTTCAGTGATTCTTAATAATTGTGCTTGATAGCTTTTCTGTGAATCCAAATTGATGTCTGGATATTATGTCATTTTTGTTGAGGTAATTATTAAGTCTTTTCTGAATGGTTTTCTCTAGAAATTTTGATAAGGAAGGTAACAAATTTATTGATCTGGATATTATGTCATTTTTGTTGAGGTAATTATTAAGTCTTTTCTGAATGGTTTTCTCCAGAAATTTTGATAAGGACGATAACAACTTTATTGGTCTATAATTTTCTGCATTGGTTGGATTTTTGTTAGGTTTTGATATGGGAATAACAATAGTGTGTTTCCATAAGAGAGAGAAATAACCTATTATTAATGAATAATTATAAATATTGTTTAAGAAGGCTATGGCTTGTTTTGGCAGGTTTTTTTAGTATTTTGTTATTTATTTTATTATGTCGTGGAGCCATTTTTAGTATTTTTATTATGTTTATTATTTCCTTGAGGGATGTGAATCTTATTCTGGAAGGTACATTATAATTAGTAGATGTGTGAGTATTTGATGTTGAATGTGTGGGGGTGAGTCTTTGGGTCTGAATGTATCTGCAAAACGATTAGCTACTGTTTCTGCTTTTTCAAAGGGTGAGAATGTTTACCTGTGCTTGAGTTAAGTGGCGGAATGGTATTTTTTGTTTAGTAATTTATTTTTAAATTGCCACAATGTATTGTTACTTGAACTTAGTGTTTGTATCATGGTGTTGTATTGTTGCTGTTTGTGTGTGAATAGTGATTTTTTCTAACATAAGTGAATAAATTCAGTTCCTTTTTAAATGCAGCGCTTCTGGTGTGATTCCATAGCCTTCTTGTTTTATTGTTTATATCAATTAGTATTCTTATGCTCTTGGGTAGTTTCTTTGTTTTATCCGGGGCGATTTGTTTAATTTGCTGTAATGTAGTTGATTTAATATTAATTCATTGAGTAATGTAATTGCTTGATCTATTTCTGAAAGGTTTCTTAAGGTTTTAAATTTTGGGATGGCTATTTTAAATTATTTTTAAATTTGTGCCAATTAATTTTGTTTGTGTTGAGTTGTGGCATGACTGGGTGTGATGGGAGTGAATTTTGTGTTGTAATTATTACTGGCAGGTGATCTGAATCCATTTCGTGGTATACTGTGGAGAAAAACTTTTGTTGAATATTTGTTATACATATATCTAATAGGTCTGGATTCCTAGAGTGATCATATGGGAAGTAGGTTGGTTCACTTGGGATTATATTTAGATTATTGTTGTTAATCAATTGTAGTAATTGTGTCCCTGGTGGATTATTGATTTTATACCCCCACTATATATTTTGCATTGAAATCACATAAGATTATTTGTTTGTGAGTGTGGATTCATTATAACAGTGAGATTGGTATGTTGGATTTTCACATTGGGGGACTTATATGCTACTATTAATATCGTTTCCTGATTTATTATTATTATTATTATTATTATTATTATTATTGTTATTACTGTTATTATTATTTAGTAATGGTAGTAATAGGAAACTTTGTGACTGCTGTTTCAATATCAGGGATTGATGGTAGTATGTTTTGATAACTTTTTATTGTGAATTTTATTAATATCATTACTCCCCCTCCATTGTAATTTTGTCTGTTGGTTTTGATTATTTTGTAATCTGGTAAGCTGAATTGCACTATTGTTTAGATGTGTTTGGGTTATACATGCAATGCCAAGGTTCTTATTTTGGATCAAATATTTTATTTCATTGAGTTTATTGATTATTTCATTAGCATTCCAGTTGAGTATGGTAATTTCATTAATTTGTTTTTGTTGCATAATTATTATTAATATATGCCGAGACGGAAGACTGAATGTTATTTATTATTGAGGGGATAATTGAGTTGATTATATTGATTATATGAGTACCAATTGTATAGACTAGGGTGTTGAGTAAGTCATTCTGATTGAGCTGTGTACTTGAGAATTTAAATTTTGAGTTGTTATGATGATTAATATTTTGTGATGTGTTAGTGTTGTTAGTGTGAGTAAAGTTTGGGATATTTTGAGTGTCTGTCAATCTGGGGAAGTTAGTGTGGGTATTTTGAGGAGGAGCTGTTGGGGATACATTGCTTCTAGATCTGGTCTGGAGATTTTTGGGGTTAGGGATTTGGCTGACTTTTTTATGATAAGGGCATTTTTCTGTTCTGAGATCTGCTCTGTGGCTTTCTTTACAGTTAAAACATTTGAATGGTTCATTATTATGGAGGCAAGTTGCAGAATAATGTTTTTTGTAACAGTAAATACAAGCTATTTAATGGGTACAGTTGTTTCTTGTGTGACCAAAATCTAAACATCTCATGTATTGAATGGAGCCTTTAGGTTTTCTTCTCCTTTCAGCTTTAACAAAATGGTTACAAATTATTTTTATTTCTAAAATAGTTTCTGAACTTCTCCCCCGTTGAATTCGGCTACTATTACTGGCATTGAGTTGTTGTTTTTTCGGAGTCTTGTAATTTTAAAGAGTTAGAGGTGTTTCTCTTTCAGTTCAGTATATATTTCTTCTTCTGTCACAGATGTGTTGGTTTTTTATTACGATCGAGTATTTATTTGCTGGGTTCTTGTATGTATGAAATTGTCTTCCTGTGCCAATAAGATCTCTGAAGTCACTTTTTCCCCTGGATGTATTTTGATTGTGTTATTTATGAACTGTAATGTCAAGCTGTTTGTTAATTTTGTACTGATTTCTCTGCTGAAATTCGTGATATTCGTTACATTTGCTACATAAATTGGTGAAATGTTAATGGTTTCTGACACATTTGGTGCGGTTTCATTAAAATAACTAAATCTATTTTAATTGTTGGGGTCTGGTTCACTGTTAAGTTTTTCAAATCAATTTTTAGTGGGGACTCCATAAACATATTGGGTTGCTATCTATGTTGGCTTGTCTTGGTTCTAGGTTAGACCTTTTTGTGTCGTTGGTCGAGGTATTATCATCAGAGAGACGCTTAAGATTTTGCCCTGCTGTATTTTTGCGTGAAACCCTACCTTTCATTTATTTATTTACTTATTTTACGTCAAAAAAAGTTAAAACTGCGTATGACGTGCTATGGGGAGAAGTGAATTGTGTGCACATTTTCAAAATTCTTTGATCCCTACACTAAGCCATATACTACTTGAATTTTGAATGAATGAAGAGGAGAAAAAAAGCAAGCTCCCATGTAATAAAAATCTATTTTTAAGGGCAAATAAGCAATAAATGTTGGGCTCTTATCCATGTTGTCCTTCGGAATAATACTTCCTGCCGCGACAACATGGAAACGATAATTCAAATAACTATATTTCTCCTGGAATTCTAGAAGACGTCCACAGATAATGAAGTTACATTCATGTCCATTTCTGTCCACCTTGTGGCGTGTCCATGTTTTACAGTCTCACCAAAGTTTCTTGACTTGGTTGAGATTGCATTGTTGATTGGCATGGTTGAGGTTCCATTGATGTAATTTCGTCGACGACAGTTTCAGTTGAATCTTCGTACAACATCAAAACGTTCAAATCTGGGGTGGGATAATCACCGTTTAGTGTTGTTAGGGTACTATTGATGAGCTGCCCAGCTGTCGGGAGGTATCCATGGTACATAACGCGTAACACTCGCTGGCGGCACTACTTCCACAGATCACTACATTTTCCTTGGTTCACAGTATTTCCTAAGTCACACGGTTAACACTGTCCACAACGTTACGAGCCGTAGGGTATGACAGTCGATCGCGGAAGGTGCACTGGTATAGCCGCTTCGTCGGCGCGGGTGCCGCGAGAGAACGAGTCGAGTTGAAGGCGAGCCGCCGACCCCGCCTCAGGCCCGGACAAGGCGCCTTCGAGTGATTTATGGGGTAGCAGCGGCCGTCGCACTTCCATGGAAGAAGTGACTGAGGCGGAGAAGGACGGAAGAGGAGGGAGGGACAGTTCGTCCGCGTTACGTCGACGTTACGAATTCGAATAAGTTTTCGTTACGTTACGTCATTTTCATTACGTTTCCTCCATTAAATGAGCACGTGAAATACACTAATTGACTCCAAAAATAATACAAGTTTTGTCAATTTTGTCGCTATTTAGTTGCAAAAAAAGAAACCACGTTGCTCTAAAATTAATACAGGAATGATAATTTTGCTAATTTACCAATAGTTTGTTGCGTGCACGTCGATCCAACAAACGCCACACAACCACGCTAGTTATACGGTACCTGAACGATGTTTAATAAGTTAATTAGGGACAAATTGGAACCGTTTAAACCGTGCTAATGCGGCGACGCACCAGACGAGCGGCTAAATCGGTGCCGACCCCACGTAGGCAATTGCCACCACAACACCCGGACACGACAAGCACGCCAGCGAGCGGCTCGTCTAGAAGAAACTTCGCAGCTCCTCCTCTCAAACTCACGGAGAGATGTCCAACCAGCAACTTCGGCTTCATGCCCGGCCTCACGCAGGCTATATTTTAGGGTGATGCAATTAGTGTTAGTCAGAAATTTAAAAAATAGCATTTTCGGTGTTTGTTTTCGAGGATTAAATTGTTCCCTATCTAATTAAAGTAAAAAAAACACAATTTTTTTAGGAAATTATTAAGTAATTTTGAGAACCAACATTGCAATTCTTATAATATCACTGGCAGAGTGCGAATTGTAAATGTTCAAAAATTAAAGTATTTTTGTAATTCTTGGAATGTCCTTGCTTTTTAGGCAGACATTTATATTACATCAAATTTTATTATAATTACATTTTTACAGATAATAAATCATAATAAATAATAATTTTATAATAAAAATTGATATAATATAACTGTCTGCCTAAAACTCAAAGGACCTTCTCAGAATTACAAACATATCAAAGAAAGGCAGTCCTATAAGTAATATTAAGAAATTTAACCTTCGTAAAGAAAATTAAATAAAGTAAGTGAAAAATCCGAGGTGACCAGTGGAAAAGAGTTTTCCTTTGTTAACTGAAGATGAGTAATAATATTCATATATTTGACCACTTACCTTGAAAATAGCCCTGTTGCACAATGCAACTGGTATGTCATAAACATTACCATATTCACTAAAACAACTTTTATTTTCCAATTTTTTTGATTCGTATTCCTTGATTTCAATATGTGGAAATCATAAACGAGGCATCTAATGCCGGTAATCGTTTGCCTGGCATGAGCAACTTAAAACTTTTCCAGTAGGGGACAATTAACTCTGTAGGTGAAGACGATCCTCGGCCAACCCTCCGTCAATTCGACCGCTATGACACACGCAGCTTATCGACATGCATATGTCGCAGGTTACCCCTGAAATCGCTTTTCCACCAGAGCGATATATCGTCATGACGAAGGAGATTCCAGAAAAGCTTTCCAGGTCTAGGTGTATGTGATGTAATCAGACCTATTTCTGACGAAGGCGAGAGGACGTTCTTAGGTACTCTCCTTTTCTGGGCTGGTGATCACAGTGAAGGTTTCCCGTTGTCTTCCACTGCGTGAGGGATAGTAGGAGACTCACGAGCGGAATAATGACATATGAACGATTATGAACTTTAAAAGGGTTTAGAAAATATACGTGGATATAATCATAAGCCCAAAATCTGTCCGCAATAACATGCCGAAGCGAAATCACCTATGTCTTATGAAGCACTCGAAGCTGCTCGGCTCCGCGATCTAGGAATGACGATCTATGATTTGTGCTGTGGAGTCTCGCTTCACTCATGGATACCACGGTACAAATTGCGGCCTATTCCAAAGGGAATTTGTGTGGAACAAAGCTGGCGCACTTCAGCTTTTCTCGTGGCTCTCCCGCATCCCCTCTCTCTCGTACCAACTTTTGTTCATCATTTTGCATATTACAACATACTCACGTGTACGTGAAATCATTCATATATCCCAGGAATATCCTTAAAATTGTTGTAAGCTATTTCATGACGAAGGAGATGGATTAAAAATATCATAAACGTTAAATAGTAAATTAATATAAATAATCTTGTCTGCACGCACAACACCCTCTCAATCGCCATTTATTTTCTATTGCTGTTACCTGGCGTGGGCTGGCGACGTCGCTAGTCGAATTCCTTAATTGCACTCCATAAAGTCACGGAAGTTAAGCAATTCGAGAATTTTTATGATCGAGCAACCTTAGGAGATCGCAGGTATCATACCGGCTAGGTGCAGGCTGGTGCAACACTTAATGCACCGCGTCCCGGATGCGCTCATGACACAGGAAGGCCAAGCGCAAGCGGACACGCAAACAATTACATGCGATACCTACTCAAGTACACAAATCCGGACAGCTTACAACGATTTTTAAATACTATTGAATCTACGTGATATGATCCCCTTGACGGAGATGATTTTTTATGGCTGCACTACTTGTGCTTAAGATCATTCCTGGGATATATGAATGATTTCACGTACACGTGATTGTGATGTGATATGCAAAATGATGAAATAAACGTTGGACTGCGAGACTTTAGAGACTGCGCCGGTTGAACCGGTGTCCTGCTGGGGGGAGATATCTGAAGAGGGAAATCTCGCAAGACTACGTTTAGCTTATCGCACGATCTCATTCCAACAGGGGAAGAACCGCCACCTCTAGGGATAATACTCGCACTATAGTTACGGGAATAATGAGCACAGTAGTTATCGCACACGACAGAATTAAACTAGTGCTACTTTCTCGCAATATGTGTAACCATTACGTAACAATATAATACATAAACGCGCATACAATATTTGAACCTTTATAAGTGAATATTTGAACACCTTTATAAGTGTATTTTACTCTATTCTTACAAGAAATTTGAAGAAAAATTTGGAGCCGTTTTTGAGAAAATTTTGAAAATTTTCGGGGGGCTTCATGTGAAGTACCCCCAAATTTTAAAGAATGTTTTTCAAAATGTCAAAGCTTCAGCTACAGCCGGATAGACGGAGGTTTCTTCAATTTTGAAAAAATCCTACGCATGGTTTAGGCCCTACTAGTGTTCACAGACAGACAAACAGACAGACTGACTGACTGACACACGGACGGACGAACGTTTAAAAAAATCACGGTATCCAAAACGTGTATTTCCGTTGAAATCTCGAAGTCGATTTTCTGCAGTAATACATAACTTTCTCGATAATACGTATATTACTCCGTATATACGTATGTATACGAGAAGGGAAAAATCAATCTATCGGAAATTTTGCTGCCTCTTTTACCTCCAATGCAGCGCCCACGTTCCCGTCTCTCTCGGTCCCGAGGAGTCCGACCGTCGTCCGTCCACCCCTTTCCCTTTCCGTCGCACCCTTCCGCTGCCCGGCCTTCCGTTGGCGTGGGGGCGGCGCAAGAAGGCCGGGCCGCGGCGAGGGTGGTGCGCGGCGACCGGTGTGCGTGAGGCCTCCACGCCCTTTGAGCGATGGAGCGGCGTCAAACTATCGCGGCGGGCGCCCGTCGGCTAGTCGTACATCACCGGCGGCCCGCGTCATCGCAACGCCGCTCACGCCCACCCCGCCCCGCCCCGCCCCGCCCCGCCCCGCCCCGCCCCGCCCCGCCCCGCCCCGCCCCGCCCCGCCCCGCCCTGCCCCGCCCCGCCCCGCCCCGCCCCGCCCCGCCCCGCCCCTCTCCGTCCCTTCCCGCCCCGCCCCGCTCCGCACCGCTCCCCGCCAAACCCCAGCCATTGCACCCCGGGGCGCTAGGGTAAAGCCTCGTTCTCGGCGACGCATCAATGGGCTCTTTATAAAATTAACATTACTTTTGTTTCTATTCTTGCCAGTGTAGTGTAATTATATTTTTTAAATGCTGCAGTAAAGACTCGTTCCAGAATACGTTCAGAAACGGTGAATTAATTCTGGGGTAGCAGCATAAACGTGGTACGCGATTTTAATGATTAAAAATGGGAAATAATCAATCTAAAAAATCAGATGTTTTAAAAATTTATTAAAACCTTTAGTTTGCTAGCCTTGCGGTACACGTTTTTTCCCCTTTTCGGTGGGGTCTACAAGATTCCCACTCCAGATTGTGTACCTCACTGAAGACGCGAAAAGGTGCTTCCGAAAACTAGCATTGAGTCTAGATATTTCAATAAATATTAAAACTGTTTCATTTCATTAGTGGTCTGATTACCTCTCATATATTATCCATCCATACCCATCCATCTGATCGTTTCACCCCCCCCCCCACATTTTCACGTCGCATGGATTTTGCTCTATTGACATTAAATTAATTAATAATATGGAAGTAAATTACAAAAATCTTGAAACATGAAATAAAAGAGGTAGAGCGAAATCAAGAGATCACCCAACCAATTCGGTTAAGCGATTGTGAAAACTAAAAAATAAACTCTGTGGTCAGCGTACGGACATTACAACTAAGTAACGCAATATACATAATGCTTATTCATAAAAGAGAAGTGGGCGAAGATTTTGATTTATAAACGTACAAAATAATCCGTTACTCAATCTTCGAGAAAAGCTCTTGCTCTCATTCCTAGTAAAATCTTTCACTTACAGGAGCATTATAATATATAGTTGAAAATCGAATTGCGATATAAGTTAGTTAAATTTAGTTTAATAGATTTTTGTCCGATAAACAAAAAAGTCCACCATTCAAATTTTTAACTCTCACCTGTGTTAACTATGCTCAGACAAAATATTACGAACACCGGGAGAAAAAAAAGATTTATTGTTATATTCGTGGGAAATCACTAACTTGCATACTTGCCTCGTAAATGATTATTTTGAAATTCAATGAGACTGTACTGACCTAGTTTGCATATATATATATATATATATATATATATATATATATATATATATATATATATATATATATATATATATATATATATATATATGCTCACTCAAAATAAATAATACAATTTTGAAGAGTTTGAGAAATTTATTTAAAATTATACTTAATTTTATTCTAAAATGTTAAAATATGTTAGCAAAATTTAAAGCCTCCTAATTTCTTAAAACGTAGTTTTACGATTAGGTAGTTGCTAATATCAAGTGTCACAACTACCAATAAATTATTACAGCTCTGAGCCGACCTGCTGGCCCCAGGGCTTAGGGCTGGTGCACCGAAGTCCGTAGCACGAGCACATTTGGTTCATATTCCGTATAAGGCATGGACGTTTTCAACTTTTTTGTGACATTGAGCTCTTTTGCAGTAACTCGTGTGGAAACCATACCCTAACTCTTCCATAATCCTGTCCCCATATCAAACTTGAATGGCCATCTCGTGGCGTAGAGCAAAGTCGCTCGCCTTTCACCAAGGAGATCTGGGTTCGATTCCCGTCGAATCTCATGTGAAATTTGTTCCAACAAAACGAGTTTGGCTGCTTCACATGGGCTAGTCCGACCCCTGTGAAGTGTCCTAAACCCTACCCCAATCCTTATTCCTTCCCAATTCTAGCCGCTGGGTAGTGACGCAGGAGCGCGTGGTGAGAGCCGCGTACGCGGAGATGCTACCTGGCGGTCCTCTTAACAACTGACCGCGACGAGACGAACAGAAATTTCAATAGTAACGGAGGATTACGCCAGATTTAATGTTTTATTAACGGAGGATTACTCCAACAGCGCTCAATACCCAAGAAGGGGTTAAGAGACGCGTTGCGTCGTGAGTTGACGCAACAAATGTAGAAAAAAAACAACAAAACTTCTTAACCAAGCTCGGGGAAATCACGAACGTTGAGCAGCATCACACACCACGGGATAGGTAGATGACCTTCTGGGAATCACGGAACTAACGGCACTGACCGATAGGAATAAAAGGCAATGACTTACGACTTGACGTGTAACTGACATTGTTCAAGGACAATTACTCTATCTTCAACGCCAAAAAATGCTTAGAAAGTTGTTACGCAAGTAACAGAAAAAAAATCATAATCCTGACCGATAAATGTGGGTGAGATTTGAGTGCGACCAATGTGCATGACAGAGACTCTGGCGATCTGACTGATATTGGCCCATCGAATTGGACCAATGTGCTATCTCAGATACAATGAAATGGTACAGGACCGAGATGCGCCTAGGGGCTTCCGCAGCGTGATGCTCAGGGAACATGAAGGGCTACGTTGCTGGAATCTGATCTCAGGGGAGCGGTAGTTTTCAGGGAAGCCCTTGTACGCCCGTCAGGCACTTACAGATGGCAGCCGTTAACTGGTTGGGGTTATACTCAAAAGTAGAATGAAAAATAGGATATTAAAGAACTTTTGCAGCTCAACTTCTATAAGTAATAAAGTAATGTGTTTTGTGTTGGAAAATATTTTCATAAGTTTGCTGAGATTAAATACACAAGAGGTTTCGGTCCTGCATAAATAAGTCTAAGCGTAAAACAGATTTCACTGTATATTGGAATATTTTATACCAATATCCTGAGAAGTTTAAATATTTTATTTTTGTAAAGTGCTCCTTTCTAGCTCTCCTTTCTACATAACGACGTTCAGTATATTACAACACCACGTTCAGGATCCACCACTAATTTTTACATGTCGCACCCTGATACATATGCGTCTAAATACCCTGATGAAAACAATTCATGATTAGTTACACCGTATTTGAAGACATACTTTTACACTGGCGGAAAAAAGTATTGCAACGCCAGGAAAGGCAAGAGAAATGAAGTAGGCGATAAGGGACGTTAGGGATGGGGGGGGGTCGTAGAAGTCATGATTAACACGGATGATTGACGCCCGGTGACGTAATGGCTGAGTAACGAACTGGCCCGGACGCGCCATCTACTCCGCGGCTTTGAAAGGCGCTGACCACTGCGATAAGGTCTAGTCGGGACTTAGGAATGCCACGGCGACGCACTCGTTCGTCCTTTAAGCAATTGGACCAGTTTGATTGAGGTCGAATTGTCGGCCTGCGTGAGCCCGGTGGTCCTTGCGGTGCATTGCTGACCACGCGAGCCGTGATGTGACGTCAGTGCTGCGATGCTGGCGACAATAGGTAGACGAGCACTCCCACAGCCGTAGACCCACTTCGGGGCGACCACGGAGCATGACGAACATCAAGATCGACGCATCGTGAGGGTGGCGTTGGCAGACCGTACGGCCACCCGCGCCGAGATACAGGCATATGTGCCCCCAACGGGTCTCCACGCACCGTTGGGAACCGGTTATTTGCTGCATCGCGCATACCGCTAGCCCGACTGCCACTCTCGCCGAACCATCGTCGAGCACGTCTGGCGTGGTTCAATGTGCAGGTCAGCTTGGAGACGGAATGGCGTGCAGTGGTGTTCAGTGATGAGAGTCGCTTCTGCCTGCACGCCAGTGATGGTCGTATGCTTGTGCGTCGTCGCAAACGCGAGCGCGTGCATTCGGAGTGTGTTCGTCCGCGTCATGTAGGGCCCAACCCGGGAGTGATGGTGTGGGGTACCATCAGCTACAACGCGCGTTCGTCTTTGGTGTTCGTTGAAGGACCATTGGCCAGCGCCGGATACATCCAGCAGCTTGTGCGGTCTGTCTTGATACCTTTCTTGCCACGGGAGGGTAGTACGCTGTTCTAGCAGGACAATACCCGCCCACACACTGCCCGCGCCACGCAACACGCTCTCCGCGATTGTCGTCAACAGCTCTGGCCGGTAAGCTCGACGGATTTGTTCCCGATCGAGCATGTGCGGGACATGATATGCCAACGCCTGACCTGTGCTGCGACTCTCGCAACAACTCTGCCTGCTGTGCATGAGGTGGTGCAGGAGGCGTGGAACAGTGTACCGCAGGACACTATTCACCACCTGTACGATGGGCTGCCAGCTCGCATCAGGGCTTGTACTGCCCGCGGCTTGTATACGCAGTATTAATATGAGGGTTTCCGGTCCGTGGTTCTCTCTGTTGCTGGACGTGCGAGTCTCAAATGACGCTGACCATGTAATCGTGTGTAGTATTCTGTCTGTATGTGCTGTATCCGTACGGAAGAATAAATTGTAAAATGCAATCGGGGTGTTGCAATACTTTTTTCTACAAGTGTATAAATGGATTATATGACTACTATTCAGCCTGCCAACACGTCCGATTAGCAATTCATGACGAATAAACCACATTTAGCTCACATTTAAATTATACTACTGAAATTATGTTGATAAAACGCATAGTTATAGTGGTAAATAAAATACATTAACCAGAGATGATTAGTTCACACACCATACATTGAACATCAAACAATAAGACTGGTTTATTGATATTTTGATTTTTCTTCGTGGCGGTGCATTGGTTTCGATTCTAACGCAGACCACACAAGAAGCCGCTGTCCCACGCCAGCATACAGCAGTGCCATGTGTGCTTTGAGCTATAATGCGCAAGGCAATAGAGAGTCATCGCATTTTTCATCCTGTCATCGACATTGCAATCCATTAATCTTGAACCTCACAGGACTCGCCTCAATAGTCCGCCGTCCTCCATTAAGAAGATTGAACTTTAGAATAGCTGACATCTATCATATGAAGAAGTTGACTCGTATGACAGGCATTGTTTACCTATACCACAATTCGTTTTATATATATATTTCAATCCTAGCGCCGACTGTGATACACAATACGTGATCGCATGAAAGGTTAAGTGGGATACTTAAAAACGTTGTAAAATACATACTATATGACCTCGAATTATTATTTAAACTGGATTTAAAATGTTTATTTCTCCTGGTTTATTAGTAAATTCAATACTCCTCATATCGTACAATATTTCCACCTAAAATAAGAGCGTGAATTAATAGGCAATCAGATATATTTCCTATTTCTTTTATAGCTTGAGGAGGCTTCCTGAAACATTCAAACAAACATTTAGAATAGGCATATCCTTGGTAATAGAATATAAGCAAAATTTTTATTACATTTGTTGTAAATTTTACAAAAAATATTGTGTACCAAAGGAATAGTGTTAATCATTTATGTATTTCAAAGAAAACACGACTGACAAGAGAGAGGTCAGTCATACTATTTCGAAACCTGCCTGGAGTTTTTCAGCGATTGTTGGGGAGTTACATTGATTCATATGAAACGTTCTAGCTCGCGTCACAAACTAAAAGATAATGAAAAACAAAGAAAATATACAACTTTTACTTTCTCGTCTTTTACGTACTTACGCAGTAAAGAAAAGGTATTGTATTTCTCCAGCAGAAAATGGCGATTTTTCATCAGAAAAACTCATCGTTGAGGTCACTGTTGCCGAATACCTGGGTTAATTTTTGGTGCTACGAATATACTACAGTAAATTACTTCCTCTAATACTCGTTTCATATCTATCTTTTTCATATTTAAAAAATAATGTAAATACGAAAAAAATGGTTGTCTCATATTCATCCACCTGTTATTTTCAAACGTAACGCTAATCGAAATATCATACACTGGGAAGATGTTTGGAATATCCGAAAAGAATTCTCCTTACAAGGGAACATTCGGTTTGTGTCCCAGTGCGATTATGTTGAGATAAAGAAATAATTATTTCGTATATTTTCTTTTTTGTGAACATACGTTATTAAGGGAAGAAATAATCCTAAAAAAGTGAAGGAATGAAGGGGCTATTTTCCTGCTTCTCGAAGAAAAATATATTTTGTGACAAGATAAAAATAAATGATTGATTGATTAGTGAATCCGGCAAATTAATTGCTAAAGTCATTAGTCACGTAAGTGTAGTGCAGGTTTTTTCCTCGGGAGGTGGCGATATCCCCCGCTGGATGATCAGTTCCGGCGCCGACCTACCTTGCCGGGACAAGCCTTAAGCTCCCGACCTCTCTCCCGGCATGTGTGGTAGTGTAATGAATGTAAGTGTACGTGTGTGCAAGTAAGGGGTGAGGATAGGCGCGGCCCGTGGTCCGTTTGTTACGGTACTGCTCCGGCATTCGCCTGGAATTGATCGGAGAAACCACGGAATACTACCTGATCCGAGCAGCAGGCCGCTATAATTCTCCTCCAGACAGCGACTGATCTAGGTATCTAGTTAGTGTCGAAAATCCTGTCACCGTCGGAGCTCGAACCTAGAACCTCCCGGTCAGATGTACTGCAGTGACATCAGTTGATGTCCTGAGCCACCTCTCCTAGTCACACAGAAATAAAATATACATGGAGATTGCCATACGACAATGGAGGGGGCGCTGCTCATCGCTCAGTCCTAAGGATAGCAATGAGAAATGGTGCCTGGAATCCTGCCACCCACAGAACTCGAAACCTCATTTGCAAACTCGTAACTACATTCACTATCGTATGCGGTGCAAAAAGTATTATTAAGATTATTAATGAGAACAGCAAATAGTCGTTCTGAGAAATATTTATTGAATGTGACAACATTCATTCTCTTTGGCAGTATCGTGGATGTAGATGCCTAGAGCCCCCTGATATTAAATAAGGAGAAACATCCGAATTACCATCATCAACAGACGACAAGTCTGCTGAATAGGAGAGTGTATGGAAGAAACTGAGCATGGCTTTATGAACAAAATGTTGATATAGAGGCTTGCAATGCTGGGTTGACGACTAACAGCATCTTCGGTAAAACTAAAGATACTTGCAAATACTGGCCATTCAAGATAATGTAATTTTAACTTTTAAGACTACAGAAAATACATTACAGCAAGGGAATTTAAAACGACAACTGCCGTATTTACACGGCAACACAAGACTAAAGAACCCATAATATATTGATGTTCTGTTCAAGTTCCTAACCAATACCTAAATCACACTGATGTAGCTAGCATAATTCACCATTGTCTAGAAATGATGTGTGGCATCGTCAACACGAATGTACCGTATAACTAGCCTAAACCTGAAGATAGTATATTAGAATCCTTGCAACTTGAAAACTGTAATGGAGCAGAGAAATATCCACTGATTCCACAGTTCGTCATAACTAGTGGGACATAGCGCTTCTGGGCATGGGAAGAAAGCTTCTTGATTGTCATTGTTGCACCCTTTCTCAGAACTATAAACAATGCATGGGGAGAAAGGAAAATAGCACAAACTAAAAGAATAAAGACAATGTGGGAACTGAATTAAGTCTGGAGTTGGGCATATCATCATAGAGGATTGTACAGAAGAATTTGGAAAAAGACAAAACCACTAAGTGCTCAAACAATACATACTTTCTCGCATTATTTGTAAATTTTACAATTTTTCAAATTTCAGAGAAAATGAGACGTGCATAAGTTTTAAGCGTCCTTCGCTCAATATGAGGAGAAAAATGAAAGAGAAAATTCAAAGGCGATGTTTAGATCTTTTTTATAAGTTGCCATTACTTGAAGCAAATTTACAAAAATATCTACTCATTTTTAAACGAATGGGACACATACTTATTAAAATATTTTTCTTTGAATTATATCGTGTTTTAGAAACCCTCTGCCTTGAATAGTGAAATTGTAGAAAGAGGTAAAAAAATTGAACTTCTGCATTTTTTAAAAATTCGCAGATTTCAAGGAAAGTGGAACCTCCGCTATTTTGCGTGTCATTTGCTCTCACCGAGGAAAGAATTTAAACACAAAATTTACACCCATTTTTGAGAAATTTTAGAAAATTGTTAAGGCTTCATAAAGTACCCGAAAAAATTAAAATATTCGTTTGAAATTCGCAGGGCTTCAAGTTCGACCATATCGATCAAGGAATAACAATTTTGGATAATACCGCCTGAAGAGTTCGGGATATGTTCTGGGTTGACCACACGGGACGGGGAGACGTATAGGCAGACGTTTTCAGAAACCGATTGTTTATAATAATAATAATAATAGTAATAATAATAATAATAATAAATTATGAACACTACTGTGACACTTAAATCGCAATATATACTGTCCAAAAGCAAACAATGGAGAACGGAAACTGGACGAACAAACCTCGGAGATGAGTAAGGAACGTGTCATTCCCCAGCCGCTAAGCAACTCCCCGTTCCCCGCTTCCGTGACGCCGATCTCCGCGCTGGCATGAACTTCAAGAAACAATCTCCTGAGCTAAAGAACTCGCGACAACTCCGTCGCAGCGTAAACGCCCCGCGCGCGCCGCACCTTTGTAGCGGGCGCCGCGGGGGGCGGAAACGAACGGGGCGGCGGCGACGGCGACGGCGGCAGCGTCTGCGGTGGCGGTGGCGGTGGCGGTGGCGGCGGCGGCGGTGGCGGCGGCGGCGGCGGCGGCGGCGGTGGTGGCGGTGGCGGCGGCGGTGGTGGCGGCGGTGGCGGCGGCGGTGGCGGCGGCGGCGGTGGCGGCGGCGGTGGCGGCGGCGGTGGCGGCGCCGGCGCGGCGCCCGCCCCCATCGCCACCGCGACACCACCGACGTCTCCGTCCCCGACTTCGCCGCCGCCGTCGTCGTCGTCGACGACGCGTCCCAAATTTCCGGCCGGATACACCCTCCCCGGTAGCCCGCGCGGCCCGCGTCCTGTCGCGCCCAGCGGCTGTCGGCCACCTGACGGCCATCCGCCCCGACACAGCCGGCGGCCCGTGTTACTCGGAGGGAAAAAAACACAAGACGTGGGAGATATAGAAAAACTATAATTTTACACTAATATAACAATTTCTTTTGAGTTTTAGTTAGTGGAAGAAATCCATAAATTAAGAACAGAAAATAAACCAAACAAACCTGTTCTAATGTAAATTTAAAACATTACACCCTGATTTAAATACAGTGACTTGTGATAGATCTTCAGCTGTGACGTGATTACCCAAGCGGACGCTTCAAATCTTATAAACATTTTCCACAAAAAATAATGTATAAAAGGTCAAAATGGAATTCAAAATTTAGCAGGAGACACATTCAAACTTCAGTGGAAATACTGTTCTATTATGTTTACATTGGCGCAAGCTGCAAGACAGACGAATAGCCTGTACAAGTTTTGCCGCCGCAAGTGCAAATATCCAAACTCGGACGTCCCAGATACGGAAACCATAACACACGTCGTTACTGAGCCGCTCCCATTCCGCTACATATATACGGCGCCATAATCCCGTACTACAACACATTCGCGACGCCGCCGTGGATGCTGGATGGAGTGCGTTATATGAGTACCAGGTCGTACAGCAGGGGGATAGCTCTGACCTGGTGGTTGCTAAAGGCCACACCCCGGTCGTCGTTGATGCAGCAGTCGCGGTGGCTCGCGTAGAAAGACTCGCCTCGGTATGTGCGAAGAAGACACAAAGATATTCTCACATACAGGCAGAAATCCTCGGTCAGCACTATCGGGCGGTTGAACACTTCCCTGTTGTGGTAGCGGTCTTTGGCGTAAGGTGCGACCGGGAGCGGTAGCTCAGTGCATCAACTGATGCAACCTCTGACCGGGAGGTCCTAGGTTCGAGCCCTGATAGCGACAACTTTTCAGCTTTTCAGCTAGGTCGAATTCAGTCGCTGACTGAAGGAGAATTCTAGCGGCCGGCTGCTCTGATCGGTAGTTTTCCGTGGTTTCTCTGATCAACACCAGGCGAATTCCGGAGCAGTACCCTAACAAACGGGCCACGGGCCGCGCGCGATTTTTCCTTCCTCTTCCTTGTCCTATCCTTTCTCCTCACACACACGCACATACAATAGCATGCACTACACTCCCACATATATTCCGGAAAACCGGTCGGGAGCTTAGATCTTGTCTCGGCTGGGGCGGTGCCCCGCTAGTGGGAGAGTCCTGGTTAGGGGGAAACCCCACCAGCCGACGATATGTCGGCGCCGGATCTCGCCAACCAGCGGGGGAAGATCACTGCCATCTCCCTCGAAAAATCATGCACTACACTTACGGGACTAATGATCCATGACGCGTCAGGCAACACGAAAAAATAAATCAATCAATCAAGCGAGTGGTACAAAGGTACCGACGCGCTGCCCTAAAGAAATTCTCCTCCGGCGACAAATAAAAAAAAATGGGGTGAAGGCATCGTTGCCGTAGAAATATCGGGCAGCGCTGCGTGCTACTACAATCACATCGCCAGAAAGGACTTAGCACCAGATGAGTACTGAGTCCGCGGCCCCGCGAGTCGTGGCATGCGATGGTCAGTCGCCCCCACTCCGCAGCCGTGAAGTTACGGATTGTTGGGTGAGCACCGCCCGTAGTGCGGTCACAGAGCCGCCGCCCGTAGTGCCTGTGATGGAACAACCGTGCGCGTGGCCCCCGACAGTCGTCCTCGGGTGAGTGTGTGTGTGTGTGTGTGTGTGTGTGTGTGTGTGTGTGTGTGTGTGTGTGTGTGTGTGTGTGTGTGTGTGTGCGCGCGCGCACGCGCGCGGGGAAAAAGTTTAACTGTAACTGTGACTCTGAAGAACCAGTGAAAGTTTGACTGGCAAACTATAGAAACCTCGGTGTTAGTAATGTAAGTTTAGATTGTAAATGCTTGTGCGTGTAAATATTGTAAATAAGCAGAGTTTCCTGTAAGTTTAGTTTGTATGTAAGCGTTTGTATGTAAATTTAGAGTACAAGTACAAAAGTGTGTAAATAATGTAAATAAGGAGCGTAAATAAGTAGTATTTATTAGTATAAGCTTAGTTTTAAGATCTACGTTAGCGGTTCTACCGACACAAGTGTAAAAGTAAGATAAATAAATGTCATTATATTTAGCACATATTTAGTTCCCATTGATTTTTTCTAGTATTCTCTCGCTTCCATTTAATATTTTCAAACAACTCTTCAACAATACTCCACTGCTGCCACGACAGGTCATGTTTTTATAAGAAACTCCTCAGAAGGTATTTAAGATAACCTACCTTACATACCAAAAGTAGGCGAGTAAGGCTGTAAGTGAACTTCCCAATATTAACTTTAAGCGTTTATTCACGTTACGATTCACATTAATTTTCTATGTACTTACCTATGCAATACGACATTATTTTGCATGTAAAATGGATGCCATTATGCTACCAGTTAGTAATCGTATGCCTTAATACGAGTATTTACTGTAAACATTTTATGGCGCTCGGTGAAATTGCGTTGTATTAATTATGCGAAAAATTCAGACCGTGATAGTTCAATGCTAAGCGTAATACCAATCTCTTCACTTTCAAATTACGAAGCCCTGTCGCTCCAACATCGTGTCTGTGTTGCTTCCTGCAGAGGATGCTGTGTGCAAATTTGCGACTCGCAAGCACTTTTACAAACACTCGCAGCAGCTGCAAACAGATGCTGCGTTCAAAGAAACCCACATGCACACAACACGTACGCAGGGCGGCACGAGTTCCAGGACATCACAGCGTCGCGCGGTGTGGTGTTTCTCTCGAGACAACAGTTGCATCGTTGGAATCCAGGACGTCCGCACCAGAAAGATGTCATACGCATTGCTCACATCCGTTTTCCAGTAAGCGTAGCACTAAAAGCAATACTGAGAGATCAACACAAGAGGGATAGAGAGATAGAGAAATTAAGGAAAATAAACGGATAAGATGATTTTTTTTTAAAAAAACTCCATAAATCAACTGACAAAACACGTGCAAAGGCATTTATTTTTGCACAGAGATTTGTCTTTATTCCTCACAAAAGAAATCAAATTGGTGTATAGCAACAGGTAAATTTCTTGCTCCTTTGAGGGAGAATGTATCTTCCTCCTTTGACATATGCGCTGAATACTAAAAGAAATAAGTCATAATAGGTCTAAATTACCCCATTAAAGGTAACAATTTTTCCGCATTTAAATTGGGATGACAATAAGGACGTGCTGAGAGCATTAAAGAGGAACAAAAGATTGATCGGAAAACTTAATAAGATTTGTCGGTATTGTATTTGCTCATGCTTGGTGGATTTTTGAAACGTAAAAGATTACATATTGATTTTTGTAGTCACCAATATTCGTATAAAATTGTTTGATCGATCTGTTCTAACATTCTGCACTTTGTAAATCATTGTTTTAAAAGTGAAAATAGATTCATCTCTGGGTCCAACAGCCTTTGAACTTTGCGTTACAGGATTACAGAATCATGCACGAGCAAACATTGTAATATTACTAGACATTGATATCAAATTGCCAATACGATTTCACATAGATTTCAAGATTCTGTCTGTTTCTGACCACCCGAACTATGTAGTTGGATAACGAGGGGTACATCGAAATCCCTGTAATAGGCTCGAAAGTTCAAAATCTTATTTTGTAAATTACGGCAAAAAAAAAAAACAACTCGTGTTTCTTCGAGAAACTTTATTTTAAGGAATCGTTTTCCAGATATGTGTGGTTGTAAGGGGTGTTGTGCTGCAATGTACCGTGTGTTGCGGATTGTTTGTGAGCCTGCTGTTTCCTTTAAAGTATATCTGTGAATTTCTATTTCTTTCGAATAAAAAAATCTTTGATGCACGCCTAGAGAGCACTAATTATATATTCAGCAGTTGCATACATACGGAGTTTGTGTCGATGGTGTCGTATAAATGGTACTAAACAGTCGTCTTTCCTACCCGAATTTTATAGACAGGGGATTACATAAGTACAAAACGACAGAAAAATCCACCGCTATTATTCTGTTTCTTTAATATACTGCCGAAAACAAATTCTTTCGTAAGCCACTTATGATTTTTAAATATAACACTTTTTTATGTTTACTCCTATGAAACACATAACACGTTTGTTGTCCAATTCATGCAATAAAATGGATCAAAATAGTTGAGTTCATATATATCGGCCGTCTAGCTGACAACGAAGTTGCAATACTTTTAAAATAGTAATGAAAATGTTTTAATTTTCTATATTTTTTAAATTAGTCGCCAATTATAATCAATTCTAATGTATATATAACAATAATGAACCAATAATAGAATAAACAAATCAATAATCAGCTTGTTTTGAGCCAGTTCCTTAGAAGCAACCATCCTATTTCTTAAGCAAGTTAAATTTAATCATTATATTTTGGCCAAAGCAACTCACCTCTGAATTCTTGCTACGGTTTATGAACCCAGTTTATTCGGAAGCAGATGACACTTCATTTGCACATTCTGGAACCTGCGTCATCTGGAAAAGGCATTTTAATACATAAGGTAATCGTCTCCATTGTAATAATTATGAAATGATACATTAATTTCTTACTACAACTGATAAAATGTCAAAATAAAATTTACCATTATTTATATATAACGTTTGTATATACAAGGAAAGTTAAATCTGATTACATTTCAGAATCGGCATTTTATGGACAACATAAGAATCGCTATTTCTAATATCCGCCTTCATGGAAGCAGGAAATACGGAAGGAACAATTTATTCAATACTGACAAAGAAATACTACTTGAGGTAAAATATCAAATAATTTATCAAGTTATTCTTCTTTAGACAGTTACTTGAAAAGATGTATGTTCGTGACTTCAGAAAATGCGAGGAAGCAACACTCTAATGGATAATTTAAATACATAACAATGGGCATGAAGATTTCAGTCAGCCAAGCACATTCTCTCCGCTTTAATCTCATTATGCTTTGATTCACAAACGATACAACGAAAAACAGAAATAAACTTGGCCGAATACATGTACTACCATTACTTTGATCAAAAATTTAAAAATTGGTAAGGGAACAGACATCAATTACAACCACTGAAACAATTTTTTTAATACAACTGAGCCGCAAAATTTACAATGACATGAAGCTTTAAACCGGAATGTTGAATTGCTTTTTCAAAAAACATAAAACATGATGTAAAATATTTTCACTGGTAATAGGTATGACAAGAAGGCAGCGCAATGCTTTAATAAACTGTTCAAAAAACACGACAAATTGGATAATTAACAGATTCTTCTTCTTCGGCTTTCAACAACAAAGTTGGTGTGAGTTTCACGTTGGTGATGATTCTTTTTATGGATTTTTTTTTTTTGTATTTAGTTCTGCTGAAGAGCAAATTTTGTGTTGTTATATAAGGAAAACAAGTTGCGGAAAGAAAGATTCTCATAGATGATATTATCAGTTATCTTGTGAATATATTAAAGGATTGATTAGTTGATGAAACTATCGTACAATAGCATGCTACTCGTACATCTTTGAACACTAAATTTTTAGACAATGTCAGTGCCATTTGTAGTTGGAATTCATGTTAGATTATCAAGTTGATATTAAGAAACTAGTTTTCTTATAGAAGATTGTTAAAAAGCCTTGTGACCTTGGCATTAAGTTTTTGGTTTTCGGCAACAAAAAGCATTGTGTTAGGTTAAGTTTTTATTTTTTGTGTTTATGATAGATGAAATTGAACATCTGAGAGTGCATCTGAATTGTTGATATTCTTAGTACTTCTCTGTAATTATTTTCTATTTTAACATAATTGATAATGTAACGACATGTTTGTTTCTGAACTAGATCTCATCTTGAACCTGTGAATTCAACTTATACGTATCAGACATTATAATGGCAGTTTTTCAGAGTAGGTATTCTCACGTTGTTTAAGAAGTTGTGATCCTGCAAGAGAGAGGCGTTGAAAATTATGATAAAATTGGGACTAATCTCATTTTGAAAGATGGCTATGAAATTGTGATGAAACGGAATGTAATACATTTAAAGTTGCCACCTTAATAATTAAAATGTAGAGACTTTTATTTTCATAAGACTTATGATGTAATGTGTTTTTATTCGGATTTCTATAAACGCACAAGAAATACATGTTCACTGGTGCAAGAAATTCTGCTTAATGGTTCAAGACTATGATGTACACAATCTGCTGGTTTCTCATCTGGTTTTGTAGAACTGAAAATGTTTCCAAATTCAGTTTTTTTTCCAAAATGATAAATGTGATATATATCATTCATATCAAAGAAATTATTTGGAAATAAATGTTTGTCTATGTAATTAAATATTTTCAACACATGAAAAAATAAAATGAAATTGGTGTGTACTTAAACTCAGTTTAAATGTTTAAAGGTGAAACAGTCTTCTCTATAGTAAAATTTTAGACAATCCAAATTCGTTATATTACGTTTAAGAATTCATATTAATTCACATATTTTTAATGTGTATGAATTATTACAGAAACATAAAACTACATGGTGCTTCAACAAGGCTATACTCAGAATACTGGATGTGGAATTCTCAATGCATGAAAACGTTATTGCAGAATTTTTCTTATTATTTATTGAAAACACAGCACATATCCTTTAAAGTATGTATTGCATTCTTTGCTTAATTGGGGGTTTCGGTGATATTTTATTCCTGAATTATGACAAACTGAAAATATAATCCAATGAAAATTTCCAGATATGTTTACAACCATCATTTTTCTACTTTTGTCTCAAGATTTGTTTTCATTATTACTTCGCGATAATATTCTAAGAACAGTCTGCATGTAATTGTTCCACAAACACTTCATTCATATTCTTGCAATATCTCTTATTTCCCACGTTGATCGTTCTTCATTCCTTTTCTTTCGTTCCATTATTTTCCACTTCAATATTCCATGGCAATTTCTTTTGTACGTATACATTTATATTGCATTACAAATTGGAGAGTTTCCTGTTATATGAAATGTCTGATTCATCACTGACATTCATCACGAGAATTTCATCACCCTCCACTAAATTGAGAGAATGTTGGTTGCAAAATAATTAAAAACTGGTGCGATACAGATTCTTAAAAGAAACAAATAGAAGCCCTGGAAGGGAAATAAATGATTCACGAAGATTTAAAAAGAACAAGAGTGAAAATGAGGAATTGAATGAAACACAAGTAATAAGAGAATAACACTGCAGTGACTGCAAACGAGGCGAAAATGCTAACAATGTTTTCAATTATTACCAAATGCAATAAAGCTTTCGTCGTGAAATAACACGAATAAAATATAAACTTCGAAGGTACATATTTCCATTAATATTTGGTAAAACACTTGTTAAAAACAGATTATGGAATTCCAACGCACGGAACCGAAGTTTCACAGAAAATATTTTCTGAGAAGAGAATAGATTGGATGATAAATATCAAATGAATGGCTCAAAACAAATATCATGAATCCTATTTATTCTCAATAAACCTACTGTGAAGATTAGAAAGTCAGATCTAAAGAATATAGTTTCGTTCTTGAAGACCATGCTGACGTTACTCAACAACAACAGTAACTTGCCCAGAGGGTTGTGTTTCGTGGTTTTGTAATAAACTAACGATGGAAGACATTGGAAGACGGAAGATATATTCAACAATAGTATGTGATGGAACTGTTGTATCCGACTCTGGGAATTGAATGTGGGGTGCTAAATAGTGCCTACGGTTACCTAGAGCGCCTCAGGGTCCGCTCCGCCATCCCAGAAACTATTCCTGGACGCCCATTGGCTATCGCTAGCACCAGCGGCCGGCAGCAAGCAAACGCCGAGCGCCAAGGCAGTCTTCTAGCAAGTGTTGTGGTGTTAGGTTATTCGAGCTAATCGCCGCCTGTTTCTCTGTTCTCTCTACAACCTGCGTTGCCCCCGGACATTCTCCGGGTTCTTGGAATAGAGATTTTGGATAACGACCCCTGGCTGGCATTTTGGATTCTTGTCTGGTTTTGTGGCTCGACCCTGCTCGTCACCCGGTACGCTGGTGGATTCGGCTTGCCCGCCCCGCTCCCCATTCGCGCGGTTTCCGATTGCGGAACCCGCCTGGAGGCCAGGTTCCCCCGTGACGGCATCGCTAACGGCGCCGCCTGCGTCGTTCGCTATTCAGCACAGTTCCGTGTGGCCGCTAAGTGCAATGCGGCCACACTTCCCTGCTGTGGAGCCATCCCTATCCTTGCAGGCATCTATGGCTGATCTGTAAAATAGAAAATAAACAAGGTTAGGAAAGACAATAGCCGTTCGGCGCGCTTGTGGCGTTGTTTACCGCAATTTTCTTGCGAGTATTGGCGTTAAGCCCGTTTTAATCTAACATATCTCGCGGTCGTTTGTACGTTGCCGAAGGATCCCGCTCGTACAGATTACATCCCGCTCGTACAGCTAAATTTGCAATTAATTCATTAGTTGATTGATCTAATTTTGAGAAGAAATTTTTAGCTAAAATTTCGAAATGTTCTTCCAAGAATGGAATATTTAGAACTGAATGAATTTCTGAATTTTGAACAAAAACTGGTGCACAAAGAATTTTCCGAAGGCACGCAGTCTGAACTATTTGCAGCTTATTTAGAGGAGAATGCGCCGCGATTCCCCAACTTGGGCAGGCGTAGTCCATAATGGCGGCGCCGCCTGCGCCTTCGCCGCTACCGACCCCCACCTTGCGCCAAGGTCACCCCGGCCCGGCGCTCGCCCCGCTGGGAGGACACCGAGTTCGGCCTTTCTACACGACCGAAGACGCAAAAGAGCATTCGCAGACGCAAAAGAGCTACGTCACACGAAGTTTGTAAGCCGCTCCGACGACCTTACGGCGCCATATTAAATGTACATGGCCCTCAAGCCGTATGTAATTGTTACTTACTGTTGCATTGTGAATAAACTTATTTTATGACTTTTATCCATTGGTTTCTTTCGAAAACAAAACAGGAACAATAGTATATTATTGTTTGTTAAGAAATAACGGTAAGCTTTATTGTATAAGAACAGGTTTTGAAAACGAGCGACATAGGAACAAATTTCTGAAATTTGTACGAAGACAATAACCAACTTTTAAACGAGTTCCATACTCAATTCTCGTATAACAGAGCTATCAATGTATAAGAGAATCTAAGATAATTTTTGGAAATTATCACCCACGTCCCCTTTCATCCCTTCGGCCAGGAGCTCATTTTATTGAACTAGTTTTCTAATCTTCCTGATTAATTATGTTTTTTGGTACCATAGGAGATTGTTTATAACATAGATATACAAAATGACTTCCTGATTGCGAATAACACAATGTGAAGAATAAAGAGTGTATTTCCGAGAGATACGAATGTGGCACGTGATAATGAGGTATGGATTCAAGTGAGTTTGAGTTAAGAGCCACGAAAACTACTTTCACTTTCAATATCCATTTAACATGGCATTATTATAGTGTAATTATGGTAATTACACCATGAACGGCTATAAATACAAAAGAACTTTCAAAAGTACCCTTTGTTTCAACTCTATGAACAATTTTGCAATACTTTTACATACATCGGAGATGGCATTCTTTGTTGTAAATTTTTTGTCCGAAATTTCTCAAGTTTTGAATTTAAACAAGGCCCACTAGACAAGACGCATACAGTCTTGTGTATAGCAATAATCAGCGGATTAACTCTCTAGAAAACTCAAACAGATTTCCTAGGTGGCTCTGAAATCCGGGCATCATTTGGTCATCTCCATCAGTGAAGACACCGCCAACTCTGTGGTTGAATACTCACAGCAGATGTTCCGACCAACACAGTCACTGCCACAATCCGCGGTTTCTCTCATTATGCAAAACTCACGCGGAGACAGGCTCCTAACGGAATTCATTTTGCAAATCGCGATTGTGCACACGTTGCGTTACATACAACTAGCTGGGGACGAAGTGTCAGCGCTACAACGCACCGTATGCATTTATGTATGTCCTTATGGAGCCCCTCATGACCACACTGTCGCTGTGAGGCACGCTACGGATGAGATGATGTGTCTGCTGGTAACCAGCATTGTCGGAGAGATAATATTATAAGGTATAAGGTGGAAAAACATTCAATATAACGCAAAAGTTTCGAATTGTGGAACATAAGTTGGATTTAATTTTAAAAAAAGTACAAAAAGAGGAAACTTTGTATATATATTTTATACACACATAAAGGTGGTCCTTATTACACGGAGATGTTATTTAAAGTTTCTTAAGCGCACACTTAATATACTTTCCTTTTGCCCTAATTTGGAAAAATGTCAAATATTCCTCCATAATATTTGGGTTAACTTATGCCTCATCGACCCCGAATGAATGAAGATATAGGATAAAAAACTGTTAACATGCTTTGCAGTGTCAAGTTCTTTATAATAGATTTTTTGGATGTAATGACAGTTTTATAAAAAAATTGCTGCAATGTTTTACTCTTCATTTAAATACGACAGGTGATTGCAAAAAAACTTCAAAACAGCCGAAATGTTCTTATTTATTGTTTCAATTATCTTTAGTTTTTTTTAAACATTAAATGGAGCTCCCAAGGCCAATGAACATTCCAACGATGTTTTAAAAAATCTGTCGCAGGAAACAAACAAATGTTTTTCAGACTGTTCTCGTCAGACACTTTAAAATCAAATTCATCTAATAAAAGTATTTAAAAAGAGTAAATGACCTTCGCCAACCACTGAGAATTATGTATATCTCCTGGAGAGCAGATGTTAATTGTTGAGTCCGATATAGCCTCTATGAGCCGATAAGTTTGCTTCATTTTTTACTATCTCACCCTTACTTCATAAGAGGAGAAAATATTGTAATCATGCGCCGGAAAACCGCGAATTTTCGGAAAAAACTCATTGCTGGCCCCTGATAAAAAAAAGTGGGTAAACCTTGTTCCTACATGTAATAAATTACTTCCTCTAACCTCCTTAGGGGTCCGATGTCACCCAGGGTCCCGGTGGTGTAGGCGATGCTAGCAAACCTACACCAGTAAGTGCCGAGAAACCTTCCTGTAATGGGATCGCAACCATGTGTGGCCGTAATAGCCGCCTTTAGTGGGT
Source organism: Teleogryllus occipitalis (assembly GCA_011170035.1). Taxonomy (NCBI): domain Eukaryota; kingdom Metazoa; phylum Arthropoda; class Insecta; order Orthoptera; family Gryllidae; genus Teleogryllus; species Teleogryllus occipitalis. Next base: position 120,309 of record BLKR01009020.1, read on the forward strand.
TTGCCGTTACGTGGCCGATAATTCCACTCTCTCACATACTCGCGGTGGCCCATGGTAATGTATCTCAAAGCAACTTGAGGTGCAGCTAAGGGGGATGGGCAAAAGGCGAGTCTCCGGTGCCTTAAAAGGGAGCATCTAACTAAGGGAAGGAATTCCCTGACAGAAAATCCATCTCGGGGACTCCTCGTCACGGGGGAAGGGGGTCAGGGGTCTGCAGGTCATGATCCCGTCGGGCTCCTCGGAGCGACTGGCAGCGGACACTTTGGATTAAGCCTATGGACGAAGCGGGAGCACATTGTGGCGCGCCCCGTGAACAACAGGCCACTGTAGCTTAGAACGGTTCACGATTAGGATTCCCTTTGAGGCGAGTCGCTGCGAACATTGTGCTCAGAAAAGGGGTGGCGGCTATATGGCCACTGATTTGAATAACATGGTTCGGCATCATGGTACTATCCATAGTGATGTCCCCCTAATCTTTTTATGCTTCAAATGCATCAAGAATTACAAAGGTATGCTCTACGCTTTGAGTCATTTCCCTAAATGCTCGGGTCCGAAAGCATCTAAAGGAGACTTTATAAGTGAGTTACGCTCCGCCAACTTTGCAGCTAAATCAGAGCTCTAGCAACATTTGCGCCATGCTTATCCAGACGCAGCAAACAAAGCTCGAGCTGCCAAGGCGTAACGTAGTGGTAAGACTGCTGTGTCTAGAGCTGGGAAAGTCTTCTTTTCGGAAGATATTATGAATACGGCTGCATTGGAGAAAGAGAAACCAGAGATATCGAACGACAATTTGGCTGCACAGCTGGCTAAGACAGATGGGTGAGAAAAGAAGAGAGACTACATAAGATATTTAGCAGCCATTGGAGCTTAATCTACTCTGACTGCAGCATCATTGTCGACTTCTGATGGTCGGAGATCCGATTATTCTGTTAGGCCTACTAGTGCTGCTGTTATCGCATCGCCTCCCAGGGTTATTAGTCCTCCGAAGACTGCAGTGAGCAAAACCCTATGCTGACTTCTTCTCCCCTGAATCTAAGGCCTAACTTCAAGACAGGAAGAAAGACAGTGATCCTCTGCTCTGACACTCTTCCAAATGGTGTCGAAAATTCTTTACAGGTAAGCAAAGAGCTTTATGCCGATTCTCTTCCAAAAACCCGGTCCACAGACAGTGGCCCTGAAGAACTTGCAATGTTAGAAATTGCCTACCCGGAAACTGATAGGGTGTGATTCTCTAAAGAGGAGTCCGCTACAGTTTCAGAGATGAATCAGATTTAGCCTGCGCACGTCCTCTTTGATTCTTTTTTATCTGCTATTGACACGGCCCGTTCCGACACCGCTGGTCGGTTAGGACGGGACCAAATGTTTATTAAGTCCCCGGCTGCTATGACGCCCAGAGACGTAACTACTGAAACTAGACTTAACAGGGCTACACTAGACCCCACGCCTAAGTGGAAGGAAAACATTTAAACTTGGATAGGAACCTGTGGAATTTTTTAAACTAATGGAAAGATCAAGAACTCGTTTAGGTGGGAAATGAACTCAAAAGAAATATTCAATCCCAAGACCAATTGAAAGAGACATATGCCAAGTTAGAAGAGGCTTTAGGCGACTCCTCTGTTCCCACCACCACCAGTCCTAAAAAGCCCCATAGGCATGGGGGAAAACGCGCTAAAAAGCGCTAATCTTATGCTACGGTCCAGGAACTTTACAAAAATGATCCAGCACTTTTGGCAAAGTCCATTAGAACGGGCATTGACTGTAGTAGTGTCTATCATCAGCTCCTTAACAGGGATGAGGTTTATGATCTGTACAAATCCATTAGGGGTAATACGCCCCCGATTCGGGTTTCTGAATTAACAGGGGATGATACACTGTCGACACCTGAAATGGACCCAGACACAATTCTATTCGCGGTGCAATTTGCCGAAATTTAACGTCATCTGGCTGGGACGAAAAATGCCAAGGCTCCAAGACCAGATAAGATAAAAGTTAGCAATATATCTTCAGGGGCAAAAGTGGAAATATTGTCCCTATTGTACACCCAAATTGTATACAGTGACTTTGTGCCTTCTGGGTAGAAAGCAAATCGCATCATTCTTATACCAAAAGAGGGTAAGGATAATAAATTTATCACTATCACCCCAATCCAATTAGTTCCCTGCTGTGAAGAATCGTTTGGGGCATTATGGACAAACGCATTCGATTCGTGGTGAAGTTCAATCCATGCCAAAAAGGGTTTATCCCTGAACCTGGTTGTTTCACCAACGTTCAAATTCTTAACGAAGCAGTCAGTGACATGAAAAAAGCAGAGGGTGGTGTCGGCGCTTGCTAGACATATCCAAAGAATTAGACACTGTTCCCCACGCGGCGATTCGGTGGACTCTGTCCAGAAAAGGGATCCCCGACGCCTTTACCAATTTGGTAATGGACTCTCACGCCGACATTTCCACCATCATTAAGCACCCCTCGAAAGGAATTGAGATGCGAATTCGTAGAGGAGTAAATCATGGGGACCCCTTCTCCCCACTCCTTTTTAATCTCATTATGGAGTACTTGCATGAGAAATTGGAAAACATGTCAGGATACCCGCTATTGGAAAGGAATGTGTCCGTGTTAGCATTTACTGACGATCTGGTGCTGTTAGCAAAAGATGCCTCAAGAATTGGTTGATATTGTGTTGGAATATTTTAGGGCCCTCAGAATGACATTGTTGCAAATTTTTCATCATTCCAAATTACAACCTTTGAACGATCCTGGTTTATTGAAGATCCTTGTCTGGAAAGATTGGGGGAGAGAATTCCTCTGCTCAGTAATGATCATACTCTAACACACTTGGGAGTGAACTATTCTATCTCGAACGGCTTAGAACGGATGGAAGCAGTGATGAGGCTTCAGAAGGCGCATTTAAAGCCCACTTAGAAGTTGGCATTACTTCACACCTACATAATGCCACATTACCTCTACCAATTATTTTTATCGATGCCATCTATTTCGATGCTCAGGGAAGCGGAATGTCAAATCAGAGTGGCAGTCAAACAGTTCCTACAACTGCATATCAGTGCTGCAGATGGCTTATTCTACCTGGTCAAGAGAGATGGAGGACTGCGATTGGTGCGACTCGTCCAACACGTTCCTAGGGTAGCGCTGAACCTAGGATTACGATTTGGAAAATCTGCAGATCCCATTTGGAGATGGCTGAGCTCCTGTCCGAGTTTCTACCAACAGACATTTAAAACTGCCAAAACACTGAGACTCAACTGGCCATACACTGAACAACATTTAAGAGCTTATAAGAAGAAATAAAAGGAAGATGAAGTAGCCGCCTGAGAGAAGCTGGGATACACAAGAGAGAGCGGTTATAAACGATTCGATTGGAAATGCTTTTTTGAAACATTATAATCTTCTGAAACCTAGTCTTTTTATCACTGCACTCCAATTGAGATCAAATATCGCTGCCAATAAAACTACTCTTAGTACTTGAAGGCCCAGAGAGGATGTATACTGCAGAAAGTGCAATACAGCGGTAGAAATCATGAATCACATCCCCGGTCTGTGCATTTTTACGAAACCACCAAGAATAAAGCGTTATGACGAGATAAAGAACTTTATAGAGGGGAAGATGCTCCGGAAATCAGACATTCATAGTCGATGTGACCGTCCGAGGATGGGTCTAGCCTTCTTTACAGTCATTACCCTGGCAGCGCAATTTCATGGAGAGCCCAACGCCAGAATCAAGCCAGTGGTGGTTGGAACCTCTTGGGTTATGCGATCCACAGTCAGTGCCCGTAAGACGATGGGGATCATGTCTCGAGGCGATCTACTGACTATTTCGTTAATTTCTCTCAGGAACTCTATTGAGCTCTACACATAATTTGTAAATTACGATGGCATAATTTAGCATTGCTGGTAGTAAGGGCAGAAAATGAACTTCTTGGTCCCGTGGGGAATTCTAGGGAACCCAGGGAATCCTAAAATGCGTAGGGTATACCTATTTACCATGACTTTAAGCGGAAGTGTATGTTATTTAATGTAGCATATAGAAAATTGTGTAGTTAGAATCCATGTTTCGTGGGACGGTAAAAGAATATGCTATCTAATTTCCGGCGAGCATTGCGTTTTGCGCCAAACAAAAACGCTAATGCACTAACCCAACAACAACAGTCACAATAATAATAATAATAATAATAATAATAATAATATTAATATAACAATAACAATAATAAGCTTGAAATTATGTGCCTAAGACTATAGTACGGAAAGTCATGAGACAAAACTAGTTTCAAGTGCCCTTAGTTTGCATTTTCCATATTAATAAAAATTGTAAGTAAATACAAGTAAAAATAGTTTTAGTCAATTGTTTATTTATTTTCCAGAGCTAAAAATTAAATGTAAATTTTAGGGGTGCTCCAACGTTTCCCATAATGAAATTTCCTAAAATCTACAAATAAATATTTTGAGTGTTGCATAAATATTAATATTTTCGGGGACGCAAATATTCCATGTTTTAATATATTTTATATGAATACGTATTTTGAGAATTTTGAAGCTTCATACTTGGACGTTTTGAAAATATGATGAAAGGCGAATGAGTTTGGAATAGAAAAGAGACACTCATGACCTGTTTCTCCACGTTTTCCCCGAATTGAACGTGAAGAATTGCCTCCGGAATTTTTAAGTCAGATACTATTTTAAAACCACTGTCAAAGCATGCACGTGGATTATAAACATGTTTACATCACGAGCTGCTTTGAAACTTCCTCAGACTGCATGAACGAGATGGGCAGAATAATGGAGGGAATACTGTGTGTTAGTTCTCGACTTCCCACATTTTGTGTCGCCGTGTTTTTCACGTGTGTTTCTTGGTCGCTGTTTTCAGCTGCTTACAATACATTATTGTGTGTGCTGGTTCGTGTGATAGGTGATACTATTAGGTTATTAGAATAAATATATGGGTATAATATAAATATACGTGGGATATATATATATATATATATATATATATATATATATATATATATATATATATATATATATATATATATATATATGAGAATAAACTCGGTGGTTTCCGCAGAAATATTATGGAACTTCATTATTGTAATATAACGGGAGAAAAAGAAATAATTTTCCACAAACAAACTTATTAACAAACTATTTGTCAGTTATAACAGCAGACATTATTCGAAGTATTTTGCTTCATCATCAGTACATCCAAGTAACATGGTCAAAATGAATCGTGGGCCTCTGTTCTCAGAGAACGATTCACCAAATACCACCGGGTAAGGAGTACACCACAATTCATGTTGACCATGTTACTTGCATGCACTGAATATGAGGTAAAATACCTCGAAACATGTCGTCTACTGTAACGGACGAATATGTTGTTAATAAATCTGTTGTTGTAAGATTACTTTTTCTTCCGTTATATTACAATATATGGGAATAGATTGTTGGTTATATGGGAATCGTGAAGCCGAAAGAAAGGCTTCATTACGTTAGTAAAATACCGATTTTCGCCACAGATGGGAAATATTTTTTTTTGGAAACTGTGTAAAAAGATATGTTGAAAGGGTTCTTGCAGGCAGAATTATACGAATGATCTTGGCTGTCCGGGCATTCATATGAAAAGGGAATCGTTGCCAAACAGCGGCCGTAATGACGTAACATTTAAGTGGATATTAGCACGTAGAAGCAGCCAAGTTGTTAAAGACAGAAATCTTGATAATCTTCAGAGCTTCAATATGCAAATTGTTAGTAATGATTAGTTATGAATAGAATGCTGGAAATTCAATATCTATCAAATCATTTTTTGTTTTAAAATATGTAATATAAAATATACAATATATTATGTAAATTAATACATTATCTCTCTCTCTCTCTCTCTCTCTCTCTCTCTCTCTATATATATATATATATATATATATATATATATATATATATATATATATATATATATATATATTATTAAAATAAATTTTCCTTGTATGAAACATTGTTTGCTTTTTAAGCACATAAAATTATATTATCCTCATATTCTTTCATTTGAAAGACTGAGACATACTACATAAATCCTCCCAAAAGTTTTAACTAATCGCAAATGTTAATTGTTTTCAGGATCAGAGGCATTGGTTGAAACAATACTCTAATTTGATTTTCAATTTCCTTGATTTTTATGAATGTTACCCCGAAAGGTTATTTTCATTAAAAACACCAGAGCGCCCAGAAATGTTCTCTTATAAAATATAATTTACATTCATAACTATAATAGACCATTCTATTCGAATCTAATTTTCTGTCAGAAATCTCGCAATTAACCGACTGTTTTGTAAACCTCTTTTGCGGGAGCACATTTAATTTCTCAGTTCTGTTCCTGGAACGTGCTTTGACTTTATGAGAACCGTGCCCGAGGTACTTTCACAGATTTACTTCTAACTTGAAAAATTAGTAATGGCTATTTATAACGATTCTCTTTGGGTTTAAATTTTCATGAGTTAATGCTTCATATCATGGTACTTAGCGCATATCTTTCAAAACTGAAGGAAATTGCTTTCCGAGAAGAATGTACGTACATACGCAAACTCACAACGTCATAACTTGATATCTGGTACAGTGACATTAGTAAATATCACATTTTGTTACAATCATAATCTTAATAACTTTTTATACTAAATATGGTGATGTTATCAAAACTGGTTCAATTAAGAGACGAAGAAGAGGTATACGCACAATTTGCTTATAATTACAAGACATAACAGCCTACTATACCCCCCGGAACTATTTAATACGCCACCCCTGAATTATATCTTTTGGGTGTGATCACGCTGACTTCAAGCTAAAGCAGCCCAATAATGTCGCAAGACTGAGCCGGTACACGAGTAATGGGGTGATCGAAGACCTCAATTCCGCTGTCGGAGATACGGCCCACATCACCATGGGCGGAAAGGTTTTTGAGCATAGCCAGTGGATTTTAGAAGGTGTGACGTCGTGGGTTGGACAAATCACAGACAAGATGGGTTTGGTATATACACAGTGTATTTACACATATATACATAAGTACCGTATCATGTACTACCGGAGCATTCGCTCCCCCTTAGCATCTGCCAACTACCGAAGGCTCTGCACGACATGAACCTGGCGCTCATACCCGCAAGCTTGCGGCCTCCCACGCACACTGGCCTCCTCGCGACGGTCTCGCAACAAACGTTTGAGGAACAATACTGACCATTTTGAGGTCCCACCCGCCTTTTTAGCCTCGTGTCACCACCTGTCGGGTGCACCTGCCTGTCTTGCAACATATCTAGAGCAAGTGCGGCACATACCCTCCGGAACTGCACCTTTGGGCTCGGCCTCCCTCGCTTGCTGCCCATTGTGATGCATTCTACACGTGTCCACTCTGAAAGTGTCCACGATAGCCGCTGTGCACCACGCTGCCGCGCGTGTTTCAGTAGCGGACGCTACAAAAGCAAACCCTACTGGGTTTGAAACCCACCGTATGCTACAATATACAGGGGTTACGTGATTTTACACCCTCTATCCCTACCTGGTGACCAGCGATAATGACAACCAGCGCTGTCACCTTTCCCTTCCGCAGTTACATAACCCTCGCGCCCGCCCGCGGGTTCAAACATCACTAGCCACCCGTTCTATTTTGGGTCCTATTGTTTCCGCCCTCAACAGGAGGGTTTTTCCTTTTTTGCAATTTCGTGCAATTCCTGCATCAGCTCACAGCGACGATATCGGATCGCCAGTCGGTGTTCAATGGCCGAGTAAACTTCGCGCCATAATATATCATACATTTATGTCAATTTTGTTGCTATAATTACAGATATTTCAGCACAAAATTGTCACAGACACTACTTATTCACAATAACGTAAAATAAGCTTCTTAATAAATTATTTATACTAGAATTGCAGTAGATTTAACTAAAAAAGTTATCAAAGTTACATTAAAATTACTCCCATTTCCCTTCATTTCGTAGAGTAGTCACAATCAATGGTGTAATATGTGGAAATATAATTGAGGGAATAATTACGCAATACCTTTCGGTTCTTCAGAAGCACTTAATATTATGTATTTGGAGAAATACATTTTTGTTTCAGTAACGGTGTACAAAACTGTTGAAGTTCTTTACTTCCGAAGAGAGAATGTCATTTGTATTGCGTTTCAGAAATGACTGAGAGAAAACAGCGATGCGACTGGGTAACCACATACGCTCCAAATCAGTACATCGTCATCAAAATTTCGGAGTTGCCCTTTTTAAATCTTGCAACGTATGCTACTGCGGGTGACAATTGGCATTTAAAAACTGGTTTAGGCATGGAGCAAACAATGCCACGAAAAAATGAGGAAAAGGAGAAAAGAACTGGAGAGCATTTTCATCGGACCGAAACACAGCTTATGTGGAAGGTCATTCCTCTATCTTTACCTGTGACCTCGTCATCTCGCACGACGGATTTTGCCTCAAGCGTTTGCTGCCACACATGTGCCTCCGGCACCGGATAGCGGCAAGCCACGCCAGCTTTGCCCTTCCGCATATCGCAGCGCTTCCCCGTCTGCACTTGGCTCCCGCACCGGGAATCGCCTCCACTTTTGCCCCTCCCGGCCATCGCCCGCTGCCACCTCCCACGCCCCATGCCTAGCACGCAACCCTCATATACCATCCACGCTCCGCCCGTTTACAGCGTCCTCATCTCGCCTCCTCTATCGCCCTTGGCCTTCGCCTTGGCCATCCCCCTCACCATCGCCCTCGCCCCCTTCCTCGCCAGTGCTCTCACTCCCCCCTCACCTCTGCCCTCGCCTCCGCCTTCGCCTCCGCCCTCGCCCCCACCCTCGCCCCCGCCCCCGCCCTCGCCCCCGCCCTCGCCCCCGCCCTCGCCCCCCGCCCCCGCCCTCGCCCCCGCCCTCGCCCTCGCCCTCGCCCCCGCCCTCGCCCTCGCCCTCGCCCCGCCCTCGCCCTCGTCTCCGCCCCCGCCCACGCCCTCGTCCCCGCCCTCGCCCTCGCCCCCGCCCTCGCCCCCGCCTCGCGCTCGTCCTCGCCACAGCCCTCACCCCTGTCCTCGGCCCCACCTTCGCTCCCATCGCCCTACCCTCGCCTCTCTTTTCGCACATGCCCCCCCCCGCATTGCCCCCTAGGTCCACCCTCGTCCATTCCCTTGCCCATGCCCCGCCTCGCTCCTGCCCTACTCCCGCTGTCACTCATTTACTTGCCAACCCTTGCCCCTACCTCCGCCACTGCATGCACCTCTGCCCATCACCCCTTCCCTTGCCCATCCCCTTGCCCTCGCCACCGTCCCCTCGCCCTTTCTCTTGCCACTGTCCTCGCCCATGCCATCGCCTAAAGCACTCATCGCATCTTCTCACTCTCGCTCTTGGCTTTTACCTGCAACTTACCCTAAACGTCGCCTTCACCTGCCATCTTCCCACCACCGCACTAGCACTTGTGTTATTATCACTTTCGCAATCGCCCACGCCCACACCTTCACGCCCTCTGCTCCCCCCATACACACCGTGATTTCTCCTTCATTCCTCCTGATTCCTCACGCCTCCGCCTACACCACGTTGTCCTGGATCCTTCCCGTTCCACTTGCCCGCTATCGTTCCCATCTCCTCTCCTCGCTCGCCCGCGCTCAATCCGAATTCCTGCAGCGGCATCGCAGGCGTCACGGTCTTTGAAATTGAAGCACATCTCACGGCGGATCCGAGCGCCGAAACGGCTCACGGGCGCCGCGGCGGGAGCGCAGACCGGCGCAGGACGGGAAAACGCGATTCGGCGCTCTCGGCGTCGACTTCACGACTAAAGTACAGGACGGTTGTAAACGAGTTTACTATACGATAATGATACTTTATTCCATAATGTAGTCTTTATATGAGTTAAGTAAATTACCTTGTTTCAATATTAGAACGACAATCCTTTTATGCGTCTTTTATGCACTAAAATATAAGGGAGTGGTGCTCAACGGCACATACTTTCTCGCATTAATTCGAACTTTTCCCATTTAGACTTCAACGAAAATGAGTCCTGTGCGTTTGCTTAATAATTCTTTGCACTATCCGTGAAAACATAAAATGAACAAATATTGGTGCCGTTTCTAAATGTTTTTTTTAAATTTTATTAATAAAAAGCAACAATTACGCAAAAAAAGGTTTTTTATTCAAAAAAATGATTGTGGATTTTTATTGAGATATAATCTGTTAGAAGAGATTTCATTGCAGGCAAAAATCTCTATTTTCCATATTATACATTTGCAATGTTAGTTTTTTGCAATTTTCAAAAATACAAAGTGTTTGCGGGAAATGAGACCAGCACCACTTTTTGTACAATTCTTGGCTACATAGATGAGAAAAGTCGCTAATACGTCACATAAGTTCTTTGACTGTTTTTGACTAAATAAATAAATAAATAAATTTCAGCCGCAGTATTACAAAACTTTTCTCTTAAATACGTGCGTAGTAAGGCGAGAAATTAAATATAGCTGGTTTAAATACGGCTGGGTATTGTGAATCCTGGAAGGGAATCGATTTTCAGTATGCCATGTAATGCTTAAGGCATGTCAAAGCAACTTGGTGAAATGACCAGCAAGATAAAATCTTTCGACGATCTCAGACTTCATCAGATCTCACAATCGCTCCGTGAAGGAACGATGCAAGTAATGAATAAATATGACCGCAATTGTTTTTGTGACTGCTTCTGCCAGCAGAAATTTAGAAACAAAATTAGTTGAAAACACTGAAAGCCCATATTCCTGCCAAACGAAAGATTCCTAGTAACGCAACATATGGTGAGTCAAAGGTACCTTGCTAGAGTGGTGATTACAAGAAAAAACTCATATTAACAGTATCACGTCTATTTATTCGAAATAATTCAAAAAGTAACCAGGCCGTTAAAATTACATCCCACATTTACAGTGGATGAACAAGAGTCTTTTCAAAATTTCGTAATCAGATAACCACATAACACTTTTCCTTGCATTCACGTACCGGCTTTTGACTTCCGGAGTTACTCTGCGAGCGATAACTACTTGTGACAGAGTAGTGCGGGTTGCATTCGTGAGGTAGGGCATCAATAATAAATATAATAGATTATCATTATATATAAGTGAACTTTGAAACCCAACCTTCTTATCTTTCTTACTTTCTTGTTCTTACGAAAGTACTTCGTAAGAAGAGGAAGTTACATAATTGTGCTTCAGAAAACAGCGAATTTTCGAAAAAACTTTTTGCCGGGTCCTGGTAATAGGAAAGTGAAGAAACCTTCTTGCTGCTTATAGTAAATTACTTCTTCCACCACGTATTGTAGCCAGAATCGGTTTTGTGGGTCATCGATACCGAAAAACTGATCGACGGCAAAACGCCTGTCGCCCGTCTCTGTCCGTCTGTGCTGAACGTTAACAACTAACCCGTTCGGCCGATTTTCTCCAAAATTGACATTTCTCGATCGATCTGAATGATCTCAAAGCTTTAGGAGTTTCAAGCGGTAATTTTGATTTTTGATTGTTGTGATACTTTACATGAAGCTTTAAAAACATTTTCAACATTTTCTCAAAAATTGCACAAGTGTTTTTGGTTAAACTTTGTCTTTGGATAGCGTAAAGGACTCTTAAGGAATTGATGTAGGCCTCATTTCAATTAAATATTCTTTAAACTTTTTCTCAAAAACCGCTCCAATTTCTTTCTTTAAATTTTTTCTTCATACGTAATAAGGGTTGTATAAAATATGGTGCTAGTCCAATTTTCGTGAAACTCAGTTTTTTCGAAAATCGCAAAATGTCATTTCCAAACTACAAAATTAAAGATTGAGTTTTTTGCCTCAGACAAAGTCTGTTGTGATAATTCAGCTCTTTAATAAAGGTCATGCTAATTTTTTGAAACAGCGTGCTTTTTTACGCAATTTGGCTTCAAATTCACATAATTTCTAAACAATTTTTTTTCTCAAAACCGCTCCAAATTTTTCTTTAACTTTTTCCCACGAACACACTTCGCCTGTAGCATGCTTTTTTGTATGGATAAGAGAGTACGCGCCGAAGTTCGAATACTAGCCCACGCAAATATTTTCATAGTTGAAAAAAAAAAGCATGTTCAAACAGTATTATAATAGAACGTAATTGTTACAAATAATCCTACAAAATATATGTTGAAACATTACTAGTTTTGGGGTAATTAATTTCCGCTCGAAAGAAATCCAAATTTTTGGAATGATTTTCTAATTATATTAATTCAATCAATAAGTATAAGTGAATAATTAACATTGAAGAGAGATAACTGTTAAAGGACCAATGAAATTATTCCTGTAGGTGGAGGATACCACAGTTGGGGGTTACGCCACTGTACCCCGAGTACTAATGGACAACGCGGCATTCCAAGTGAGGTGGGAACGTGAGAATGACATGGAAGTGAAAAACAGGGTTCAAATGGACGTCGGAGCCTCTGTCACAAAAAGCACGATGGATTTGCGCCTCGAAATTTTATTGCATTCGTGCGTTCTTTCGAAAATGCCATTTAAATACCAAGGAACGCGGAAGCAGAGCTTGTAATTCAGAGAGAATGTCACTTCAATATTACGCATTTTTGCCGCGCTACAGACCTCGTTCTAGATTCTCAAGCGGAAGCCGTATATTCGAATGCAGGTCTTTTGTGCTTTTTGCTGTTCTGTCATGCATCTGTATAAATGTAGAATTCTAATTATAACCCCTCTCTGTGGGATGACAACTCATCCCGCGATATAACTTTCAATTGTGTCAAAACTCACCGTGTCCTGTTTTAATTAGGATCCAAGTTATTGAATAGCGACATCTAGCCGGCGATGACCCCGAAAATATGTGCTTATGTAGAAAATATGTTCATTTTTCCCCTTCGTTGCTATTTCAGTGCACTGCGTTCCATATAATGCTAACGAACCCGAGTAGGGGTTTTTATTGGAAATCAGACTGATGTGAAAATTTTAGGATCACAAAGTCCTTCTTTTAAAGAAAGCAATCGTGCAATTGATGCTAAATTTCAATCTCTTCAATCGGTCAATGTGTCTCCTGTACAGTCAATAACTTAAAAAACTACAAAAATGGAATTTCCAACAATTGGTTGCCGAGCACTCTCATTCTTCAAGGTTGAGTTATTTTTCTTGATACCTCCAGTAGGTGTCTTTTTTTGCGGCTGGTGTGTAGAATACAAAGTTAGACGATGAGGTGGTGTAAAGGTTGACAGGTAAACACAACCAACGGCATTACGTTTGGGTGACGTTTGGTATCAAGAGAAAACATTAAAACATGAAACGTTCTTTATGAGATCAATTGCATATCTGTCAAGCTGATTTATCATGTATATTTCAAAATGAACAATTACACGCTGAATAACACATTATTTAACATTATTAAATTAGGCTCAATAAACAAAATATCGCAGCGGTTGATGGGAAATCCCAGATGCTGATACTATTTTATCCTGCAAAATGAGAGTAGATATAATACGGTGCACAAATAGTAGGATTTTCAGCCAAATCACATAAATCGCGTAGTTCCCAAAAGGAGCACAACACGTGTAATAAAAATGCCAAAATAGCTAACTTTACTTTCAAATAACTTACTATTACAACATTTTTTAAAAGAAGATTTTATTTTAAAAAGTTTAAATTGCACATGCATACTCGTTTGTGGGGAAATTACACATTATTGAATAAACGCATTTAATACACAATTTTAAACATTTAGATAAAAAGATGATCATAAAATGGCAGGGTGATGCATTACTGGAAAACATTTAAGTTACTGGCAATTGAAAACTCGTTCCAAGCTCACGGGTCGTATACCGTTGAGAGATAATCACTTATCTAAAACAAACTCCAAGTAACCCTTCGTAATATTTCGTAGTCCCCCGGGCATCCTGGAGATGCGGGCCCAGAGCGCGACACGAGAGCCCACGCTGCTATCGGTGCGATAAGAGCGGGATTTCCGGCGGGCGAGAGAAACTTGCCACCATCTCCTCCACCGCCCACGTCGCCGCCATCGCCTCCGCCCCCGTCTCCTTCACCGTCACCACCACCATTAATGCCACCACTGCCACTGACGCTTGGTTGGTTGGTTGATTAGATTGCGGACGTGTCAACGGCTATGGTCATTAGTCCCACACGTGTATGGCAGGCTTTTGTATCGCGGGAAGTGGAACTCAACTTGTCCCGCTGGATGGTGAGATCCGGCTCCGACCTGCACGTCGGCTAGCGGGAATTTCCCCTTCGCGGTACCTCCCGCCAGTGGGTCACCGCCCCAGCCGTGGTAAGCCGTAAACTCCCGACTTGTCCCACCACATGTACGGTAGTGTGCATGAAAGTGTGTGTGGTAGTGTATACAGCGGGATATGGAACTTCGGGATTGACAGGTACCGAGCACATGGTGCGCGGCTGCCAAACTCACAAGCGCGCGATGTCTTCCGTCTTCGCTTCCGCTATTCACGGCACGTTAACGACCACGCAACGATACGACTGAACTCAGCTCACGCCAACTTGGATGGTAGAATGAATTTCCTATGTGAAAAAATAAGTTTATTCGGAAATCCTACTCATCGTTTACAATCTTTCAGGGCTTGTTTCACTCGAGCCCGTGACTGAGCGCTGCGTACCAAGCTCGTAACCGGAACGTGCACGTGGCCATTCATCGGCAATGCGGGGCGGCAGATGCTGACGTAACTGACACCCGATTGGCCCAGTGCGTCGTCGCCATAGAAACGTTGAGACACCGCGTAACTCTCAATACCAAATTCTCATCTCCCGCAGTACAGTGTGTTAATGTGTAAGAAATAAGAAGAGGAGAAGGAAGGGGAAGGAAAGATCGCACGTCCATGGCCCGTGTGTTAGGGTACTGATCCGGCGTTCGCCGGGTGATGATCGAAGAAACCACGGGAAACTACCGATCAGAGCAGCCAGCCGCTAGAATTCTCCACGAGATAGGGGCTGAATTAGACCTAGCTATCCACATAGTGTCGAAAACTCTACCGCTACAGAAAATGCTTCCATCGCCACTATCGTCGCTGACACCATCAACTCCACCAGCACCGACACTGATGACCCTGCCACCGTCACCAGCACCGTCATATGCAGCGCTCCTGCACCGCCCCCAACGTCATTGCTATCGTGGTTGCCATCACCGTCACCGTCGTCTGTGTCACTGCTGTTCCTACCACCATCACCATCCCTGCCAGTGGCACACGGGGACGCCACCCGCGCCCCGGTTCCCTCTCCTCCGGTCCCCGCCGCCAAACGCTTTCGCACGCGCCAACCATACACTAGAGGCCCATCACTCCCGCACCGCCCCCGCCGTTGCCATCGCCACTGCCACCGAGGCCGCCTTCACCACCACCATTATCCTCGTCGTGCCTTCCACAGTCGCCAACGCCGCCAGTGGCACCCGGGGACGCCACCCGCGCCCGGGCCCCGCCCCCTCCCGCCGCCCACGCGTTCGCAGGCGCCACCCATCCATCAGCGCAGCACGGCTCGCGCGCCGGCCGCGCAGGCGAGCGAAAGAGCGAGTGGGCAGTTAGGCGGACAGCCGGGCGGCGCGGGCGAGCGTGGAAGCGTGGGAGCGTAAGGGCGTGCGGGCGCTCCGCCGGCGCAATCACGCGTTCCCTGGGCCGGGAGCGGCTCCATTCGCCACTGCAGTAATTGCTTTCCTAATACGTATTGTGGGGCCGGGCCGTCTCGTTGCCGGCCGTATTGGAGCGAGGGCCGACGCGCCGCGACAGCCGCCCGCCGACACACACGGGAGCGAGCGCGCACGCGTGGCACGGGGGCGGAGGTGGGTCACGGGGCCACGGGCGAGGGATCTGGGGTTGAGGCCTCTGACCGGCCGGATTTGCGCAGCTCCAATGGATCCGGGAGAGCGCCAACGCCGCTGATTGGGCGAGAGAAACGCGCTTTAGGACTTCGAGTTAGAACTCTCGATAGCTTCGGACGCCAGGCGAATGCCGGAGCAGTACCCTACCAAAACGGGAAACGGACCGCGCGCGATTTTTCCTTCCTCTTCCTCGTCCTATCCTCTCCCCTTACACACACATACACTTACACTAACATTCACTACACTACCACTTATTCCGGGAAACCGGTCTGGAGCTTAGAGCTTGTCCCGACTGGGACGGTGCCCCGCTGGTGGGAGAGTCCTGGTTAGGGGGAAACCCCACTAGCCGACGGTAGGTCGGCGCCGGATCTCGCCATCCAGTGGGGGAAGATCACCGCCATCTCCCGAGGGAAAACACGCACTACACTTACGGAACCAATGACTAAAGCAGCTGACACGCTCGGAAACACGAAAAATCAATCAATCAATAGCTTCAGAATGCTCTAGCGAATAAAAGCAACCTGTAAGTAGAAGGTAAGCAAATACCGGACCTAGCATACTACTAGGTGCCACATGGAGGACTCCCAACATATTTCCAGCATCTCGGATAGGTTCTACTCAAAACTACGTGATTTTCTACCCCAGAATAGATTTCATTTGGGCAAATCTTCCAACCCTCCACAAACAAGAATCTGCTCCAGACTTCCCAAATACAAATTTCGCACACCTTAATCCAATCCCATTACTCATACATTTTTACACTTATTTATATTTAAAAAGACTTTTAAATAACTAAAAAGAGAAATCATTTCTGCACTGCTGGATGGTTGAAGAGGGTTTCGGAGGAGACGCTCTAACAATATGTAATAATTTCAACATAGCATATGCACAATGTGTGAAATTTGTCAGTAACTGTTCTGTAAAGTCTACTGCACCAGAAATAATTATAAAATAAAAAACAAAAACATGGAGGATGGCTTTAGCGATACTACAAAAATACGAAAGTTGATACACACGCAGAAATAGTGGATAAAGTTGACCACTCAGAGCAATGCGCATTCTACAACAGCGCGCACATTTCTCTCAGGGCTTCGCCGCCTCCATCGCTGCCTACTGAGAGTGTACACATTAACAAATGTGTGTTTCCTAAATAACTTACAATAAGAATAAATCACAATTTTGGAGGCTGAACGTTCAAGAGATGATAAATGGCTATAATTTATGACCAGGGCTAACGCACACTTCCAATTAATTCTTATAGTATTGAACAGAGGAATGAACGAATTTGGTCCGATCGGCTCTAGAATGATTTATGAATTTACACCAGGAGTCATCAGGTTTACGCTCGTTAGAATCCGGCTGGGTTGCGAATGGCTCTCAGTGTACGGCTTTTCATAATCAAATAAAAGTTGTGTCTTCTGATGAGCGGCTTATTTCATCTGTCCTCCAACTGGCCTTGAACGTCTTTGCTGCAAAAGCTTTTTAGCTCCACTCAGTGTAGCTCAAAGACAGTATTGCCACTCACCCTACAGCGACTCGGACTGGGAGGTTCTCGAGACCTGTCCCGTCGGTGGCGGATTTTCGACAGTAGCTAAATAATTAGGTCAAAGTCAACAGCACCTGGAGGAGAATTCCATTCCACACCAGTCTGGAGGAGAATTCCAGCGGCCCGCTGTCTGTTCGGTAGCTTCCCGGAGTTTCTTCGTTCAATACCAGGAGTGTGCCGCAGCTGTACCCTAACAAATAAGCCAGAGATCGTTCTTTCCTCTTCCTCGCCCTATTATCTTCCCTTACAGACACACTTACATATAAATGCACTACACTTCTACACTTGTCGGAGCCTAGACCTTGTCCCGACTGGGGCGTTGCTTTGCTGAAAAAAGGAGGGGGAAATTCCTCCTCAAGCCAACATGCAGGTCGGCACCCGAACCCACAATCCAGCGGTGGAGAAACTATATCACCTCGCACGATAAAATATTCATTACACTAACGTGACTAATGAAAATAGCAATTACCGTGCCCGGAAATATTAATCAATCATTTATTACCTGCTGCGGCAGGTTCCTTATCGGCCCTGATTTAAAATAATAAATGACCGTACATAGTTTCTGTTAATTCATCAAGCTCCCGAAATAACATTTTTCCCTATTTGTGCTCTTCGTAAGTTTAAAGGTTAAGAAAGGTTAAAGAAAAATGTAATTTTTCGACGACATGGCTTGACATTCCAAGAGACGGATGTACGCAATGGATTTATTTCCATTAGTAGTTCCTCGCGAGCACTCTCGAAATGTCCCCATTTCAAGGCCCGCAGCGTCGTTAGTCGAATTAGTTACTTACGCTCCGTGAAGTCACGGAAGTTAAGCAATTTGAGACATCAAGGATTCCTAGATGGGTGAGCGACTACCTCTCCCCCCACCTCCATGATGAAAACATTGTTTCCGCCAGAAGGTGTTGGAAATGAACGACACGCAATCGAAAAAAAATCATGATTTAATGAATATCGATACCAGGAAATCTGTCTCACGCATTACTACAAATTAAAGGTACCCACCTTCTCAAAAATGTATTCATGAAATATTAAATAGTAGTTTTTTTTAAATATTACATTCCAATATCAATACTTTCCTATTTAGCTGCCACATTTATAATTAATTTGAAGCAATATTTAAACAAGTGAATACAGTTCCAATAACGTACGAAATTTCCAACTCGCAGGCAGAAAGCTCCAAGTGGGCTTGGACCGTCCAATTTCGAGGATGTTGGAGTGATGCATTGTCAACAACAGCCAATTAGTAGAGTGAAATGAAGTTAACCGGGTCACGCGGTCTCGATTTATGGATGATCTCTTACCGCATTAATCACTTTTGCTGAAATATTCATGTGCACACTGCTGTTCATATGTGCTCGACTCACAAACTATTCGACAGGTACAAGCGTTTGATAGTTCTCGTGGCGAACCACTAAAGGCCAGGCGCAGGGTTGCGACCCGCTGACACCAACAAAGCAGAGCGAGCTTCGGAAAATTGTAAACATACCTGGTAATTACACACATCATGTAAACGATGATTAAATAAACCGCCGACGCAAAATGGGAAGGTTGGAGCACGCAATTACGTGTGTGCACGGCATATACCAAATTAATCCAAAATGTGTTCTTTCTAAAATGTAAGACGTTTTGTTCTGTGATTCAATTATCAACTTTTTTAATAAGACAGCCTGGGTTGAGAAGAAAACGCAGGATTTAACGATTGTCTGATCGTGTAGAGTGTAAAATGTACAGAGTAACGATCACAAATGTTCGTTGTAATAATCCTGAATCATCCTCTTCAATTCATACAACAGCCTAATGGACTTCGCCAAGAAACATATAAGCCATAAACTTCGAATTCTCAAATACAAAATTAATTCTTGATTTTTATATTTTCCAACATTTGTTACTAGTATAACTATTATTCTGTTTTCTCAATGAGAAGTAGATAAATATTTTCATGAACACATAATACTGATTTTGATGAAGTATCGATGATCCCCAGCTGCAGCACTGACCTGTGTAGACCGTTCACTGAGCGATATTACAAAAATGTAATAATGTCAAGTACTAAGTTCCAGTAACTTAACAGAGGCTATTTATAACGTGATTACGAACTACATTTTGTCACAGTGAAGACGTTGTGGATATGTAAAGGCATTTTAAAGCCGCATTATGGCATTGCATTCCGGCTTATCCGAATGCCAGCCTAACGGCGCATTAGTGCATCTTGAGGATGATGAGAAGCTTATGGCAGGTGTGCATCTTGAGGCGAGTAACCGTCGTCGTATGAAACTAAATGTAATAGGTGCGACCTGATACCCGTGAACACAGAATAAAATACAATGTCTGTCTGTATGTTTGCCTCTGATAAGCTTTGTACCTAAATTGTACACACAATTTTCCCAAAAATAAATATTTCTGCCCGAACTCTAGGCCTTGATATTTTGAAATAGATATTTTAATTTTTGGGATATTTTATAAGACGCTCTTAAGACATTTTCAAACCTTTCCCAAAAATGGCTCGAAATTACGTTATAAAAATATTATAACGTTCTAAAAATGTATTTATAAAAATAATAGGTTATATGATTTTCATTAAAACCTCTGAAATTTCGAAAATAGTCAAGTTTTATGTTTCCTTGTATAATTACATTACTGAAGATTGTGATTTATTTATTATTGCAATCTTTTCAGCGAAATTAAATCCTAAAACCGTCATGGGCAGTTTTTTAAATGAGCTATTTATTTATTAACTTATTTATTTAGTCAAAAACAGTAAAAGAAACTGTATGTGACGTATGGGGGAGAAAATCATCTGCGCACGCAATCTTAAGTTCCGGAAAAAAAGAGTTTTGAGAGAAACAGTTACGATTTTCCAAATAATATTTCAATAAGACCTTTTCAAAAACAGCTTCCAATTTTCCTTTTAGTTGTTTTAAGGACAATGCACTGAACTCTCTGGCACAACTGTCGTCTTTAAAGTATTTGAATGTTCAAAAATAAACAATTCAAAGCAAATTTCTAATTTCTTGCACTTTTAGTTTTAGTTTTTTATTGAAAGTTTTAAATTGTCTCTCACGGCATCTCTCAAAATTCCAGAAATTTGGAGAATATGTGTTCAAAAAATGGTGACTTTTCAAAACGCGTCAAGTGGTCTCGAGGTACTCGACAACTGCTCCATTTTATCTCGAAATATTAATGTAATAAATGTATTTATCTTCTATTCCGAAAGCCTTAATTTGATTAAAATGTAATTTCATTTTAGTCAAAGTACAATAAAACCTCTATGTGACGCATGGGGGAGAAGTGCTATATTACAGAGTTTACAAAATTAAAAACGGTTGAAAACAGGTTTCGCTAAAAAGCAATATGTAAAATAGTATCAACATTACGGTAACAAAAGTAAACAATCGTGTTAGTTGAAATGCCACAGAATTTTGTTCTACAATATTTTGTGTATAATCAACGGAATTTAACGAAAATACATTTGTTTTGGAGTAAGAACAATGATATTGGAATTAAGCTGCAATTCCTTTGGTATATTATTATACTTACAATTCTTTTCATAAAATTATCCAGGTATATAGTAGGTTCAGGGTTTATAAATATAATTGTGGGCAAATGTAAGAAATATGAATATTCAAATTTTCTTGTGAAGTGGGTCTCAAATATTACGAAACACCCATACTGCCGTTTGATAGAGAGTTTTACAAGAGATGGTTAAAATATGGAGTATAAAGCTTGGATTGATTGATTGATTGATTGTAAAATCTAAGATTCCGGGCGCGATTCTGATTGTAACATTTATTTTGAGACATACCCCAAAATGTTTCTGTGTTTACAAATAATTTGTAATAACATCTGCACATTCTTAAATAATTTACTGGTTACAGTATATGACCTATAAAATTAAAAAAAATATTCTTTTTCTATTCCCTGTAACAGATGTAACCTCTTGTATCATTATTAATTCAAATTATTTCGTAGTGACTGAGTTTGAAATTCCCAATATACCCAATGACGAGAAGTGAAGATACTGATGCAGAAGGAACTGAGATTAACAATATCCCAAAAAACAAAGCAGCTTGGTGGAACAAGAGCGGGTAATTACTCCTAAAAAGCGTCGAGACATTGGAGGAAGAAGATAAGTTTGAGGAAGAAGATAAAATCTAAACAGCAATTGAGGTTCACCCCTACAAGTTCCAAACATTCCTTGAAGCACAGCCATAATCATTCCTGGCCTGCGTTCCGGTCTCCGAGTACGCACGCGTAGAGTGGTAATCTCATTGCCATAATCTCCTTAAGGGCCTCCGGCACGGGGGAAGGACGAGGCTCTCAAATACGGCAGGCATCGGTGGGTGCTGGCTCGGCGCCAGGCCCCTCGTACGAAGGGCAGTGCTCGTGTCTCCGGCCCCGCTCCCACGCCAGCCTCCGCTCACGACTACGTTCCTTCGCGGACCGCCCGCGTCGTTCACCCTGGCGCTGGCGCTGGCGGCGGGGGCGGCGGGGGCGGCGGGGGCGGCGGGGGCGGCGGGGGCGGCGGGGGCGGCGGGGGCGGCGGGGGCGGCGGGGGCGTTACCACATCATGTGGAGAATCGCGCCCAAAAGCTGCCGCACCTGAGTGCTCTGCTGGTCACTCTCGACGCCCGATGTACAGTGGGGCACACCGCGGAAAATGGTGGCAAAAAATAATAAATTACATCGAGAATAAAAATTATGCATGATTTCTAGTGTGAAGCAATGTTTATTTCATTTACTTTTATTTACTTGTTAAGGGTTCATTGCATCCGATTGAAACATTTAGTGATAGT
Organism: Teleogryllus occipitalis; assembly: GCA_011170035.1. NCBI lineage: Eukaryota > Metazoa > Arthropoda > Insecta > Orthoptera > Gryllidae > Teleogryllus > Teleogryllus occipitalis. The sequence goes on from BLKR01009020.1 coordinate 142,467, forward strand.
TTGGTTTTAAATAAATAATGTCTATGGTTCAGGACATGCATGCATTATGTATTTGGTATAGCTGATAAAAGTCAGATTAATCCCAGGCCTGGGACTGGGCCCTCTTTTTATTTAATATGTACGCCTAAAGTTAACGGAGGCATGTGATGAGAATGGTTTTTCCATCACCGTATCTAGCCTAATTGACCTACCTGAGTTTATCTTTCGTCACACAAACAGAAACTGAGACTATTGTATTAGCAAGATAGAGCTTTAAGCTTTATTTTTGCGCCCCTCCCCCACCATCTGGGAATAGGACCAAGGATCGCACGACAGAAAGCTATCGCGCTGTTCATGAGCAGCCTGAAGGATCTTACTGCTATTTTAGTTTAAGTGAAGATTCCCATGATTCAGGAACTAATATGATTTTAATCAAAATCAAAATGAAATTAAAGCAGTGAAAAAATACTGTATGTGATGTAGAGTATTTGCCTTCTCGAGAAAACGTATCCCAATGTTAGAGACTGAAGAAGTAAACTACGTCCACTACAGAAGAAATATATGTTCAAGAAAAAAACTTAAAAAAAAGAATTTTCATTGAAGATAAAAATTAACCCACATGTTTGCATGCAGTGTTCCTAATCAAGCGGTTTTGAGATCTTGTATTTGTTATTTTTATATACCGATATTTACCTGGCCTCTTCATTTCAAAAAACCTTATCTTCGTTAATTTTTTCACCTTACATCTACTTTTGCAGCTGTTTTAAATAAAAGCAAAAGTTCCTTAATTTTTTGGTCGCGTTGAATCGTCTGTACTGAAATTTGTTCTTTTATTACAAAATGGATTTGAGCAATCAACAAAATACAGTTTCTGTATTGTCTTTTGATTTACGTTTGGGTTATGTGACTGATTTATATATTTTTCTTCTCTGTATGCCAAATGACCTCGTTCTTCAGTAAATCATTGCCATGAATAGACATTGGTTCACTGTCATTCCAAATACAAAGTGGCATCATTTGTCTTATTTTTATGAAGGATTTTAAACATTTGTATTGCTATCTGATCCCTCTCCCTCTCTCTTTCCTCTCTCCTCTGTCTTCCCCTCTCTCTCTCTCTTTCCTCTCTCCTCTGTCTTCCCCTCTCTCTCCCTCTTTCTCTCTCGCTCTCTCTCCCTCACAGACACAAACACATCGTCTCAAGTCTTTTTGTCACAAGAATAAACAGAAAATGACGAAACATCCATGCCCACTGTAGAATTCGAACCCGCGACGCTTCATACATAGACAGTGAAGCGGTTCTCGCTCTCATCGCCTTGTTCCTCCAGGATGGCATATTCGGCTCCAGACAGTAATAATGTTAACGCCTCGACTTACGAGCTCCTATGTGCTGACTACCTGCCACCCGCCGCGACACGCAGGCCGAATTCCGTACGATCCTAAAACTCGCTCACAGGTAGCTAATGGATTAAGGTTCGTTTTCACTTGGTGTACGAACGCTTCCGAACGAAGAATTGAAAGTCTTTGGGGCAGCAACAAGATACGCTATATCAGCCACAGCAGGCCTATCAGTATTCGTAAAGGTAAATATCTCGATTTTATTGGAAGTGAGCTACATCTTCTTACTATCACAAGGAGTTTCATAAAAATGAACAGAACAGGTTTAGTAGCAAGATAAGGTACCTTTTGACTAAAATCGAGGTATTAACATTTACAAATAGAGGAAAGGTTGTTGTGCTGGTGTGGCTTATCGTGTTATTGTCGCAAGCTCTTTCTTGAATTAAGCATTCACTTGGTTAGAACTGCCGGGCATTCGTTAGGTGGAATTATGGCCGACGGAAATACGAGTAAATGAATGTTCGCTCGCCAAGTTCGTTCAGTGGAGGCAGGTAATACGCACGCCGTTACGGAGTTCGGAATACAGTCGAATTTCAAGGAACTGTTGCAACAGTATGTTCAGTAACACAACCTACTCAATTTTGTTAGTACTATTTTCAAATACGTAATGAAACATGAGGGCGTTCATATTAACAATGGTGTAAAATCTTCGTGTATTTACCAATACCTGGAAAACAATATAGCCTTTTATTAACTTGTCGGCTAAGTGATTTACAAAGGATCTATTACCCACACACACATACACACATGAAACACGACCCTGTAGTGAACCTCACTGGTTAAGATAGAAAATGATGAACATAACATATCAAAATATACACCACCGAAAAAAGATGGTAGTACATTTTAATAGTTCACAGTTCAAAGAGCTGTTGGATATCACGGCACTACACAATGCCAGTTCGGGCTGGTCAGCGAGCGAGCAAAACGGGGCTGGTCGAACAAACGGGCAGAGCTCGGACCGTGAGCTCCCTCAGTGTGAGTAGGCCACAGATTTTCCATCCCCATCATCCACCCAACGAACGAGCCTTGGCTCAGAGCTGCTCGTTTGCTCGCTCTCTCCCTTAGCGGAAACGTGGCTTTTCACGAACGGCGAAGAATGTTGTCCGAGGGTTCGCGTCGAGAGAGGCCGCGAGCTGTGCTGAGTGGAGAGCTGGATTTCTCTTAGTCTTTTGTTATATTCAAAACACTTGTCTGCTCAAATGGAGGAGAGACGTGAGGGAACAGAATAGAGAAGGGAAATGTGCGAAGGAAATAACTTTGCTCTGCCGCAAGGGTCGAGACGAACGTGGGGCCGAGTATAGTTTGAAATAGCCTCGCTGACGTAGGGGCTAAGAGGGATGACCAAGTACACGGTGCTGAAGAGTACGTGTACAAGTTCCACGTAAGGAATGTGCTTTCACTGTACACATATGGTTGTGACGTGGGTGGCCTCCAATTGTCTCCACCAATGTAATAATAATAATAATAATAATAATAATAATAATATTAACAATAACAATAATAATAGTAATAATAATAAATAGCAATAATAATAATAATAATAATAATACACACGTTCAGGCCACAAAGCCTACTCTTTTGACTGTCCACCAATTCGATCTCAACATTATCTCATCCGTAATTATTTATCTTTCGCAATTCACTCCTTATGATCAACTTTATTATCTTTCATGCATTGAAAAGGAAAGTCAAAGCACCAATACGATCACCTGCACAAGAAATGGACGGACAGAAAGGCGTATGTCTCCTTTGTACGGAAATTAGTATGCCGTTCACCCTCATTCCCTACCCGAAAGAGAATCGAAATGGAAAATAATCCCTAAAATTTCCTAATACAAAAAACTCAATCTCCTCGCACCACTAAAAACGTTTTTTTAATATTTCCTTTATTTTTCTAGGGTAACAACATTTGAACACTAGGAATAGTTAAAAAAAGTTTGTAAATACTCAACAATAAACACAACGAATATTTACTCGTTGTTTTGCATAACATTTGAATTTTCAACTCGCTTAAACTAGAAAAGTCAGAAAATTTCAGAAGTGCGCCTTCAGAAAAAAAATGGTGAATTTGGGCAACAAATACCCACCTGAACATTTTAGTAGCTGTCTTACCACACATTTCCATGATACGTAAAATAGGGTGGGATACAACACGTTTAAATTTCAATTTTGATTTTTTTAGGTAGCTTGTTTTGCAACTAGATGGCACTTCGCGCGATTAAAAAATATTCTAAATTTTTAAGTTGTGTAATATTGTAATGGAGTTCTTGAAAAATACTAAAGAAACACGAGATCATACTCTTGCATATTTTATTATTAATACATATTCAACATTGACGAAAACTGCACAATCCATTCACAATTAATAATTAAATACTAATTATATAAAATAAATAATAACGATTAAATAATTAAGCTATTGTGAATTCTATCTTGAGAGAAACGTGTATTTATTTTCGCGTAATAGCCCCCGATATGCACGGAGGTGGAAATTATAGGATTAAATCATATTATTTGAATATTACAATATCGTGCACATGCTATAATTAGAGAATTATGCAAAATTTTTAACAACATATATTTCAATTGTTTTTAAAGGGCTGCGCAGGAATTGAATTTCGGCATTTGTTTGGTTATAAATACTTCAAATTACACACACAATTTTCCAATTTGCAGTCGGATAGTGTTTAACGTGTACCGACGAAAATTGCAACCAACTAATTCAACATATGAGAAGCGAGAAGTTTCCTGGGGCTGCTATTCCCAAATACAATAGAGTAGAAATAGAGCAGAGTTGATACGTTCAAAAAAGTAATAATAAAAGAAAGTAGATTGAGGATTAAACAAATTTTTAATGCGCTGAAGCCTCACAAAGTGATTTGAAGTGTGGTTATTGAATATATACGTATAAATTAATTCTGTTCATGGAAATACGTGGCCGATTTTCACAACGAATAGTAAGAGAGAATAATCTGAAATTGGGGTTACCTTTGATTTCTTTGGTTCTGTTCTCAAAATATTTGTTATAATTAAGAATAACTAAATCTTAATATTACTGAGAAATCCAAATTCGAATATTGAAACTTGACACGGGGATAATGGAGTAATAATAATAATAATAATAATAATAATAATAATAATAATAATAATAATAATAATAAATTAATTATTGTTATTTTTATTGCTATTATTATTGTGTTAATTACTATTAAATGCGTTCTTGTATTAAATATATAATTATATTCAAAGTAGTATTGTATTGAATTGTGGTGACGTGTTGTGCAGTGTAGTGCAGTAAAGAAGTAGAAAGAGAAGTGAATTTCAAATGATGTGAAGTGAAGTGAAGTGTAATTAAAATGTCGTGTAGTCTTGTGTTTAATAGTTTAAAATAACTGTGCAGGTCAGCCATAAAATGTAGTTAATGCTATTATTGTTAGCATATTATTATTATTATTATTATTATTATTATTATTATTATTGTTATTATTATTATGTCTTTAAATAATTTAAAGTTAATATTTGTAATATTCCTTCAATAGTATTAATGATTCCTTATTCTACGAACAATAATTCCATAGTTATATGGCTAGATTCGAAAATCAGCCACCGTATTTTATCGCGAAATTTGGCGGTGATCTTTCTCGTTGGATGGCGATATCCGATGGAGGCCTACCCACTTTCTTTCGAGGTTTTCTCCAACCTGGTATCTCCCACCAGCGGATCACCGCCCTAGCCAGGACAAGCCCCCGGGTTATCGGCCGGCATATGTGGTTGTGAAGTGCATGTAAATCTGTGTATGAGTAAGGGGGTGAGGATATGACTAGAAAGAGGAAGAAAAGATCGCGCTCGGCCAGTGACCTGTTTATTAGGGTACTGCTCCGACATTCGCCTAGTGCTTATCGGAGAAACTTAGCTATGTAGCCAGTATCGAATCTTTTTCCCCCGTCGGGACGCGAACCGTAGAACCTCCGAGCCATAGACATTGCAGTGACATCAGTTGATACCCTGAGCTGCATTTGCCGGCCCGGCACACGGTGAAAACATCGAAGCCACACGCGGGATTCGAACACACTAGCCTAGTACAGTAGAGTCGCGATAATCCAAAGTAATTAGGGCTGATGGTTCTTCAGATTATAAAAAGTTAAGATTTTGGAAAATACATAACGGAATTTTCAACTACAATATACAACGAAATCAAAAATGTGCAGATACTACTAAAATTAGTACATATATACATATATGAGCGCTAACCTGCCACTACACTGTAGTAGACAGACTGACACTGATATTGACCGCAGCCCACGTGACCTTCGACGCAGTGTTGCGAATTCATGAAATGAAGCATTTGATTATCGCAGCTTTTTTCCATGTTTAATGACTTGGCGCACATCATGCCACGTCAGATTGCACGTAATCTCGCATCAACGAGACTCGGATTACCGCATATCTACTGTACATCTCGTGTTGTTGTTCGTACGTCTACCGGTAGTTTGAACCATTCGGATGGACATCATTACCCTCTCACCAAGAGCCCGTCATCGTCCACCTTGAGAGGTCGCAAGCAACGCTTCTCTCACGCGGCAGGCGGCGGCGTCAACCGGCGGCGGCGGATGGGTCTTTCGCAAGCTAGTGTCGAAAATCCTGCCACTGTCGGGACTCGAACACCACACAACCTCCCGGTCAGAGGCATTGCAGTGACATTGGTAGATGTTCTGAGCCACGTTTGCCGATCCGGTACACGGTGAAAACATCGAAGCTTTTCGTGGGATTGGAAACGAGGCACATACCTAGTACATCTCGCCTGGTCCGTACGTGTACCGGTATTCAGCGCCATTCAGATGGACATCGTTATTCCTCACCAAGACCCCGCCATCGTCCACCCAGAGGGGTCGCAGACAACAAGGCCTCCCTCACACGGACGGCGATGGCGACGACATCAACCGGCCCCTAGGTTCGCATGCCGACCAGAGGGGTCGCAAGCAACGAGGTCTCTCTCAAGGCGGCGAACAGCGAGCAACCGCTCGCTGACTCCGGAGTAGTGTGGATGAAATTTGGCGTGTGATGAACATTCGGTGTTCGCCTTGTCCACCGCGTGCCTGTCTTTAGGACACATCAAAGAGAGCGTACATTCGCCGAACACGTCAGCTACACAAGAATCGGGCGAGCACTAGCTCACAGCTCGGCGAATGCCGAATGTGTGGAACCGTCTTCTGCGGACGGGGGTGGGTGTGGCATCAACCGGCATCGCAGCCTTAGGCGGCATTCGAACCTACAAGCCTAGTACATCACGTTGTTCGTGTCAGTTGTTCGTACGTCTACCGGTAGTCTGCACCACTCGGATGGGCATCGTGATCCCCTCAGCAAGAAACTGCCATCGTCCGCCCAGAGGGGTCGCAGGCAACGGCTCTCTCACGCGGCCGGCGGCGGCGGTGGCGGCGCAAGGGCCTCCCGCGGGGCGCGCGCGTGATTAACACGGCGGTCCCTCGAGGCATGCGTCGTGTCCTACACGCGGCCCCGCGACCGCTTCGCGTGCGCACCCAGCGTTCTCCCCTTCCCCTCCATCTCCCTTCCCCGTGGACCTGCGTCTACCCCTGCGCCTCGCTTGAAGGTCCCCTGCGCCGCGCCGGCGCCGTGTGTGTGCGTTGCCGGACGGACGAGAGGCGCTGGGAGGCTGGCCTTTGAGGGTCAGCGGCGGGGCGCAGGAGCCGCGGAGCGGGGGGCGGGGAGGCGGGCGTGACGTCGAGCACATGTTGGTTGCGCGTTTGCCGCGGCGGCGCCTCTTAAATATTTATAAATCGGGAAAGCTAGCGGCCGCATTAAAGCGGGGATAGCGCCAAACGAATTGACATACCGTTCAGTGTTGTGTCTTCTTTTTTGCCCTGGCAGGTATACTTAATTTGTGTGAAACGTTTACTAACTCGGGCTATCGACACGATCGTATTAACAGGGGGTCGAAGCTATGAACAAATGTTTATCTTTGAGCGTACATGTCGTTAGCCGCGGCAGGTTTCTGTGTTGGTGCTTCAACGATTCACAAACAGGCATCTATTAATGACTACTTACGTTGTTTCCAGGAAAACTGCTGTAGGTAAGGGATTAACCACAACATACAAAACATCAGATGAATGTTTTATGTTCAAATATCGCTTGAGAGTGTGCTGTTGCTACACTGCCGATCTCGTATACGTTTCACTCTCGTATACGTAGAGTATATACGTGGTATAGAGAAAGTTTCTATAAAATCTACTTCGGAAAATCTATTTCAACGGAAATACACATTGTCTGGTCCGCTGATACAGAAAAGGGTTGTTTTTTCTCTTTTTCAAAACGTCCGTCCGTCTGTCTGTCTCTCCGTTTCTGAATACCACTAGCTCCTAACCCACACATAGGATTTTTTCCAAAATGGATATTCCCCGTTCGAACAGGCTGGGCTCAAGGCGCTGCGATTTTGAAATACTTTCTTCAAAATTTGGGGGTACTTTACGCCAAGAGCACTGGACATTTTCAAAATTTTCTCAAATACGGCTCCTAATTTTTCTTTCAATTTTTAATTCAGCATACATTCCTGAATTAAAATCTTGTTTGATTCTGGCAAAATCTATAATTAGATGTTGCCTCGAAGGCTCATTCATAGCTAAAAACAGCTTTTGAAATACTCACTAAAATGAGTTCTTAGAACAGCGTCGCTAGTACACACTGCAAGCCTTAGTAATTCTGTATATTCATAGTAAAAATGTTATGATATTTTTATTTTACAATTATTTTACTCTAAATATCCAATTATCAGAAGAGAAATGGATCTCCTATTATACTCACAATTTCAGGGCAACTACCTGGTTAAAACATGAACTTCCAAACAAGTGAAGAAGAGAAAGACTTCTAGTATCCAGATTCCAATGACATAGTTAGGAATTATGGAATCGATTTTCGCAACAATACTGGAAGTTGTATTATCGATTACCAATTGATATAAAAAATATTATCACTAATATTTTTCCTGATTTCAAATTAATCATACCACTGCATAAATATAACAAATCATACACATACTTCGTATATTTAGAATAATCTATTCTCGAATTGCACGAACTAGAGTAATTTATGCCAAAACATCGTTGTCTCCATGCAATTATAAATTATCTCATAATGTGGCAAGAAGTGCATCCAATTATGCAAACAATCGAGACACACTGCTACAATTAAAGATAACTTGAAGATAGCTCTGGTAAATAGATACAAGTGATAATTAGAAGCACGAGATTACAAATGAGTGAGGTTAAGATCATAGCACATGCTTGTACATTGGATGGAATCGCCAGCGCCATCTAGCGATGATTCAAACAGCTGGAACACAACGCTACAACACCAGTGCTATCTAGTGATAATTACTTCAAATAGCTATAAGACTACGCTCTTACTTAGGGCTCTTTACAAAAAGCAACACGTCATTTTGGTTCAAACTCTTCGGCTCGCGCCCGAAAGAAAGTGTGTGTTGCGCCTGTTTTTATACGCTTTCGTCGGTTTTAGTGCATTTAACGTTACTGTGCTCCGATTTTTGGCAAACAATTGCGACAACAGCAGTGTCAAATAATATAGACTGTTTGGACTCCCAGCAGACGAGGAAAAAAGAGCAAGGTAGATCCAAAACTGCCGATGGGATACGTTTCTTCAAGTCAGTTAACATAGATGCTTTAAAATATCTGCTTTTATTAAAAGGCAATATTTTTTAGGTTAGGTGTTATATCCTACTACATTTTAGATGTTACATTTAAAGAATTATTGAAAAATCCAATTCTAGGACATCAAATTTATTTCGAAATACAAGATTTTAAACCATTGTTTTGCTTTCAGTTACGAGAATCATTTCAGCTGTAGTTTCCTTTTTTTGATTTAACATTATGGAAACATTCTCAATAAAATTGAGAGATTATTTTCAATTCCGTGGGTAATAAGAAAGTTATGTTTGATAATATTTTAAGTTTCAAGTTCAATTAATGATTTTGAATTTTTGTTTATAAAATGTTCTGAAAGATAATTTTTTGATAATATACATATTTCAAATTATATTTGTAAAATTGCTGTCTGAATATAGATCAAGTTTTATTAAAAATGGATATTTTATAGTAAGAATTTCTTATTTCCTTTCTTAACTAATTTCTGAGTAATTTGTTTTCTTCTGATGTTTATTCTTCTATTTATATATCTCTTAATGAAGTTCAGTGAGTAGAAGTTTCATGATGACAATAATTGTCGTGAGGCAATTTCATAGCTTGGCATTTTATGTAACAAACCATACCAATTTCTGATTGATTTCATGGATAAATAAAAAGTTTAATACTCTCTCACACCAAGTATTTTTTCTAAACCAAATGGTAACAAATTTATCATTAAAACTTGTACTAGTACATTTAGAAAACCAACTTTCCTATTGTCATTTTCTGTTTCTACGATAGAAATGGTATAGGTCTTTATAACGTAGCATTCTGTTGTTTTAAATACAAGGTGGTAGTTAGATGAGAAGTGAAATATTATGTGTCCTCCAAGACCAGTGGATATAAATGTGGTTTCTATAATAACATGAAGTCCATAACATTCTTTTGCCATAAAGAAGAATGAACCATAAACAACTAACTCTGCATCTCCGAATTGAGCTTCGATTTTTTTATATACTTGCGAAATAGTAAAATAAATTTTTAAGGTGATTGAAAATAATACAAAATATAATAATAATAATAATAATAATAATAATAATAATAATAATAATAATAATAATAATAATAATAATAATAATACATTCAATTTGCAATATATACTTTTCTCGTGCTCACAATTGGGCACTATTCTTGACATTATATAAACTGTGACAAAAATTCACTTAAAATATGGTTCGAATTGTATATTATTCATATCTTGTTCAAAATCATAAATATGATCAAGTAAAAAAATTGTAATTCCGTCTGTCTGTGGTCAAAGCTGGGGTCTAAAACTTGTAGATGATTTCCTCCAAAATGGTTATTCCCCGATCGATCTGGCGAAACTCAAGGCTCTGAGAGTTTCAAACGGATATTTTGATTTTTGAGAGAACTGAATTTGAACTTTACACGTAACAACAAAAACATTTTCAAAATTTCCTCAAAAATGTCTCCAAATTGTTTAACTTTGTCCTCAGAGAGCAATAAAATTGTTTTAAAAAAAATTCTCAAAAACAGCTTCAAATTATTTCTTCAAATTTTTTCCTCCTATGTATCAAGGGGTGGGAAAAATAGGGTGATAGTTCCATTTTCGGTGAACTCACTGTATTTTCGAAAATTGCAAAAAAAAATTAACATTTCAAAACTACAAAATTGAAGATAGTAATGTTTACCTTAAGAAGGTTTGTTCTAGAAGATCAATTATTTAAAAAAGGTAGTGTACAATTTTCTGGAAAAGCGAGTAGACTTCGCGAATTCTGAGGTTAAAATTTATGCAATTTCTAAAAAAAATTATTTTCTCAAAAACCGTACAATTTTTTATTAAATATTTTCCACGTATATAACGAAGAACTGTAAAAAGTATGATTCTAGTCTCATTTTCAACCAACTCTCCGTATTTTCGAAAAACGCCAAAACTGCAAAAGGTTAACATTTAAAAATTACGATATTGAAGATTCAAATTTCTCAAAAATCAGCTCTTTAAAAAGATAAAATACAATTTTTTTAAGAAATGTATAGTTTTCACGTAACTTCTGGCTGAAATTCTTCCATACTCTAAAAAAAGAATGTGTTCCCAAAATCGACCTTACTTTTTCCTTAATTTTCACCCTCTATTAAAAAAAAGCTTAAGAGAACGATTTAGATTTCATTTTCGTTGATATCTCTGAAATTCAGAAAATTGCATGTTGGAAATAATGCATTGAGAAAATTACATTATTAAGCGTCGGCACTTGTATGAAACACGCACCATGGTCATAGCGTAAAGTTAAGGCGCACGGTGAGTTTTTGGAGGACTTACGTTCGAGTGACGGTGCGGAACAAAAATTTGCTGGTTAACTGGTTTACTTAGAGCCGGTTTCACCAATGCTTGTTAACACGCTAACTAGAAGTGTTATATGTGTGTACTGCTTACTGTAAATAATGTAAATAATGTTTGTTGTTAAATTAAGTCAGGATGTAAGACAAAGTAGATTTATATTAGTTTGTAAGTATCTAGTTTGTAAGCTAGGCCATACGTTAGCTATGTAAACAGAATTTAAGAATAAATATTATTTCTAGGAGATTTTAACGGTCCGTTAGAGAAAATATGTGTTTCATCAAACGTTAACGCTTGTCAACTTTCCGTTAAAGTTAACGCACGATCTCGGCTCCGTTAGCAGCATTTAACGCCTGGTTAAGCTGATTGCAGCGCAGCGTTCGAACACACAGCAGAGAAAAATGGAGAAAGCTCTGCAATGTATATTGGAAGACGACGATATTTTAGAAAGCCTAGAAATGTCTGTGCTCCCGCGGTTTTCAGGGACTTTTCAACCTGATTCAGTGGTACCAAACAACCGACACTAGAAACCCTGGAATTTAATTGAGCAGGATCTGGAGTTTTCATCAAACAGGTCCAAAAATATTACATGTAATAGTTACATACCATTTATCTAAACCAAACCATGTAAGTAACAGTTTTGCATGCACATCGAAAACTATCTTATTATATAACCTTCATGAATGCGAATTAGGTTATGAATGGTTTCGTTCATTATGTATATTATACATGAAATTGTGTCACTCTTCATTCTTATCAGAAAATAGGCTACAGGTTTCTGCAGGTACAAGTCATTCCAAAAACTTAAGAAACTAACTCACAAAATCATAAATTTCAAAGTATGATATGAATTAATTATTTAATATTATAATTAAGTTCATTATTTATTAAAAACTATGAAGTCGTTATTAGAAATTTGTTTCAATTTATATTCATTTCCAGGAACGAGTCAATCGCACCAATTAACCAGTTACTTATGACTCTACGTTATTTTGCAACTGGCAGCTACCAGCAGGTTATGGGTGACTATATTGGGGCCAGCAAATCTACGGCTAACCGTATTGTCCATTGAGTTAGCTGCGCTTTGGATACACTGTTGCTTTATTCTCTGTAAGTAGAGTAAACATACTCACCACAGAGTTTCCAGTTCACGGCCTTCTAAAAAGAAATACTTATTAATTTTGTACACCCATTATAGTTAACTGGCAATTAGCTAACTGAAGCCACGGAAGCGTTGGTAAAACGGAACAAATCTTAACGGAGATGTTAATTTTAACGACTCGTTTACCAACGTCACGTTAGGTGTATGTTGGTGAAACCGGGCCTTAGTAGGACAGGTAACTGGACAGGTTTACTTAGTAGTATAATATAGCGGAGTAGTAAGAGATAATGCGGGAAAGTATGTGCCTTTTAGCACTACTTTAGTTAAAGCACCTGCAATCCTGTTGGTTACAAGATTTTTTTAAGTTCATATGAAGATACATTTGCAAGAGCAATTTAATATTAGTTTTGAATCAAACAATTATATACCTAAAATCAAACCTGGCTCCCGCCCGGTGGGGTTGAGACGGGGCAACTTAAAAATATTAAATGGAAACCCCCATTTTTATTGCAGTTTTGGATTCTACACTAAAAAAATTGATGGGTTTTGACTAAAACATTTTTTCTTTGATTTGTAGTAGATGGCGCTGTAATCTCAATTTTTTTTGTTGCTATTCTCGAGAAATTAAATTCTGGGTTGAAAAATAAACACCTGTTCAATAATTTTTAAAAAACGAATCTAATGGTAACAGATAATAACCACCCCATCCCTATCCCTGGGGGATAGGAGAGGTAACTTTCGAATCTCAAACGAAAACCCATTTTTTTATTAAAGAATTAGATTTAACGTCTAGGTTTTCTCATTCTTTATAGCATTGAAATGTTTTAACAAGCTAAATTTAGCATCACCCAGGAACAACGATGTGGACGTAATAGATGTGGACGTAATTTTTGGATCCTTGTGTGATTGTTTCAGGTGAATCATCTCGCCTCTCACCGCCGGGGTGAAAGTTAAAAAATATCAACGCTAACTAAACAATAATGAAAACAAACTACATATTAAATAAAAGTCTTTAATAAAAAAATGGGGTTTTCGTTGAGTTTCAAAGTTACAACCCCACCCCTCGGGCTTAACTGTTATCATTAGAAACGTTTAAAAAAATACTGAAGAGATGTTTCTTTATTTTTCAATTCAAAACGTAATTTCTCCAGAATTGCAAAAAATCTCAAAGAATCAGAAATTAAACAATGCTCGTTCCTATTCTACATTTCACACTTGCTCCCCACCCGACACACAGGGGGCGGGGGCGAGGTTCAATTTTAGGGCAGGCAGATGTACCACTTGGAGATATAAATTTTTTGTCTGAGACCTTTTATTTACGGTGCGTATTTTTTGAGGTAATTTGATTTGTCAGGTTAAATGGGACACGAGCATGTCCGTAAAGAAAACAAAACTTCGAAAATAAACTCTTAAGACAATTTTAAGCCTATTTTGTCAAATAAACTCCTTGGATATTTCGAATTGCAGAGACGCAATAAGTACTCAAATGTTGGCTTGAAAAAATAGTCCAGAAACATGTAAATTCTTTATTATTTACAAAAGAAATAGATATATTTGTTCACAAACAAAGAAATAAACTACTGGTGCTCCAGAATGGTATAGACTTCCTCGTAGTAAAGTGTTTTACTTTTCCACGTGCGGACTGGCATTAAGGTCTTCCCCATCCTTTTGCCAGCTGCCACCTTGTCGCCACCCAAAGAACATTTTTTGACATTTTCTCAATTTTTTGGTTTCCTTGTAGTAAAAGCAAAATATTACTTTAACAATATTAAAGAAGAGTAAAATCTCGTCCTAAATAGCAATTTTCATCGAAAAATATGGAGACTGTTTAAGATAATGTTAGTGTAATAGCGTAATAAGATAGCGTTTAAGCGGTATTCTAAATGCGAAATTTGAACCTCCTTTTCGCAGAAACTGTTTGAGCTTTCGGAAAACTTCAATTAAAGTCACTTGAACACATTAACTCACAAATGGGATAGTGTTTACAAATCGCTGGAAATGTGCATATTAACGGCGTGAGAGATATTTAAATAAAATTACATGTGCAATTTAAAAAAAAGAAAGTATACCCCAAAATAAACTACAAGTCATATTAAATAGTGCAATTAGCACTATCTCTTGGAAAAGTTTGAAGAAAAAATTTGGAGCAATTTTTGAGAACGGACAGGCAGACGGACGGACGTTTTGAAAAAAAAAATAATTTCGGTAACAGGGGACCCCAAAACGTGTATTTCCGTTGAACACTCGAAATCGATTTTCCGCAGTATTACATAACTTTCTCTGTACTACGTATAGTAATATTAGTCCGTATATTCGTACGTATACGAGAAAGTAAAAAGGGCCCAATTTGGAGATTTTTTCTTTCAGTGAAAACGTGATAATTTAAATATAATGGAAAACAAGTTTTTTCCGTCATTTTTGTTGGAAAATAGTAAATTATGCTTTATATGTCTAGTTTCAAACTTCTGGAAATTCGAAAATTGAAAAAGTTAAGTTTTTGCGGTCCTGGCCAAAACTTCAATATCGAAGCTAGATATTTATTATTTGTTCAAGAAAAAATTTACTCCATATTAATTTTTCAAACGATGTACACATTTTCAAAATATTAGTTGTTTTTTCTTAATTTTGAATTGTATTTTTCATTTGAATTGTTTCTTCAAGTGAAGGGGGAAGTGGTAGCAGTAGTGAATACGCAATGTTGTATTCTGTAAATGTGCACTCGTTACATGATTACGTGACGAATGTGTAATATTATTCTGAAGCACCACTGATTATTTTCTGAGAAAAGCCTACACGTTACTTTTTCATCCCATGCTTCTCACGCAGATGAGCTTTTGCCCCGGTAAATACGAACTTTGTGCACTCGGAATATTACACGAGAGTTCCACTCGCGGAATCAGGAAGAGTTTTGTGGGAAGGGTGATTAGACTTCTGCCTCCGAAAGGTTTCGTATGTGTGGCTCTGTGCGGAAATATGCGGGAGAAGTGATTTCAAGCGTGCACCTCGAACCGTACGAATATTAACAGAGCTAAACCCGAAATTCATAGAGTCGTCCGTTCTGTGCGGCCTCAATCTGACTCCTCCTTTTAATAGAGCGCAAAATCAATTCAGCCACACAATATTAAAGCCTGTTCCAATGAACATAATGATTTAAAGCAAAAATAAAGTATATTTTGAATGTAAAACCGGATGCTACAAAACACTGCCTGTGCTACAAAATAACGTAGTAAATACACCCGAATTATATGATAGATATTGCTTCAAGTATTTGTTCAAATTTATTTAAGTTCCGATATTCCTTCAAGTATTTGTACGCATTTATTGAATTTCCGATGTAGCAGGTGTGATGCTTTGGAGCATGCAAGATTTAAGATCATGCTATTGTGACGATATTCTTTAAAACTTTATCGGACTTTTTACTTTTCGTGAATTACATTAAGAGAAAGTATTGAATTGCCACAGGAATGTAGTTGTGCTCCAATACTTTCTGGAATTATTTATAAGCGTTTAGTAATATTTCGTCCTTAATATTCCATACGTAGTAGATCCCACAAAGTTTTCTCAACACACAAAAAAATATTTGTCCGGGCTAGTATTCGAAGATGGTTGTACACGCTCTGCAAGCACACGACTTATCCACTATTTAACCAGGGGGCACTGACTCAATGGCTCTGACTCTTGGCAATTCACATACGAGCAGCAGAATGTTGAATATTTTCAATTACCGAAATTTGAAAGGTTTGAATGAAGGACCTACGTCATTTAATAAATGAAAGTTGCTCTACCGCAACAAAATAAATCCATTAGTACGTAGTAGTGATACAACGGCACATACTTTCTCGTTCTGTATGTAACGGATGCGTAATATTATAATATTGTAAATTGTATGCCACCGTCAGCCATCTGTTGATCACTCATCAGCAAGAGAAGTGCGAGAGATTCAAATTTGCAAGTTTCGAAGATATGCAATTTTCGAAAGTACACAGCTTTCATTAAAAATTTTATTTATTCCATATTTATAGGTGAAATTTGCTCTTTCCGAGAAACAAAAGATAGAACAATAATTTTCTAGGTAGAGCTCGGAATGAAACTCTAAGTTTTAGAATACAATGTAACAACATTAACGACTCTGTTATTCATGCATCTTAACTGAAGTCTCATACCTGTATTACCTTAAATCAGTAAAGACATCCAAAACTCTCGCCACTTTAATTTAAAATTGCTCCTTAACCACTATAATTTCGAAAAATTGTTCGTAAAGTGAATTCAAGCTCTAACATTCTAGAATAGACTGAATTGTATAAGAGATATCTTACTTCTACATGAAGGTCTACAAGCGGTTCGAAGAGTAATTGATATTTGTAATTTTCAAAATTCCAGATGTTTTATGAAATTCAGTCCCATGCCATATAATTAAGTGAGATTTGCTTTTATCAAGCAATTAGAAGAAGAATTTAGAACCGTTTGGGAGAAACTTTTGTACATATATTTTTAAATGACACATTTTCACTCAAAATTAGATGAACACTACTTATGGGCTGAAAAATATAACACAATAAATGATTTAAAATTTTCGAAAATGCAGAGGCTTCAATCAAAGTTGATCCTTCGCCGTTTATATAAGCGCGCATTGCTCTACTCGAGCAAATAGTTGAAAAGAAACTAGTGGTGCTATAAGATCACACATTTCCTCGCCTTCTTTCGAACTTTCGCACTTTTCTAAAATTCTGAGAGTTCAACGAAAATTACACCTGCGATATGTCCCAAGTGTTGTTCATAGAAAGACAGACTTTTACAGAAAAACATTTTTTCGTTTTCAGTAACCCATAAAATGCGGATTCTGACAACATTATGAATTACAGAAAATGTTACCGCATACACGAGGAAGAAAAATCAATTTTTTCGATATCTGAGCCCTCGGAAACGTATTTTCGAGGACGACTGAGCACCCATTATTTGCAGCAGTGCATTATTGTCTTACTACACAGATAAACTACATAGATTCTAGTATAAAAGAAACTTACACCGTTCTGGAAGAAGAAAATATAACGCATTTTTCTTGGTCCGTCAGTGAAGTATCTGCTTACAAATTACAATGTAAACACTGCAAATTATATTACAAACAAGGGAGTCTGGAGCTTAAGAAAACGTACCCAGCTTGTACTTCTCCCATATACGTCAAATAGTTTTTACTGTTCTTTGACAAAATAAATCGAATTAAATCAAATGACAAAATAAAACCAAGAAAAGGCTGTAATTTCCGAAATGCTGTTCGAGATATAAGAATACGATTTTCCCCAAATTTGACCAAAGAAACCCGGTAGAGGTGGCTCAGGGCATCAACTGATGTCACTGTAGTGGCTCTGACCGGGAGATCCTAGGGTTGAGACCCGATGGTGGCAGGATTGTCGACACTAGCTAGATAGCTAGGTCGAATTCAGTCGTTTTCTGGAGAAGAATTCTAGCAGCCTACTATACTGACCAGAAGTTTTCCGTGGTTTCTCCGATCAATACCAGGCAAATGCCGGAGCAGTACCGTAACAAACGGACCAGGGACCGCGCGTGATCTTTCTTCTTCTTTTTGTCCCATCCTCACCCCTTACTTACGGATACTTGCATTTACACGCACTAGACTACCACACATGCCGAAAGACCGGTCGGGAGCTTCGAGCTTCTCCCGGTTGGGGCGATGCCCCGCTGGGGCGATGCCCCGTGATACCTTGTTGTGAAGAAACCCCGTTAGCCGACGGTAGATCGGCGCCGGATCTCAACATCCAGCGGGGTAAAATCACCGCCACCTCTCGAGGAAAACACATGCACTACCCTTACAGGACTAATGACCTTAGTAGTTGACACGCCCGGAATCACCAATCAATCAATTAATCTGCATAACTAATAAAACGGGGAAGAGACATACTGTGGATACCGCATTCATTACCATCATACCCCTCTTCCCGTACTGAAGCTATTCGGACTTTGTAAGTTTTAGTTGCAACGCAGGAGTATGTCGCAATACTCATTTAGCAGCATATATTTTCAACCCTATCTGCGGATTTATTACGAAGTTAACCCGCTGATTTTCCCTTTAACATGCAGATGAACTGGATTTTGAACGAAGGCCAGAGAGGCCTAAGACTCTCCCGACCTTCCTTTATGTGGTACGCCAAAGTTCTATGCTTATAGAACTTTCGCAGTGTCGTTAGTCTCCCTAGAGAGTGAGAGATGGGGTGACTGGATGATCTCACAATGACAGCGTTGCAATTTTTCGTTTACATCTATGACACCCTACACAATAGAAGGTCCAGCGAGTCCAGTCGGAACTTCTTCGTATAGTTCATTGAATACACAAGCGCAAACCGCACCTTCCGATGTCGATTCAAGACGTCAATGATCGCAATGCTTACTATAGATAAAAACGTCTGTCGTCGCGAATTTTCATGTGACGACAAAATATTTACAGGCTTATTTACAGAACAAAACTCTATGACTCGAAAACGCTAGCAGTATAGTTAGTTAACATTTGTAAAGTAATTTTCGAAATATATTCTATTTATTTCATTTTATTGCAGCCATATCTCAACATCTAAAACCGTTCGCGACGTAAATTTTGGGTTTACGTACGCGGCGTTGTCTCGTATAAGTTTCAAGAACACTCACTCTACTTCATAACACCGAATAGCGTATGTGTACAATGGTGTCCAGTTAACAAAATGTAAATAAAATCAATAATATTTTTCTCCCTTACTCATATTTTTTCTTCTATAATCACATGATTCATAGCATTATCAAACGCACTAACATTGACGTACTGACACTGTTATACTTGCATTTATTTCATAACATTGATGTAACAATTTCGGCATAATAACAAGAACAATCACCAACGAACTCACATTAACGTTTTAAGATTAATATACTAATATTAACTAGCTAATATTAACATACTGTCATTAATTGGAAAAGAAAATTGACATTTAGTTCTTGGATTACAAGTAATGTACCATTCCCGCATACATACCCCTTTGACGACGAGGGAAACTAACAATACGTTTATCAGAATGGCAGCGTATCCAGCCAATCGAACTCCAATTTGGATACCAAACGTTGGAGTAATAGTGTCTTTGAACGCTTGTTATTCATCCATTCGCAGTAATTATTGCTTTAATTTCGATACTACAGTGAAGTATAATTTGCGCAGAAAGCGCATTGCGAAAGCGCTAACGACAGATAGCAAACATTAATCATATACAGGTGAAGACTCAATGTTGGTAAAGAAGAAAGTGTTAGCACAATCTTCCGTATATTTAAATTACTTTCGGTTAAATCCGGCAAAAAGAACTCAAAATTATGTAAATATTGTGAGTCTTTTAAGCTTATATCACGCTTCAGGATCATCTGAAGAATTAACACCAGCTGCAATGACACATCAAACGTCCATTCCAGTATTGAAAGTGGAAAATCACGATCACTATTACACGAATCAACAAGTAGCAATCCACGAAACTTTAATAATGTACATGCTTCTACATTGTTTTGCATAATTTTTGAGACAATGAGGAATATTTGCAATCCAGAGATTTTAGTTCAATATTCCTCGTGCCCATCACATCTCGCAACTTGGCACTCATCCCGCAATTCGGCACACATCTCGCAATTCTGTACACATGCCGCACCTAGGAACACATGCCGCAACCCGGCACACATTCCGCGACTCGGCACACATCCCGCGACTCGGCACACATTTCGCCGTTAGGTACACATCCCGCACTGCTACATCCTGCTCCAACATCCCGCACTCCAACATCCCGCACTCCAACATCCCGCACTCCAACATCCCGCACTCCAACATCCCGCACTCCAAGATCCCGCGCTCCCACAGCCCGCGCTCCTCCATCCCTCGCTCCGCCCCTCCTCGCTCCGCCCCTCCTCGCTCCGACATCCCGCGCTCCGACATCCCGCGCTCCCACATCCCGCGCTCCCACATCCCGCACTCCGACATCCGGCACTCCGACATCCCGCACTCCGACATCCCGCACTCCGACATCCCGCACTCCGACATCTCGCACTCCGACATCCCGCACTCCGACATCCCGCACTCCGACATCCCGCACTCCGACATTCCGCATTCCGACATCCCGCGCTCCGACATCCTGCTCTCCAACATCCCGAACTCCAACATCCTGCACTCCAACATCCCGCGCTTCCACATCCCGCGCTCCCACATCCCGCGCTTCCACATCCCGCGCTCCCACATCCCGCGCGCCCACATCCCGCGCTTCCACAGCCCGCGTTCCCACAGCTCGCGCTCCCACAGCTTGCGCTCCCACAGCTTGCGCTCCCACAGCCCGCGCTCCGCCATCCTGCGCTTCGACATCCTTCACACCAACACCCTGCACTCCAGCATCCCGCACACTGCATCCCACACACTGCATCCTACACTTTCAACGGTTGAATGAAAGTTAGAGAGAATCTTGAGAAATGTAACTGATCCGTTTACCCCACAACCAATTTCAAATGGATCGGCGGGGATTAGAAGCCTTGTACAAAGGTGTGGTAGCTGAGCGGTCGGCGCACTACCCCACAGATCGCCCGGTCCCACGCCCACCCTCGATCTCGCGATCTCGCAACGCGTTCTCATGAATGCACATCTACGGACGTTGCATGGTCTCCCCAAGAGGCTGCGGCGCAGTGTTGGCACGGGTCTATTCTGTTCTAGCTTGCTGCCTCGACATATCCCAAAAAGCAGAATAGGTCTTTCAAAGAAAAACTAGTCCGCAAATTGATGTTTTACTGCAAAGAAACTAAAGCAATAAAGATGCAAGATTTCACAAACGTTATGACACATTTTTTAATAATTAAATTGCAACCTGTGCTTCGACCTATTGTGCGTGCGATTCTGTATAAATATAACAGATATTATTTAAGAATATTTATCGTATTATACTTTTGCAATGTCATTTATTGCAATTTTCAAAAAGACAGAATTTGTGAAAAATGGGACCCGCAGACATTTTCACCCGACATATTTCGCCGTCAATCAGTTTTTGTTTAGTATTAAGGACAGAAAGACGTACGGACGGTCAGAGAGATGTTTTCCCGTAAATAGACTTTTCAGCATCAAGGTCCCATAAATCGTGAAATATGAATACACAACGTGTTACAGGAAGTACTTTACTACGTTTAGAAACTACAGTTAATCTTTTTTTACTTTGACGTCTTAGTACATACGTAGTAAAATAGTGGTAATAAAACAGCACTTACGTTCTCGCCCTACTTTTACGCTAAATTACGCGAAAAATACTCATATTTTCGAAAAATTGTACATGACCTTCTTTAAAAATATATCTTTAAGGAACAGATTTCAATAAGGGAAAAATCTCTAACCTTCATGTTTTAGTTGTAGAATGTCTTCGGAAAAAAATTGAACTTTTGCAAAATTTTGAAATTTGAAAAATTGAATTTTGAAAAATGTCCCAGGGGCTTCATGTAAAGTACCCCCAAAATTAAACTATGGATTTCAAATTCAAGGAGGCGAGACATTAGATTGATTGTGGAATATCAATTTTAGAGAAAATCATCTGAACGGTTTAGCCGCTTGTTCACAGACGGACAGACAGACGGACGGACAGTGACGTTTTGCTCTCATTCGATTTTTCGGTATCATGGACCCAGAAAACATGGATTCCAACTACACCATGTGATAGAGGATTTTTAACAACTGGATGTATCCACTTTTACGTCACAAGGCCCTTGTCATAAAAGTTTTCCTGCCGAAAATTCGCCGTTTCTTCGCACAGCAATTAATAATTTTCTCTCTACTCCGTAGCCACAAAGTAAAAAGTATCGAAGAATCGTGCGAAGAAAACAGGCGATTTTCGACAGAAACTTTATTCACAGTTTTAGTATCGAAAAATTAGAAAAAATCTTATTCCTATATACTAAATTAGTTCCTTTAACACTTATGTAGCTGGAATATATGATTTATTGTTCTTTGATGCCGAAAAGACGAATGACTGGAAAACATATCTCTGTCCGTCCGTCTTTCTGTGCACAATGCTAGCACTAAAACCGTTCAGACTACGAACTGCGAGTTCAAAACGGATATTTTAATTTTAGGGCGATATTTTGATTACATGAAGCCTCAACATTTTCAATTATTTTCAAATTTCTGTAATTTTGTTTTTTAAACTGCTTCCTTGTGTAGCATAAAAATCGACAAAAATTTTGCAGGTGAGATTTTCTTTGAAATCTCTCAATTTTCGAAAATTGCAAAAGAGAATTTTTTGGCGTCTTCCTACAACTAGAATACTGAACACAGTTTTTTATTTAATAATATTTGTTGTATTCAAAGAAATTTGAAATATGGCCGTGTATAATGTTTTGAAAACGAAAGTAGTTTTAGAGTAATTTTGCATGAAATATAGGCCATATTTAAACACTTATTTTCTTTAAACTGCTCTAATTTTTTCTTTAACTTTTCCCTCGTATCAAAGGACACAAAAGAATTGCTCCTCATCCCGTTTACGGCGAAATCTCTGTAGTTTCGAAAATTACCAAACTTTAACGAGGAAATTTTTCGATTTCCTGTCCAAAATCGGTGATTTCCGCCACACGTATGTTTTCTCTTCTGTACGTACGTAGTAAGGCGACAAAATAAAAATCATTCATTTTAGATGAATATTTTTGGCAGCACATTTTGTACAAGTGGAGCACATTTGCCCACTTTTTCAAATCTTTAAGTTGACCGTTTAGGTAAGGAATAAATCTTTATACTAAAAATATATTTTCTATGTATATAATTTATTTTCTGTTGAACACTGCTTGAAAATAAAGCACAAGTAGCAAACATTTTTATCCGATCTTCCTCACGAAATCTCACGCAATGTTTATTCGCCGCGGTGTTTATTTGTCGGTATCTGCGTCAAAAATTCGTCAATTACTGCCGCAACATTGCAATATTTTCTCTTTAGTACGTAAGAACGTACTAGGTGAGAAAGTAAAAGCATACGTGCCACGACGAAGCTACCGCGGTGGTTGCCCGTTGTCTTGAGCGACGTCCAGGGGCCCTCACGCGGGGTCGCCGCCGTCTGCCGAAAAGCAGCGGGGAGAATTACGACCTACGTCAACGTCAGTGGAGGCGCTGCAGCGGTTGCTGCTGGCACGGGGCCATGGATCGTGTGTGATCGAGATGCGATTGATCACCAGATCGCTGCGGCGCAACAGCGGAGTTGGGAAATAGTGGGGAAGGCGTCAAAATAAAAACCGGCGGAACTTGTTTGCGTGAATGGATGCTGTGTGTAGTGAAATGCGCCAGTGATGCGGCCAGATAGAAGTAGGCGAAGATGTCGGTAAAAAAATGAGAAAACATTGACTCATCAGTTTTATCACATAAAGACAGTTTTCTCACGTAAACAAATTCAGTAATAGAAAAATTACTAACTATGGAAACAGACAATAAAACCATAGAGCCAAGAAATTTACTAACCATAGAGACAATAACATTTTGAACCATACAGAGACAATAAAATAAAGCAAAATTGTTAATAAGGTTTTGTAAAATGACGTTGAAAGGCATGAAAAAGAAGTAGTAAGATAAGAAAATTAGATACTAAGTTCTAACACAATTATTTAATTCAGCACAAAACATTTTTCCCCTGCCACATTGCGGAAAACTTGAGAGCAATTCTGTTGCGGACAAGGTAGAAAAATAGCTGTTTTGTTGTCTGTTGTTTAATTTTGTAATGCCTAGAACATGATTAACCCAGCACCACTTCCATTATATCATTGATATGATATAATTGATATGATATAAACAGGCTTAATTTGTAGATAACCCGAAATGTCATTTAATAAATTTTCAATTGACTTGTTTCCTCCTAACAAGTAACATCCATGAAAAAATTAGAACGTAAAGATGGCAGTTTACCATCAATAATTTGTATGAATATAAAATTTAAACAATTACGGAAGTTCTCACTGGTAATTGCATTTATAGTTTTAAAAGCACAAAACAAGATATATTTTTGTCTTGATGACATTACTAGTGTGGAACGCTTGGATTATGATTATTTAATATTTTTTTCTAGTTTTTAGGGCCCCGGAATCCCGACTCTGACTCTTTAAATAGTACATTAATTTGAAGTAGAAGCAGAGATATCGAAGAGAGTTTTGTGCAAAATTTGTTAACAAGGAATTTCGTTCCTCAGCAATAGAAGTTAATTTTATACGCAAATGAGCTACATATTTTGGTTCCCAGATGCTACTTAAATCTCTAGCACGTGCAAAATTGAAAAGGCAAATAGAAGAGTAATGCAAGACAAAAAAGTCGAACAAAGTGAGCACAAGAGAGTAAGTACTTTACGTGTATGATTTTTTGAAGCTCTCATTTTGTTAGATGCGAGAGGAGAAAGGGGACGGTGATTATTACGTCAGCATCTATCTAATATGCCGATCTGCATGGCGTAGGTGGCTAAGAGCATGTCCCGACTCAGCGCTTCGGTCCGATGGATCGCGGGTCTGCCGACCCCCCGATCAGAGGAACCCGCAAGTATGTTGGTGATAAGTGTATGATCGGATATCCGTTCCATCGGACGTAAAGGGTAATTGGCTGACGGTTGGATAAAAAAGCCCTAAAAAAATCTATGGCACTTTCGCAGTCAAAGAGTTGTCCCGTGTAACACCAATGTATGGCACGTTGCCGACCAATCAGGGGCAAAAGTCGCATGTGTAACGTTTGTTAGTTGAAAATTCCACCACATGTTAATTTACAAAAAGTTATTATTTTCGATGTACCTACAAGCAATAGAAGCCATATTATTTTTAAATGCCATTATGTGCTGGAATAAAATGGAATATTTCAAACAAATTTATTACACCCGCATAGCACTGTATTATACTTACCCGAACCTAAGACCCCTGAAACACGTCTATAAGAGAAGTAAGTAATAGAAGCTTATGATAAAATAGAGATGGATAAAGTGCGAAACTTAAAAGCATAAACTTAAAGCGTCCCTTTTTTCTTATGTCACATTCAAATTAACGTATCTTACAAAATACTATCAATTTTGTCATTCAGAGACAATGCGTATTATTATTATTATTATTATTATTATTATTATTATTATTATTATTATTATTATTATTATTATTATTATTATTATTATTATTATTATTATTATTATTATTATTATTATTATTATTATTATTACAATTTTTGCTGTAAGAAAAGGGATTGTCACGATAATGTTTAAAGACACTGAAGGGCAACCTCGGGTTTCTAGCGGCCATAACGCTATCATCCCATCAGATCTCTATTATTTCATGTTGAATTTCTGGTGAATAAAATATTTAATCTTCAAACCCGTTACTCACATCATATGCCATTCAGTCAACGGAATGTAATAGAAATGTTTATAACAGCCACAATAATAATAATAATAATAATAATAATAATAATAATAATAATAATAATAATAATAACAACAACTAAATGCCAACCTTTACCACACATCACATTTCCAACTAAAGAGCCCAACCTTTCAATGAAAGTGTCTAAAGTGCGTGCTCGACGAAGGCCGCATTCCTGCGCATGGGGCCGTGCCAGGTCCATGAACTTTCGCAACAGGCGGCTCAAGCTGGACGGCGGCCGAGCGAGGGCGCCGCGGGCACTGCGCCATCTCTGTGCGTACGCGCTCCGCCCCGCAGTGGGCCCAAACGCTGAACAGGGGGTCGAAACAAGAAAAGGCAATTTTCGATTTCTTCAACCCACTGATCTACTTTATTTATTCATTTTGCAGTGAAAACTTCGTGGACCGTATCGGGGCGAAGAACGGTTTGTACACGTTTTCTACCGATCCGGAATCCCTTCTCCCGCTTTTATTTTCTCTATACTACTTACGTATTGCCTATTTATGGAAAAAAGTTCGCGACAGTTTTTGGTCAAAATAACTCCTACTGTGGGGTCCTGATATCGAAGAAGTGAATATATATATATATATATATATATATATATAGTTATAATAAATTATTAAGGTATGATAGAATAAAACTTTGAAATGTTTTTATACAAGAATATGTCAAAACACATTATTTATTCATAATATATTTTATTTATAATTTAATTATGCAATGTAATGGAAATTAAAATATTAATATTTCTGTACATTATTTCACTTCAGGTACGATAAGAATTTTTTAATCACAATCACGTTTAGTTATCACTATTATGTTAGTTACTTAGCTCATTAGAAGCTACAAAATTCGTAAAGTGGCTTAGTAAATATAAATAACATATCAAAGACAATGTATAAACTTTGGAATATGTAGAAGAAAAGAAAGTAAATTCAGAGCCATTAAAATTTAGTATTAGGTACTAATGAACTGATTTTAAATTAAAATAAATAATAGAATGTCTGGTAGTAATAACTTCTCTACATATTAGTAAAGTAAAGTTAATACTGCTGTTGCTTTTCAAGAAACTAACTCTCGGCAGGCGGCAGGCAGGAACACCATGCTCACACGTGGCAGTAAGAACCAGAACTGTACAAACACGCGGTGGCATTTCGCGATATAATAACTGATAATATTTGAAATCTTAAAAAGTACTTCCAGTGCGTATGAGTAACCGAAATTTTGTATGTGCACTATTCTTCACATACATTCAGCTAAAAATCAGGGAATGTTTCAACATGTTTCCAACGCCCCATAAATCTCACGAATACGTGAGCAGAGAGTGACTCAACATTTATCTACTAGAAGCAAAACAAGGTGTCCCCTGTGGTCAATGAATCAAGGGAAAGTGGAAAAAACCCTCGATAAACATGGTGGGTATACCTACTTGGTGCTAGGGATTTGACAGTTTAAGTCATGCATTGACGCCACTATTGACACTAGATAGATAGCTGGGTTGAATTCAGCTGTTATCTGAAGGAGAATTGTAACGGCTGTCTGTTCCGAACGGTAGTTTTCCGTGGTTTTCCAAACAACACCATCAGTACTTCAACTGTTATCATTGACTCCTCTCTCCTTCCACTTTCATACACTATACTACCATACATATTAGACCAGTCAGTAGCTTTGAGGTTGTCCCATCTGAGGCGGTGCATCGTTGGCGAAGATACTGGGAGGGCGGAAACTCACGCAAGCCGACATGTAGGTCAGCACCGAATCTCACGTTCTGGCGGGGAAGGATCACCACCACATCCAGGGTTATAATATGCCCTATACCAACGTGTCTTATGATACCAGTTAACGCGACCGGAAATATAAAGTAATTAATCAATCCAAGACGAAATAAACAAACGTTCACCGCAGTGCAAAATTCCCTTCACAGTGAGGGATGCTCGTCCAGTGAGCACGTCGCAACGACAGGAGAGTGCGCGTTTGTCGCTCCCAAGGGAACTTACTGTAACACTTAGGAACCAGCGTTTTCGGTCATACCTGGGATGACAGGTTTTGATGCAGGTCTGGTGGGCGCTGATGTTGATATGAATGATGATGGAGCAATGGAATGAGAGCCAGGGGAAACTGGAGAACCCCGAGAAAACTGCCTCGAACCCCCTTGTCCACAATAAATGTCACATGGATCGTCCAGAATTTTAACCATGGGCCCAAGAGGATAAACGAAATAGTCTGACTTCAAGACCACGAATCACTCTCTCCGAAGGAACAGCTGCCAAGCACAAAATTTGTTCGCGGTACAGAGTTCTTGAATCCTGGATGGAGATGAGATGAAATCATACAAACATTCCAGAATAATCGGAATGAATTAACCGATATTAGAGTTCAAAGAATTCTCATTTTGGCGAAAAATAACGATTAAAACTAGTGATGCATTTGTATGCATTTTGGCTGAAAAATAACCATTCAAACTAGTGATGCTACAACAGACGTGCATTCTCGCATTGATGACAGTTACGGAGAAGTATACAACTATAATTCCTGCCAATACTAACACTTCTCAGCTAACTCTTGAAAACCTCCTTGCCAAACGTAGCGCAGAAGGTGCGCCTCTGTAAATGACATCGACAGCCAGAAACAGTTGCTGTTTTATTCCAATCTACACAACAAATGAGATAATTACATCACAACTGTAACAATTTTAGCAGTTAATTATACAAAAAAAGTAAGAATAATTTCCATACGCTTGCCTTGTATATTTCAAAGAGTGCTTCCAACTATACAAGGATTCCGAATCTGCAGAACGATATTGACTTGTGGGTCCGTGAAAATGAAGTTGCAATCCTGTGGTCTTCTGATTTTGATTTATTTTCTCCAAAAAATAAAAAAAAGTATATATGGAGGAGAAGTCGAGCACGTCGTCAGCACACGTTTTCAGAGCTTCAGGATCTATTCCTCACACTTTTAAATAAAAGTGTCGCAAATGAATAAAAGTGGAAATAAATTGATGTTAGCAACAAATGAGAACTAAATATTTTCGCTCATGAGTAATAGAAAACTCATTTCAATCTGTAAACCAACTACGGGTTTGATTTTATAGTATTGATAACAAAATAGCAACCACAAGTACCACAAAATAACGCGGTGTTAAAATAGAAGTCACAGAACTTTGATGTACAATCAGAAAGGTTTTCAGATTTTGGACACGTGTTTGACATATGTCCCCACTGTGGCTCAGTTCAGTAGCTGCCTAGAGACGTGGACGCATGACTCGTCACGACGGGCAGTCGGCCACTGCCAGGTGATCCTAAAAGTTTACACGTCTCTGACATGTGCAGACAGTAAAAGACTAAGACAAGAGGAATAGAAAACAACAAAGCCGATCAAAGTTAGTACAAATGAACAAATACTACCTCAGCATGTTTCCTTGAACTTTGATTTCGCTAGATGCGATAGGAGTAGGAGAAAAGTTATTTTGTCTGCATTCTATTAAATAAAATCTGTAGCTGGTTTGCCGTTGCAAATAGTTTCTCTGGCATTGGAGAGAATATTTTTGTTAAATGTAACTTACAACTCTAGTTGCTGCCTTTATTAATAGTTCAACTTTGCAGAGTCAACGAGATGGTAACACGATTTCGGAACTCAAAAAAACAGCCAGTTCTACACACATTACTTGCGCATTCGCCAGCGCTGTAGGTTCAGCAAATATCTCACGAGTTCTGGAGAAACAAACGAATTCTCAGTGTCATCACTTTTTTCAAACCATTATTTTAATGGTCAATTCTTCTTTCTATTCACAATCTATAGAATATGCTGATCGCGGGTAAATATATGTATTAATTATATAGCATCGAAGGCTTTCACAGCCGAAGTAAACATTAGTAGACGTTTCCGGGCCAATAGGTCGTGGTCCGATTGTCGTTGAAAGGCCAAACGTTTCGTCCACAGCTGCAGTGGACATCTTCAGTAGCGGCGGGTTCTCGAGCGAAGCGTCCGGGTGGGCGGCTGGCTGACGATGGAATAATGTCCGGAATATATAATGGAATAACAAACAATTCCGTATAAAAATCCGTATTAAGAATCAAAAAGCATACAAAAAATATTCAGATACACACAAACGTCTCGCTTAAGGACTTGCTAGGTTGTCCAGCAACTGAACCACTCCCCTTAGGAATGATTTTAAATACAGGTGAGACATTCCATGCGGTAAAAACACACCAATGTTTGTTGATAATATTGGCAATAAGGTGACAATTGAATATCATATAACCGGCAAAACATTAGGTTTAAGAAACGGTTCAAGCAATTCGTCAACCTTGGTAGCTCAATGGTTAGACCAACTGGCGAAGCCAAAATGTCATCGGAACGTACGCATTTCCGAGACTTCAGGCTCTGTCGTAGTCTCGGAATATCGTTTCCGCCATTTGAAAACAGCAAGAGCACTGCAATTCTGACGGCAGTAACTGAGTTACAGGTATAATAATATTTCAATAGCTTTTTCGCCATCCTTCTTGACTTTATAACTTGGACACTGTAAATGCGCAAATGCAATTTATGATCTGAGAATGAAATAGACGTCGAAGCGTTTATTTTTATTTAAATTAAAATAATTTTTCCGTAGGTGTTTGAGAGAAAAGGTGGAATTTCCAAGATGTGTACCTGCTGTATTATCTCAAGGCCACAACTGCAGCAACTCTAACCGGGAAGTCCTTGTGTTCAAGTTCCTACGGTGGCACTATCTAAACAGCTACGTCGAATTCCGCCATCATCTTCTGGAGAATTCCAGCGGCTGCCTGCTCTGATCGGAAGTTTCCCGCAGTTTCTTCGATCAATATAAGACGAATGTTGGAGCAGTGCCTTAACAAACTGTTAACGAACTGCGCGCGATCTTCCCATCTTCCTTCTCCCATCATCTCCTCTTACAGACACAGTTACATTAACTATATTACCACTCGCCGGGAAACCAGTTGGGCGGTGAGAGCTTGTCCCGAGTTGATCGATGACCTGCTACGGGAGATATCTGGAAGTAAAGTCCGCCAACAAACGTGTAGGACAGCACCGGATCTCACATCCAAACACTGCAACATCCCACGACAGAGCATGTGCAATACGTAATGAGCGTGTCAGCTGGTGTGGCTGGAAACACCAATCAATCCATCACCCATAGTTAAGGTATCGTGCGTTCTGAACAAGAAATTAAATTGTTTTTAATGACTAAAGTGCTGTTTACTTCCATTTACTTAAAAAAAAGTGGTATAACAATCTTTTCCGTATGTTGAATTGGAATTATTCTAAACTAAATACACGTGTTTCATTGTTGTTGTTTTTGTATTTCTAAACTAATATATGATCTTTAATCCTGTTTTTTTGCCAATTGAAGTTCAACGGAAAACGAATCTACACATCCATACAATATGTCCCAAAAAACTTGTGTCTCCGAAATTTAATCCCCAGATACGTTTCGCCTTTTTTTTCAGTTAAATTGCTTCTCTGGGCACATTTCTATATAACTCGAGGATACGTTCCAAGTTTATAGATAGGAACACGGCAAGTGCATTCAAGCAAACACGACGCGAAAGTCGCCACCGAAAGAATTCCAAACAAATGGATGCTGCCAAAGTGCACAGAAAGAAAGGAAGATACATCAAAATCCAATGTTTTCCATTCACTTTGCAAGCTTCGTACGTAAAGTTAGCAACAAACATTGAAGTTACGAATAGAATAAAATCCATGTATTTTTGTTATCATATCAATGTATATTTATCGTAATTCAAAATGTCAATGAGTTTCCGAATTTATAATAGTTCTTGTCTCGCTGGTTCCCAATAATTTATTCAGCGCGAGAATATCCCAATTATTTTAATTACAGGAATGAAAATATATACAAATCAATATTTCAATTAAATGTCAAAGAAGGGACGAGTTTTAATGAAGTAGATAATACAGTCACATCAATTAAATACAATGATAATAATAATAATAATAATAAAAATAATAGTAATAATAATAATAATGATAAAATTAAAGACAATATGCAGTTATACGGAAAGCTTAAATATCGTTGTGCCAGTGTGTTTTGTTGGTTCTCGATAGCAAAATATCTATTGACGGCGAATAGTCCGTCTGAGGTCAACGCTAGTGAATAAACTGTTCGGGCGATTTTCTTCAAAATTGATATTCCTCAATAGATCTGCATAAACTCGTGGCTTTGAGAGATTTAAAAGGATATTTTGAGTTTTGAGGGTACTTCTTATGAAGCCTCAAATACGTTTTCAACGTTTTCTAAACAATGGCACCAAAACTTTTTGATCGAACTGTCTTCTGATAGCGTGAAGAACACTCAAAAGAATGGTGGTCTCATACTCGCTAAAATTAGAGATTTTTTGAAAAAATTGGAAAAGCGCAATTTTTTTGTTATCTTTATACAATTATACGATTGAAGGCAGATATTTTTTCCTTAATGGAATCTATTCCTTAAAGACATTTATTTAAATAAGTTCATGTTCAATTTTTTGAAAATATGTGTAGTTTCCGTGTAATTTTCGTGTAGTTTCCGGCGAAATATAGGTATTTTTCTAAAAAACACGCTCCAAATGTTTTCTTTAAATTTTATCCTCATATATGATAAGGGATGGTAAAAATATAGTGTTAGTTTCATTTTCGGCTATTGTTCCGTTTTTTTGGAAATTCCCAAAAATTTAACATTAGATATCTACAAAATTGGAGATAGCGATTTTGCTTTAAACAAAGTATGTTGTAAAAACTGCTGTTTAAAAAAGGTCATGAGCTTTTTTGTCAAAAAAGGAGATCTGATTTCGTTTAATTTGTGCCTAAAATTTAAAAAAAATATTTTCTTAAAACCTCCATGCTTTTTTTCATTAAGGTTTCTCCTTGTATGTAGCAACGTATGGTAAATAAATAAACTAGTGGTTTGGTAAAATGACACAGAATTTCTCGCGCTAGTTAATTTTCGAATCTCTTGAGTCCCGACCAGCTTGTGGATTATGTCTCATTCCCTTCCCAGCTCCCATCTTTTGCCGCCGCTCCCATCTTTTGCCGCCGATTCTTTCACATTTTCTCAATTTTTTTCGGCTGTCTAATGCTAGAACTGAAAAACCCATGCGCTTATGACAATTATAGACGTGCAAATTCCTTGTATGCTCCGGGTGGCCGAGGTGGTTAAACGTCGGGTACGGTCTCAGAGTTTCGGAGCGAAGGGGCGGTATTTCTAGCCTGGCTCAGAGATAATTATTTGTCACAATTCTCTGTTGCCTCAGAAAATTATTCCAGAAACTTCATTGAAAATCATTTGAAGCAATTCTACCCACATATATTATCAATTCAAATAAACTAGAAATGTCTGTATGTGATTTCCGTATTTTGAACTTTTAAAAACGTTTTCAAGTCTCTTGTTCCACTTGTAAAACGAATATCACATTAAATCGTCTTTCTGTGCATCTGTATGAACAGATTTAAGTAAACTAATCAATATGAAATTAAATACAATATATACATAACACATTCAATAAAATATATACAGTACACAGGCGAATGCCGGGGCAAGACTCTACCAAACGGACCGCGTGCGATCTTTTCTTCCCTTTTCTTGTCCTATCCTACCCTTTTCTTACACATACTTACATGCACCACAGTGCCACACATGCTGGAAGACCGGTCGGGAATTACAGCTTGTCCCGGCTGGTCAGGGAAAATCCCTCTAGCGGACGATAGATCGGCGCCGGATTTAGCCATCCAGGGCGGGAAGATCACTGCTACCTTCCGGCAAAAACGTGTACTTCACTTAAGGGAATAATGATCAATGGAGTTGGCGCGCCCGGAATCTATCAATCAACCTATCAACCTAACACTTGTCAGTCCGTGTGTAGACAACTGTAGCTCCTAAACCGTTCAAGCAATTTCCTCCAAATGATATTCCAAGTGATATTCTCTGATCGAGCTGAACGGACGGCTTTGTGAGTTTGTAACGGATATTTTAATTTTTGTGTTTTTTACATCAATCAGGTATTACCTTTTTATACTTCTGCCCGAGTTCGATCATACAGCGCTTGTGTGGCTTAGTGGTATGATTGCCGGCAAGTAAACTCTGAGAATCTGAGATCGGGTTTCCAAGCGGGAAAAAAATTGCTGGTTGAAAACACTTTTGCTGGTTTATGTAGTAGTATAATATTTCGGAGTATACTATAAAGACTGTTTTTGTTAAAATATATAATTTGCGCCTTGGGGATCGTCAAGTGCTATGGTCATTAGTCCCGTGAGTGTAGTGCATGCTTTTATCGCAGGGACTATGTTCTTCCCCCGGTGGATGGCGAATTTCGGAATCTACGTACACGTCGGCTGCGAGGCTTTCACCCTTAGGTACCTCCCACCGGCGGGGCATTGGCCCAGTTGGGACAAGCTATGAGTGTTGAGTGGTCTCCCAAAATGTGTGCAAGTGGAGTGTGTGTAAGTAAGGGGTACGAGTAAAATGAGGCTGAGGAAAGAAAGATCGTGGGCGGTCCGTGGCCCCTTTGTTAGGGTACTGCTCCGGCATTCCCATTGTGCTGATCGGAGAATCCTCGGAAAACTACGGATCAGAGCAGCCTTCGTTAGCCGTATTTTCCTCCAGACAACGGCTGAACTCGACCTAGTTATTCATCTACAATCGAAAATCGTGCCACCATTATGACTCAATCCCTAGGACCTCCTGGTCAGAGGCGCTGCTGTGACATCAGTTGATGCTCTAAGTCACCTCAGTCGGTGCGCTTCCTGTCTCTACGATCTCCGAAACCCTTTTCTGAACCACTTGCTGTGTTGAAAATGGCATCCCTCTCTTGACCAACTATCCGAGAAAGAACGTAGACCCTTCTTCGCCAGTTTTCTATTGCCTTGACACGTTGAGGAACCCCCTAGGTCCCCCTAGGTCTGAGCTCTTAAGTGAAGGGAAGAGAGAAGGATTAAGATAAAGTAATGGAATGGCGCACTGTTAGAATCTCTCGATTCTGCGGTTCGAAAACATTTTACATTTTTTTTTCATTTTTAACACGTTTTGCTCTCCGGCCATAATACGTACTTGCATAGTAAAGGGAAAGTATTGTAATGCTGCAGCGGAAAGAAGCTATTTCCGTCTGAAAACTCGTATGTGGGTCTCTCATATCGAAAAAGTGGATAAATCTTGTTCCTATATGTAACAAATTAAATTCCTAACCACACTGTGTAGTTAATATCAGCGTTTTGTGATCCCTTGACAGCGAAAAACTTTTTTACGGCAATACGTCCGTCTGAACTTTCGTCCGTCTGCCCGTCCATCCGTGTCTGTCTATAGTCAACACTAGCGCCTAAACCCTTCTCACGATTTTCTTCAAAATTAATATTCTTCAATCAATCTGGCCGAACTCCAGGTCCTGCGAATTTGAAGAGGATATTTTAATTTTGGGAAGGCTTTGCAAGAAGCCTCCACGATATTTCCATTTTTTTCCTCATAAATGGCTTCAAAAGTTTTATTTATATTTTCATCTTTAGAGTATACCTATGAAAATTGTACAAAACCGATTTTCGTTGAAACCCCCTGAATTTTCGTAAACTGTAAAAGGTTAATTTTTTCAACCTCTTAGGACTATCCTATGAAAGAGAACTTGCGGAAATTGCATAAATAAATATCCAACAATGAAAGTTGAATACTGTGCACTGCTGAAACCTCTCAAATAACTGAATACTCAAGATGGACATGTAACATACATTTTACAACAAAAAGTGCAAAGCACGCGAGCAAACCCTGGAATGTATGGTCGTATCTTCATGTAAGAATCGAATAACCTGCGGGAACCTGTGGGTCCTCACTCACGGTTAGACCCTTCCATTTCACTAATCAAGAAAAATGTGGTGGCATTCGATGCGTCTCAGTCTTCCGATGGCGAAATGATTATATTTTTTGCGAATCCATTCAGAATATTCTAAGAAATTTCCTGAAAAATGTGTTTTTTTAAGCAGTTAAAAATGGCTTTGGATGACGTAGGGCAGCTGCAGAGATAATCTATAGTTTCTTCAATTA
Organism: Teleogryllus occipitalis; assembly: GCA_011170035.1. Lineage (NCBI taxonomy): Eukaryota > Metazoa > Arthropoda > Insecta > Orthoptera > Gryllidae > Teleogryllus > Teleogryllus occipitalis. The sequence continues at coordinate 178,400 of BLKR01009020.1, forward strand.
CAAATTGTTTTGAAAATTGACTGTCTTTTTAATTGTAAAATCAGATTTATTGATCTTCTTTCTATTTTGACAGATTAACCTTGTCAGATAAATAAGTTTAATTTAAAGTCATATTTAATTTAAAATTAGCATTATAGTATGTGTATATATATATATATATATATATATATATATATATATATATAAATTATGTAATACATCTTACCTAAAGACGTACCTAAAGCGACATCGCGTCTCGAAACGTTGTATATCGCCAGGGTTTTTAATAAAAAAAGCGTAATTTTATATCATGTATGACTTTCAATTAAATTTATTTATTTCAAATGTTTAGTCTGTCAAAATAGAAAGAGGTGTACTAAATAAATCTTATTCAATTCCTTTGATCAAGAGAAATCAATTGGCACAATTCTTAAACGCTTCATTTTACAAATTTCTGGAAAAAGTCTAGAAAAAACACATTTTGAAAAGTTACATTCACCTACAAAAACACAAGTGAAACGCTGTAAATAACTATCGTTCCGGCATTTACACATGCATTGTGACAACTTAATTCATCAGATTAACGATCATTAACCTAATTTTCTAATGAAATATCAAAAAACGGGTTGTGGCGGGAGGGTTAAGCAACTAAAATTCGTTTTAAAGGAAACTTAAAGCCCCCTACGGGGTGATCACATTCAATTGCTCTCGACAAGACGTGATTGGATCTATTTCTAGACTATGTTTCCAGAGTTTTCTGGAAGAATTCTAGAAAATATATATTTTGTGGGATTTGATGGAGCCTACTGAGCTGAAATGCTGTGTGCATTACTATACTGCCTTCCCAAATTAATATGGATCCTTATGACATGATTCGTTAGATTAACGATAGTTAATATAATATCGACATACAATGAAAACAATGAAATACGATTCGTTTTAAATGGTTCTTCTATCACTGCTTTTTCATGTAACTCTGTGTTTCTCAGGACATGTGAGCAAGCAACTTTTATTGTTATTAAAATTTCCTTTTAATATGAACTTGCAAGGTACAAAAAAAAATTTAACATGAAAGTACCGCTGCGAGAGGCGACAGGCCAAGCTAATTGAAGAGCAAGAGACAAAATTCCTTGCGAAAAATGTATTTTAATGAAGACAGAGAAATATCTGTCTTGCAATGAGACGTGAGTAAAAGTCATGATATTATTCCTGAGGTAACGACAAACAAATTCGTGTCTGGTTAAATAGTAAGTACATACAAGTAGCTCGATGCACGTTTTCAACAATGTCTTGAAACGTCCGTCAAGTATAAATCATACAGGTAGCGTTCGTATAGTTTGCAAAATGTCAATTGAAACCGACCTTATCTTTCAGAAATAAAAAGTAGGAATGACGCGCTGCCATCAAATGGCGTGTGTCTTGTCAACTTGGAACGATAACTATCACATTCAAGGTCACACACAATTACTACTGAAATGAAGCTCTTGTGATATTCTTAACGAGCAAAGGAAATCAGGAAGTTCTTAAATACTCTATTGCTGGGTTAATTTATTTTTATCGCATTTAACATGATACATCATTTTCACCATTACACATTATTTCTTGCATCGTGAGGTAGAGAGATATACTGCAAAACTTAATTTTTCCTCATCTTTCAAAGAACTCTCATTATGTACATGAAAGAATACAAAGAAGTAAAAATAGGCGCCATTCTCAAAATCACCACTGGCATCATTCCCAAATCGATTTCTCTCTGGTAACTCGTTTCGTGTTCCTGATGAGTGGAACTTCTGCACAATCTCTTCCTAGGGTTCGTTCTCCCAGATTTTTCCTCCACAGTTTAAATTCTTTCTACACTCCAATTTATTACTTCGTGCTTTTCGTCATCACTCCGCGGCATCATTACACGATCTCCACTGTTATTTTCTCCTGTGCCCTGTGATCATCTCAACGTGAGAGTCAGCCTGCGTTTAGTAAGTGCTAGATGTCTGCGGAGTCTTTTATGGTATGATAATGTATTTTTAATAAATTGTTGCTGTTTCCGTTTTCACGTGGTACACTTTACCCAATTTTTTTATTTTTATAATTATTTTCGTACCTACATTTAAAGCACAACAAAATATGCTTTGTGGCATGTCAACTGTTTTAGTTTTTAGACCCGTTAATGTAGTGAATGTTTTTATACCTGGAGGTGGCGGTGTTCCTCCCCCGCTGGATGATGGGATCTGGTGCTGACCTACACATTTCTCCTCTCGGTATCTTCCCCTTGCAGGGCACCACTCCCGCCAGGAGAAGGTCTAAGCTCTTCCGACAAGTGTGGTAGTGTAGTGCATGTAAGTGTAAAAGTGTGCAAGGGGAAAGAGGACAAGAAAGACGAAGGAAAGAACGCGCGCGGTCCATAGCCCGGTCGTTAGGGTACTGCTCCGGCATTCGCCTGATATTTTTCGGAGAAACCACGGAAAGCTACAGATCAGAGCAGCCATCACTACAATTCTTCTCCAGACAAAGGCTGAATTCGACTTTACTAGCTAACAAAAATCTGCCACCGTCGCGACTCAAACCCTAAGATCTCCCAGTCATGGTCGCTGCCGAAACTGCAGCAATAATGGGTCAGAATTCAACTCAGCCGGTGTTTTGCATTTAGCAGACCTTGTCTGCATCATCGTCGTATCAATGTCACCTCCGCTCTGATACATACACCTCCCTCCCCGTTAATAAATCAATTACTTACCACACTACACCGACCCTTCTCCTACTTCAAATGATTCCCAAACACCCATAGTTCCCAAGCAGCGTCTTGCAGTTCAGCCTCATTCACTATGACATTCATATTCGTCCACAGCTATTTACTTATATTTACTTCCATCATCACCTTTGCCGGGGAAGACCAATGGAGGAATGAATACTGTAGTGCATACACTATGCCATTCACCACGGAGGCCCGAGTTCGATCCAGGCAAAATCACGAAGAATGTGTGAACAAAGCAAACCATCACCAGATATTCTACTTTCCCTATTATTCTACCACCATAATTATCGCTAATGCTTACACATTAGATCGTCACTTTAAGCTTCAATTACCTAGTAGTTGAAGAGTTATAGACATAAATAACCATTGCTTCTCTCCCTCCACATTCACCTTCTCTTCCACCACCCATCCACATGCGTCCATGCCTCCTTAATTACATTCGCTTCTTCTACTCCACTTAACCGTATCAATCTTCGTTTGTACCTCCACGTCCATCACTCCTCCGCCTTCACCTTCTTCTTCCACCATCATCATTATCGCTATCGCATGCACATTAGGTCAGGCATGTCAAGGTCGCGAGCAAGGTAACAATCTTACTAGAGCTCGCGAGCACTGCGTCCAGAGCAACTGGCGCGAGATTTATAAGTAAGGGTTGTACAGACACTACGGAATGGCGATACGTCACTGGATACCTGGCCCATAACAGTCTTTGGGAGTAGTTACTTGGCTGTTATTGTCACAAATTTAGCTATATTAACTCCCATTTTCTCTTCAAGGCAAAGACATGATCCATTAAAAGACAATAATACATCTTACAGATTTCAAATTCTCAATTGAGAGTAAATTTTAAAAAAAAATTGAAACAAAAACTTTTTGTAATCTTGTTTACTTAGGAGTGAAATAAATGCATCAACTTTCTACCTTCAGTTTCGAAGGTTTACCAGACAAATATCCTGCTCTGTTAAAAGCGCTGTCAGTCCGTGAGCGAGAATTGTTAACTTATAGAGACTTCTTAATTTATTTCACATTATTGTAAAATACAATAAATAACTGAATAATTTAATAACACACCACAAAACGAAAACAAGGAAAGAATTCGCTATTTAAATATATCCTTGTCACTTAGCAAAGATGTTTATATAAAGGAGAATTTAGTTATAAAATAAACGGAAAATACTAGTAAGTATTGAAGAATATAAGCACAATACAATTCTCGGTTCTCTAATAGAAAAAATATGGAAACCTATTTTTGTATGAAACCACTATTCACTGCCTCGCGCCGCTTCAGCTTGCGCAAATACATCCCGTTTTGAATATTAAGAGGAAATGAATTCGGAGTCAGGGGAAGTTTGCTGGTGCCCGTACGAACACCGGGCTTCCCAGGCGGGCAAGTAGCTCGTGAGGGCGCAGTTTGATGTGCCTGCTTTAGATCGTCACTCTCGAGCATCAATGATTTTAGTTGTTGAAGAGCCCTAGACATATAAATATCCTTTGACTCTACCTCTACCTCCACATTGCCCATCCACTTGCGTCCACGCCTCTTTAATTACATTAGCTTCCTTCACTAGCTTTACCTTTATCTATCTTGGTTCGCATTTCCACATCAATCACTCCTCTGTCTTCACCCTCTTCTTACACCATCATCATTATCGCTATCGCATACACATTTTTGCTAGCTCTTGGCTCATAGCAAAGTCGCTGTCCTTTCACGACTGAGGTCCGGGGTCGATTACCGTAACTCATGTGAAATTTGTTCCAACAAAACGAGTTTGGCTGCTTCACAAGGGCTAGTCCAACCCCAGTGAAGTGTCCTAAACACTACCCCTTCCCTAATTCCTTCCCAATTCTGGCCGCTGGGTAGCAGCGCAGGGGCGCGTAGAGTATGAGGCGTGTATGCGGAGATGCTACCAGGCGGTTCTCTTTGACAACTCACTAGACGAGCGACACATGAAATAAAGCGCCCTCTAGAAAACAGAGAGCTCTGGATAATAGATATTAATGGACTGTTACTGGATATACCTGTAGGACTATTAATGGATATAGATATTAATGGATTACTCCACGGTAAACGCTAGACCATGGACGAAGAGACGCGTTGCGTAGATCGTTACTCTTGACAATAAATGATCTTACTAGATGAAGAGCCCTTAACATATAAATATCCTTTGACTCTGCGTCTCCCTCCACTTTCACCGTCTCCTCCACCATCACCCACTTGCGTCCCCACCTCCTTATTCACATCCGCCGCCTACACTAGTTTTACCGTATCTTCCTAACACTCTTCCGCTTTCACCTGCTTCTTCTTGGTCTCCAGGCGCTCGAACCCAACGGGTCGCGTGCGCGCCTTACGTGAACGAGCCCGCCGTTCGCAACGTCGTGAGCGGGGCTGTCGGCAGGGCAGAAGGCGGGGGCGCGCGCACGCGGCCGCCCAAACAGCCGATGGCAGATAAGCGCGCGCTCGGGCGGCGAAACGGCGGTCGCTCAAATTTACGGGCTGCACTCGCTGCGCCCGCGCAGCAGCGCTTTGTTGCCTGCCCGACGTCACGGCGCCGCGCCGCGCAGCACCGGCTTAAAGGCTCCGACGCGGAAGATCTGCAGCCTACGCGGATAGGCCTCAGCGGAAGTTTCACGTCACGTGTTGCCTTATGTGCACGTTCAGACCCGCGCGGCCAGCGAGCGTCGCGGCAACGAATTGGCAGTGTTTAATTGGCGGCGAAATTTTTAACGCAGTCAGACGCGTTTCCTCCGCTGCAGCGTGAGTTTCGTGGAAGTCCGCCCGTGTTCGGGAGTTCTTCGTACCCTCTGGGTCGAGCAACCTTGCCAACCGTCACCAAATGCTGACTCATAATTGACGCTCCGGTGTGAACGTTTCCGCGAATTCCGCGGTCGCGTCTAGCTCGGAACTTTCCGCACTGCACCCGCTGCGGATCTACCGCGTCGGTCTGTGGGAGCCTTAATAGGGCGACTGATGAGCTGCCGGGCTCTGTCGCTCGCCGGAACGCAGCGGGGCGTTCAACGACGGATACCCCGCTGAAGAACTTGTCACTTCCGCTTTGCGGCGCGCTACTCCGCCGTCGCGCGAAGCGGAGGAAGCAAACAAGGTCGAGTCGACGACTTTTCCCCCCCATGGAGGCAATTTTTGATAGATGGCAGCGCATCACAAAGATGGTCGGTGATGGACGGTAAAAGTGCCGCATTGGCCACAGTTCAGATTTTTTTTAAATATCTGGTCTACAGTAGTACATTCCTTAAGTTAAACTCAATGAGCGATTACCATACCCCTTGATTTTGATTTGATTGATTTGATTTACTTAGACAAAGAACAGTAATAACTAGGGAACGGATTTTCATGTAAATACATATTTTTACAGGGACAAGATACCAGCGTTCACTAATATTTTTTACACTTAACACGACATTCTGAACTAATTGGAACCATTTTTATTTTACATATTTTTACATATTTCGGTATAATTACACATTTTTACATATTTTACCTATTGCTACATATTTCGTTACAATTTTATGTATTTATAGGTCGAAACTGAGCATTTCACTTGTGATGTTCGAAATATATGTTACTTGAAAACTAACCTAGTTACTGAAATACTTCAAAAAACACGCAATGCGCTTGTATTAACGCCAGATGCCCCGCCTCCATCTGCTTCTTGGAAACAGCGTAGTCGGGATCAAGGATGAGCGGAAGTAGTATGTGAAGCAGAAGGAACTTCCACCGCGTGCTTACTCGTGTTTTATTGACCCCACGCGTAACTCGAAAAAAGAAATTCCAGATCATTGTCTTATCCCTTTTGTGGAGTTGGGGGAGCGCGTATGCTCCCCTACCTCCCCTCTTCTATTACAGGCTACACGCTACTATTCACTTGAACGCCGGCTCTTCGTAAATAACATTGTATATTATACGAAATTATTATATGTTTCTGAAGAAACTACGGATTAATTGCTTCTGTAGATGTAAAACTTTCATTCAGTCTCTGTGAATCCATGTGAAGATCTGATCGGCAACGTACTTTGCTCGAAAACGCTTGAAGAACGGAATTTTAAACACAATAACGAATATTTATTTCACATATTTCCTATTTTTTCTTACATATTTTTGAAAATATAAGTACATATATATGTACAAATTTGGTTTTTTTTATTACAAGAAAGTCCGTTCCCTAGTAATAACTGTATGTGACATATGGGAAAGAAGTACCATCTGCACACGTTTTCTTGATCTCTAGAATCTCTTCCAAAAGTATTAACTATAAAGATTGAAAGATGAAAAAATGTTTAAAAAATAAACAAATATAAAACATAGCAGCATTTAGAAAACGAGATATTTTCGTTCCCGAGTTATAGAAAACTTATTTCCATAACTCGGTGTCTTATGTCAGTCGTCGTATGTCTTACAATAATTTAAAATTACATTTTGTGAAATTTCCTAATTCTAATATGTAAATTGAAGTGTTCTGCCACCAGGTTGTATAAACCTACTTTCAGAAATAATAAATATCTATCTATAAAAGTTCTCCCGACTCAGATCTCATTTCCCCTCCAAATCCAGAAAGGGGTGTACACGCGCAAGGTGAAGCCGCGCGCGCCGGGGACTAGTGGGTTCGAATGAAAATGTGTTTGCAGGATTTTCTCTATCAAACAATCGAGATTCGAATTATGTGTATATGTGTGTACTATTAATTCGTATTTCCTGATTATTTTCTTTTTAAATTCTGCTTTAAAAAAGCATTTTTGCCAAGGGACAGGAATAATTTGTTCAATTCTTTCATTGTTTTCGTTTTGTGATGTTTTATTAAATCATTCAGTTATTTATTCCATTTACTAATAATGTGAAATAAATTAACAAGTCTAAATTAACAACGGACGGACGCGCTTTTAACGTACAAGAATGGACCTTTTCACCTGAAAGTACTTAATATATCACTCTTAAGTAAATACGATATCAAGCCGCTTTTGATTCAGAATATTTAATTTTACTCTCCATTGAGAATTTGAAATTGGACTGATGTAATATTTCATTTTAATGCTTTGATCTAAACATAAAATGGGAATCAAGTAACATCTCCTAAAGACTACCATGGGTCAGGTATTCAATGACCTAGCGCTACTCCGGAGCAGTGTACAACCCATACTTTAAAATCTCGCGCCAATTTCTCTCGACGCAGTGCCCGCGAGCTCAAGTAAGCTTATCTTGCCCGCGACGTTGACATGCCTGTCTAGAAAATGTTTTCTAACTCTTCAGTGCAAATGTCATTTTGCGACAAAAAAAATGTATTGTAGGGTCACGATATTCAAATAGATGAATCCTGTTCCAATTTGTAGTACACTTCTTTTTCTAACACGTTACATAGCCACAATCCACGTTTTGTGAGTCCTTGATGCCGAAAAACAGGCTGACGTCAGTATATGTCGTCTGGGGATATGATTTTAATCGTTTCATAAAAGTCCTTTTTACTTCTGTATTGAAAACAACTGTGTTGAAAATTCATTTTGTATTTAGTTCTTATTTATGCTTCAAAACTATTTAATTGTGTATTCGTTGTAACGTTAAAATAATAATTTCTACTGGTTACGAGCACATAGAACCTTTCCTTTCCTACCGGTAACATCCAACTGCGTTTTGTAATGTCACGGGTTGGTCAGTCACTGTGATGCAAGCCCATTACGCACTCAGAATGATTACAACAAATAATATCAATATTTTGTGTGATTTTTTGAATTTTTAAAAGTTTGTTAATGCTATTACTTAATATTTTAAATGTTTATTTTTTAAATAAATATTGATAGCTCTGAAACAGGTTTTCTGTTTTACTAGCTCATTACTGTGTGTTTATGGACTTGAAATAAAACACTTTATTAGCACTTAATACCCTTGCGAGCCCTTCGGGTTATTTAAGCTCGCGACAGCCTTTTGAATTCTTTATTGTTATCACCATATTACCAAAAATTTTAAAACGTGATTAAAGTGCAGGTTTAATTTCAATTTTCCTACGTTAAAGCAGGTTTTTATTTCCAGTGGGAATAAAGTGAGCGTAAAATAGTGGTGCTACATCACATGATTTATCGCATTTTCCTAACTTTTTCGTTAAAAGTCATAGAGTTAAACGAAAATGACACCTGTCTAAAACCCTTGCCGCCTAAAATCGTACCCTGCGGAACTCAATGTGCAATTAGCAATGATTCGGAAAGGTGGGTTAAAATTGTCTTTCCATTCCAGTACGGTATTTCTCCTCACTGAAATTGTTTAAGGTATGAACATAACCCATCTAGACCAATACCACGAATTCTATACGAAAGTAATTTTGAAAATAGTGTATTACGTTAAACGATGTTATAATCGGCCAATAGAAACAGTTATGTAGCCGAAAATATTTTACTTGGCTCTTAAACTTGTGTATCGTTTTCAATTCGTTCAATTCAAAGTATTCGTGAACCTCAAAATGACGTTTTTCCGTGAAAATGTGAAATTTTTGTTTTTAATTTTTTCTTGGATATTGGGATGTGTACTTTTAAAGGCTTAAGACCTTTTCATTTTAAGTTTGTTTTTTATATTGGTACACTCCCGAACGTGGGCGCATATGCCTCGTTTCACGGGCATTTGCAGTTCAGGTGGCCATGATGAATAAAACGGAAAGAAAAATTAGATTATTTTGTGATAAATTTTAAAAATACAATTTAAACTAATGTAAAGTCCTTTTGCTGTCACATTAAAAGGAGAATATCCATTTTCATCAAATACTAGCTTGTAGTTAGAGATTTAGTGTTCACAGATTATTTTACAAATAATGAATCTTAATCTGGCTTTTCCCTGAAGTTTCTCTTGTTTGGTGCGAGATGAAACATCATAACTCTTCTAATTTTGAAGATATCTTTACGATTATTTTTATTTTGTAGCAGAAAATCAATTCTTGTTCTTAAATTTAAAATTGTTATAGAAAATTCATATCATCAATAGTAAATTGCTCTGTTCATCGACATTGTTCACGCAACTAATAATGTTGTTGAATGTCTGATACGCCTGGCAGCTTGGTGGCGACTGTACAAGTTATTTTATTATATGTAAGTCAATCATAGCGAACCTGGTGGCTGTATTTTGAACCAGTGCCGCCAAGATATCACTGAGTATCGGCTACGCCGAACTCATTTGCAATGTAGCTGTGAACGGAGAGGCATGGCGCTTTGTAAGCCGCTGTTTTTTACAGTCTTTCCGCGACTACAGTTAATTTGTGATACCATAGTTCAGTGTCATGTGGCACATCTAATGTGTGAGTGGTGCCCTTGATTGCTACGTGATACGCGGCTGGATTCTATAATCAACGGTTTCTAACACATGTTTTCTCCTATGCCACGTGCTCACGCACACGGCTGTTCTGTATTCAATCTTACTTTGTACTGCAGTTTTGTTCAATACACTTAATTGGTTTGGGTGAACTGTGCAATTTTTTTTAATGTATTTGTTACCACACAAACTCAAAGGTTTGAAGAGTTCATAGGATGCCATGCGCCTTCCTATTGACGAAACCTTGGAAGTTAAAAAACTGAACATCTTGGGAATGTATAGGGTAGTCTATTAGAGTCCACTGTTTCCTGACACTCTTACAGACATTGTTACAGGGATTTTTAAAAGCGGTAATTCAAATCCCTGCCAAGTACATACAAATCGCTTAACAATCTTCAAAATTAGATTCAGTCACTAATGTATAATCCACGAAACAATCTTAAAACTGTTCAAAGTGTCATGAGATATCATGTCACAAATTGTACTGTTTTTGGAAGGAAAAACGACAAATCGAAAGAAATATTGAATATAAATTATATATATTTTTGACTTTGTAAATAACTAATCCGATGAATAATGATGTTTAAATACATGACATGTAAAATTTAAAACTCAGGTAGACGACCACCTTAATGCATCTTGTAAAATAATGTCCATGCAGCGTATCTTAATATTTAGAAGTGCGCTGTTGTTACAGACACTTGATAATGATTACTACGTCAAGTGATATATATATATATATATATATATATATATATATATATATATATATATATATATGTGTGTGTGTGTGTGTGTGTGTGTTGCGTGCGTGTGTGTGTGTAAATATAACACTTGACGTAGTAATCATTATCAGGTGTCAGTAACAACAGCGCACTTCTAAATAATAAGATACGCTGCATGGACATTATTTTACAATTTATATATATTTATGAAAAGACTTCCGTGTCATTTCTCCATCTGCAGTAATTTTTATACCTTCTCCACGAACGTGTTTGGATTTTTCGGTAATAATTTCGATACTGCAAATTGTGCTTCTTCTACCATCTCATCAGCAATATGCGTTTCATCATCAGAATCCACCATTTCAATTTTACATTTCCTGTAAACTCATTCAAACGAACTCGAAACCCATTTAAAACTCACTCGGCACTCATTCCGACTCACTCGGCACTCATTTAGATTCACTGACAACTCATTTCGACTCACTCGGCACTCATTACGATTCACTGAGAACTCATTCCGACTCACTCGGAACTCATTCCTACTCACCCGGAACTCATTCCCACTCACTCCGAACTCATTCCTACTCACTCTGAACTCGTTCCGACTCACTCTGAACTCGTTCCGACTAACTCCGAACTCGTTCCGACTCACTCCGAACTCATTCAAACTCGCTCCGAACTCATTCAAACTCACTCCGAACTCATTCAAACTCACTCCGAACTCATTCAAACTCACTCCGAACTCATTCAAACTCACTCCGAACTCATTCAAACTCACTCCGAACTCATTCAAACTTACTTGGTCTAAACGCACTAACTGGATACTCACTAACTTCACTCTCAATAACTCGAATCTCACTAACTTCCTTTTCTCAAACTCGAACCACACATTATTAGTTACCGGGAGCGGTAGCTCAGTGTATCAACTGATGTCACTGCAGCACCTCTCACCGGGAGGGCCTAGGTTCGAGTCCTGACGGCGGCAGGATATTCGACACTAGCTTTTCAGCTAGGTCCATTTCAGTCGCTGTCTGGAGGAGATTTCTAGTGACCGGCTGCTCTGATCGGTAGTTTTCTGTGGTTTCTCCGATCAACACCAGGCGAATGCCGGAGAAGTAGCCTACCAAACGAGCCACGGACCGCCCGCGATCTTTCCTTCCTCTTCCTTGTCCTATCCTTTCCCCTTACACAGACACTTACACTAACATGCAGTACACTAAAACATAATCCGGGAGACTGGTCGGGAGCTTAGAGCTTGTCCCGGCTGGGGTGGTGCCCCTCTGGTGGGAGAGTCCTGGTCAGGGGGAAACTCCACTAGCCGGTGGTAGGTCGGCGACGGATCTCGCCATTCAACGGGGGAAGATCACCGCCATCTCCCGAGGAAAAAACCTGCACTACACGTACGGAACTAATGACCTAAGCTGTTGACGCGCCCGGAATCGCTAAGAACCAACCAACCATTATTAGTTGAACCACATTAACTGTAACTCGAATTCGGACCGCATCAAGGCGGACCGAATCAGTTTCTTTAAATCATACACTCCTCTTAAAAGAGACACTAGTAATAACAATGAACGTACTTTTATTTTGTTTTTCAAACGTTCACGAACGAATACGGCATTCTTAGACGTTTCCCTTTCCCTAAAGACTAGGCTATAGTTAAACGAGTCGTATCGGGCACTGCTCGCTCCAACCCCTCCCACAGATTTTAGATCCGCTCTAAATAGCCCGATTAGGGACCTCTCTATGGGCCGTTGCTAATGAGCATGCCTAGTCCTTTTAGGGCGGGGGAGTCGGAGGGAGGGGTCGACACCAGCGGGTCGCCGTGAATGCGAGCGCCGGAGGCTGTTCGGGAGCGGCAGGCGCCCCCACTCCGCCTTGCTTGTGGCGTGAAGGGCTTCTGAAGGGGCACGGGAGGCAGGGTGATGGGAGTGGCGAGAGAGGCATGGACAGCAAGGGCACGCTTGTTGTGGCATCGGCGACGGGGGGAAGGGTGCGGGTGGCAGGATATGTGATTGCAGGGATGGCGTAGTTTCGGGGATAGAGGGGCAACCAGTATGTGACGAAAGAGCGGTGATGGTGGAAAAACAGGGTTGGGAGGGAGGGGGGCGGAGGCGGGGCGGCTAGGGCAGTGGCTGTGTGAACCGCCAAAGTGTCGACAGGCGTTGCTAGTAGAACAGAGCCCGTTTATTGGGGGCTGTGTTACAGTTTATTGGGGGCTGTGCCCTGCCGGCTCCCGCCCACGATCCCTCCATCGGTTGTGTCCTCCACCTGCTACTTGCCCTTCCCACCGACCGCGTGCATTATGATCCTACAATCGATTGAATATTGTTAGCGATGCCAACAGTTCAATGAATACATAGGATATACGAGAGAATCGGACTATCCATACCTTTAATATCTATTGGTACCAATACGTGAGTTAGAAATCATAATTATGGAGATATCTTAATATTCAAATTACGTATTTTCAGAATACATTCAATTCTTTATGCAAAAAAAACTTGCATTCATTTGCAATGGATGAATTCTAGATAGCCTGGACATAAAGTGGCCTGTGAAATAGTTTAGACTCGATTCAGGTTTCCCTTCGATCCAAAAATACCAGATTTTAGTTGATGTAGATTTTAATTTAACACAATTAACACAATTTCGTAGACCAATTTGATTGAATAAATCTTAAACTTTGGAATGCGCGCAAAACTTCAAAGAAAACTGAAAGCCTTCGTTCATGTAAGAGATTTGTCTGATGTGGTTAGCTACCTCCGAACTCGGAAAATAAAACTAGTGGTGATACAGAATGGCACAGCCTTTTTCGTAGAATAGTAGAACAGTTACGTAGAATATTGGAACAGTTTCATAGAATAGCACAGAGAATTTCGTAGAACCGCTCAAATTATATTTTTTGACTTTTTCTCAATATTTCGGTTTCCTAAGAATAGAACCGAAATATTACTTTTAAAATATTAAAGAAGAGGGAAACCTCGTCATAAATTGCAATTTTCACTGAAAAATTTGGAGCCCTTTTTAAGAAAATGACGTTTAAGCGTTACTGTAAATGCGAAATTTGAATCTCTTTTTCACAAAACATTTTTGAGTTTTCAAAAATCTTAATTTAAAGTCTTCAGAGACACATTAACTTGCAAATGCAATAGTGTTCGCAAATCGCTGGAAATGTGCATATTAATGACGTGAGAGATATTTAAAAAATTACATTTGTGTAATTTTTTGAAAAAAAAAACAACAACAAAAGAATACATCAAAATTACCTTTATGTCATTTCTAACATTGCAATTAGCACTATCCGTTGGAAAAAAACGAAGAAAAATTTGGAGCTGTGTTTTGGAAAATCTTGTTTTTGTAATTTTTCAAAATTGCGAATACTGCACGCGAAATGTAGTTACATAATGAAGAAAATGTACATGACAATGAAAGAAGTTACCCTGAATATTGAACCTATGGCACTTTTATAAGTGTATATTGCTCTAATCTTACAAAAAATTTAAGACAAAATTTGGAGTTGTTTTTGAGAAAATTTGGAAAATGTGCGTGTACTTCATGTAAAGTACCCCCAAATTTTGAAGAAACTATTTCAAAATCGCAGCACCTCGAGTCGTGCCAGATCGACAGGGAAAAATTCATTTTGGAAAAAATTCTACATGTGGTTTAGGCTCTAGCGGTGTTCACAGACGGACAAGCAGACACAGACGGACGAACGGACAGACGTTTTGAAAAAGAAAAAAAACAAAAAAAAAACATTTTTTCGGTATCAAGTATATACTCCGTACGGATACGAGAAAGTAAAAGCAATGAATCAGTGTCGATTTTGAGAGGAAAATGTGACCATTTGATTCTGGTATTACGTTTATTTTTATAGTGCTTTTCTTAAATTAGTTTATTAATTGCAGTGTTATAGGAGAATATTTTATTTGTTGTACTTGAGGAGTGTTATTTATCTACGCTTTGGCCGATCATGTTTTGTGGTTTTTGCTACAATAATTTTGCTTCTTCAGGGGTGTAGTATTAATTTCTTTATTTCATTTAAATAAGTAAAAATTACTGTTTTTTGTAACTTAAACGGTATGGATACCGATTATAAAAATATGAATATCACTTCTATTGATACTTATATAATCGGTTGTATGGACGTATGTAAAGCCGCAAATATCGCATTTACACAAAATAATTACACTTAACTGGCATAAAAAACAAACTGCTTCATCAGGAGCGAAATCGTGTTCCATTTATATAATAAAGTAATGTAATATAAAATTAATCCGACACAATATTGTGCATTTCTTGTATGTGTAAATTTATAACTATTCATATAGTTAGTTTTCAGAAAAGTATCACGCAGTATGTATTATGAATATTAACAACCGTCCTACATGTCTATTTAATTTGTAATTATTAATACATGATTTGGAAATTTCCAATGGGAGGTAATTTTCACTATATGTGCTTCGAATAATGAATTTATGTTGCGTGGGAGAGATAAAGTATCATGCCTGCAATTTCTACCCAATATGTCAACACCATCAAGGAGATACACTACACTGAAAAGTGCGAGTACATCCATATTATCTTTCAAACCGATGTACTATGCAAAAACATTTATTATAAATGAAAATATAATAACAAAGAACATGAAATGTTTAGGTGGATTGAGGAGCTTGGTGGTAGCTTTCTTACATGAAAAACGTGCTGTGGGCTGGGTTCCCTTTTACTAATTTTCATAACTGTTGTTTAATTGTCTTCTTCACTTGTTAGAGATGAATTGAAAGATATTTTGTTCTGCTCAAAGCTGTGAAAAATATGAAACATAAATATTATTTCAAAAGACGGCGTAACGATTGACAGTGTTTGAACAAGTGCGAAAATAACGTAACTAAGAAGGAAAAATACTTATTGCTGTATAATTTACAAAAGTGAGAAGTTATACATTATTAGTGAAAATATAAAGATTATTGTTGAAACATCAAAGTTCTAACAGTTCTCGTTTATAACGGAAAATTTGAACTTAGTGCTTGAAATCGTGGTGTATAGTCGTAGCACAAAATTCTCGAATTTTGTGTTCCTATTCTTATATTTATATTTAATACTTTCCAGCTTAGTCCTATTACATATAACACATTAAACTATTTTCGCAATTTATTAATTTCATTTTAACACTAATAAGGTCCTACTGTCTTTTAAGACTAAAAAATTAAACTTAAATTTACTACACTTAATTATAAAGGTATTAGTTTATGTAATGCTGTTTACACTTGTCTGAATTCTCATTTATTCACTTACATATTCACCACGCATACTGATTCTTGATATGGCAACAGTTTACTTTGCACTTTCTACTCAGTACACTTTCAAACCCGACCTTCTCCAAACCTTCACACACGTGGACAAGAGACCTGAACAACACATCTGAAAGCTCGGATGATGTTCAAAATACAGATGTTTGGACAACGGTAGGCAACACCATGAAACCTTCCAACAGTCTGCCAGCGAAAACAAAATTACCATCATCACTTCCAGTGAGGAGTTAACTAAGAGTACTCACAAAATACAAATTATGACAGTAACTTTATAACCTTAAGCTTTTGGGATGTCTCATGGGTAGCGTACTAGCTTCCCTTGCTGTGGTTCCGATTTCGATTCCCAGCCGAGGCAAAAAGAGTTCTAGCTTTCCTTTCGTCTCAGTTTCTATAGCTGTGTGACGAAGAAAAGTTCAAGCAAAAGGATCTTGCTAGTTATGGTGAAGAAAATACGTCATGTTCGCCTCACGTCGCTCTTTTTTCCAAGGATGGGAATTTAATTAGGCCCAGGCATAGGGGACACCGGTAGCTGGCCGGCGCGGCGAAGTCGGACTACCGACCTAATAACGTCAAAAACATACTTATAGCATTTTGTATTTTAATCAAATTTAGCAACTGTCTTACGCTACACGAATAAACATGATGTCTAAAGAATGAGGTGAAGTGAAGTTTGTTAATAATGCAAATACTTAATTCATAAACCATCAATAATTATTATGTGTTAAACCTGGTTTTCAATCGCCAGCAAAAGCATCCAACACGCTTATCGAAAAGAGAGATATCTGGCGTTTCGTCAGTATTCTAGTACACGAACAAAAAGCTATTCAGTAGTGTAACCACAGAAACCTTGTCACAATTGTAGGTCTATAATATTTCTCTGCGTTCGTAATCTCTCGTGACTCTCCACCGTCACGCAAATATTTCTCCCACTTAAAAATATGTAGTACTTCTAGTCAAGAAAACTGAAAAGTTTGTTTTCTATCATCACCTTCGCATTGCTTAACAAAGAACCTAGAAGAAATTCAAAAACGTTTCGAAATCATACCAGTATATCTAACGATATTCCACGGCAGAAAATAAAACCAATCTCACGCACTGAGCGGGACCAAAAGAGCGTCCATAAAAGCAACATGTTATCCGCAACGAGAGCATCTCACGGAATATCGAGCCTCATCCACATGCATTGAGCTAATAAATCCGCGCTGTTTGAGATTCGCGGAGCCCAGGAAACGCGCCGCTCCATTCCGCTAAAAGACATCTCCATTCACCTAATTCGCCCGGCTGATCGACGTTCCTCCCCAGCGCCCGTCCGGTTACATTCAAACACGAGAGGTTTAGGAGGGAGCGGGCGGAAGGAGGTTTTTCCAATCTCTGATGGCCCCCGCTTTGTTAGCTCTAGCGACGCGCTCGGTTCCTCAAGTTATATATCCCGTCTGGAGATGCGAGGACTTTTCTCGGGAGGACTGCGAGATATATATCGCGTTCATCGGGCGTGGCGGAGTGGGTTGAGGCTGGGCGGAGTGGAGGGGACGGGGCATGAAGGACGGGGAGAGGAGGGACAAGGAATTTCGCTTGGAATGAGGACGCGCATAGCAGCGAGGCCTGCGGGTAGAATCCTTCAATCCACGTAGGTGGGGGTACAGGGCAATTGCTATAGGGCACGCTCAAAAAAGAAGAGTAGGAGAAACAGAAGGAAGAAGAGGAGGAGAAAGAGGAAGAAGAAGAGCAGGAGGAAGAGGAGGCGAATAAGGAAGAGAAGGTAGAAGAAGAACGTGAGGCAATAAAACGGAGTAAAAACCGAATCATGAAGTCGAGGTCTAGAAATTAGAAATTAGAAAAATGGTCAATAAGACAAAAATTAAACCGGGAGTGGTGGCTCAGTGCATCAACTGATGTCACTGCAGCGCCTCTGACCGGGAGCTCCTACGTTCGAGTCCCGACGGCGGCGGCAGGAGTTTCGACACTAGCTTTTCAGCTAGGTCCATTTCAGTCGCTGTCTGGAGAAGAATTCTAGATGCCGATTGCTCTGATCGGTAGTTTTCCGTGGTTTCTCAGATCAAAACCAGGTGAATGCGGGAGCAGTACCCAAACAAACAGGCCACGGACCGCGCGTGATCTTTCCTTCCTCTTCATTGCCCTATCCTCACCCCCACACACACTTACAGTAACATGCACTACACTGCCACACATACCGGGAGACCGGTTGGGGACTTGGAACTTGTCCCGGCTTGTGCGGTGCCCCACTGGTGGGAGATACCTGGTTATAGAAAACCCCGCTAGTCGACGGTAGGTCGGCACCGGGTCTCGCCATCCAGTGGGTGAAGATAACCGCTACCTCCCGATGAAAAACATGCACTACACCTACGGAACCAATGACCTCAGTAATTGACGCGTCCGGAATCACAAACAATCAACAAAAAATAAGATAACATAAATCGTGAGTAATGGAAAATAGAGAAAAAAGCAAATAGTGTGGACTTAGAGAAAAACAAGAATCACGAAATGAATAATCATGCTCTGAAAATCAAAAATGTTGGTGAGAACAGTGTCTGTCACGGGAACACGACGCGAAATCACTAAACTGTGGAATAAAAAAGATGACAATATAAAAAGAAGAGAATAGAGCATGAAATGAGTTGATGCATGATAGACACTAAAAAGACCTGTGAAAATTTAAACTATAGATAAAGGAAACATCATGAATATATCAATATATCCCAAAGATATTAAGATTCAATGTAAATCAAAACCAGCAACAAAAATGCTACCTACAATTTGACCAGCGATCTAATCTTTCTTTTCTTTATATCGGACATGAAACACAGATATCTGCACGTGGATATTGTTGTTAACATATCAAATTCATGGAGCTCGAGACAGGTTACTGCGAGTTTCTCCTTTATTCTGTACAGTCTCATTCCATGGTCGTAATCTGAACCTGATGG
The DNA here is from genome assembly GCA_011170035.1 of Teleogryllus occipitalis. NCBI lineage: Eukaryota > Metazoa > Arthropoda > Insecta > Orthoptera > Gryllidae > Teleogryllus > Teleogryllus occipitalis. The sequence continues at coordinate 197,407 of BLKR01009020.1, forward strand.
TGTACGGGTGTAAGAATCACAACGAAAAAATTCTAGATAAATATATGCATTAAAAAATTAATAATCAAAGTAATTTAAAAAAAACGAATATTCTCTTTTGTTTGATTTCCTTACACTCAGAGCGTTTTTATTTCAATAATGTAAGAGCAACGCGCACTTATATGTAAATGCACCAGTCTACTAATAATTTATCAGAAAATAAGAATATTAGAAAGGGAAAAAACCCAAAGAGGCCTAGAGAGAATAAAACGTTGCGAGGAATTAGTATAAGACACTTTGAACACATTACAATACACAGCTTTAGAAACATCTTCGAGTGGATGCAGTGCATAACATTGTGAGCAAGGATTGAGAATAAAAACTTGCTTAGGTTTTGTTTGTTTACGCACATGCGCATAGCTACAACACTGAGCAAGATTATTTTTCATCACTCATTATTATTCTATGGTTAAAATCCAAACCATTGGCATAAAGTTAATAGTTTATAACAAATACGAGTATACCAATAGTCTCTAAAACAAAACTCGTTTCCCTCTAAACATGTGAAAATACACGATTTTGGACTGTCACTGATATATATATATATATATATATATATATATATATATATATATATATATATTGACATGTGTTTAAAATGACATGTGTACTAATAATGTAATTTAAAGTACGTTTACACAAAGAAATATCAATGTGTAAAAATAAATGCCGAGATTTAGTACCTAGATCCGTGTCCGGTCCCGAATGTTACGAGACCCCAAGGCATAAGTGACCGCCACGCTTGCACGACATAAAGAGATAAAATGTAAAGAGACTCTTGCTTGGCCGATGAACGAGGTTATGCTATCAATCAGAAACAAGAAGGAGCAGACATGCGTTGTTGAACAAAATTCACAACAGAGTTCATAAATTGAAATTCAATTTCAGTATATAAGTGCACCGAGAACGTTATTTCAACATGCAATGAATGCATTCGCTTTATACTGAGACTGTATTATTTAGAAAAGTCATTTGAACAATAAACTATCACTTAACTGCCCAAAAAATGTGAAAACCACATGAGTAAGCAAGTCAACAGATCGTGTAGATTATGTTAAGCATTGTAATAAATCATCATATGAACCGAGGAAAGAAATTTAACAAAATAGCTTTGTATCTCTCGTTGTACGTTCTCAAAGAACATTTAGAGATTTTGAAGTAAAAGAAAACTAGACTAGACACGGAAATAAATGTCGTTGAATAAGCTATTTCGTGATGATCGTTGTTGTTCTTAAGTTCTTTATTTGAATGTATAATGTATCTGCATCATCTTGCAGTACATTTAATCACTATCGTAGTTAAAATCCGCAGTTCTCCTGTGCATAAACTCGTTTTACGAATAACCATCAACAATTTCGTGAAAGTAAATCGTTTGTCCAAACACGAGCGAAATGGTTTGAACTTTCAAAGAAGTATATTAAAGAGAATTTCGAAAACTCATAGTAATACGATTTTTCAATTATTCATTTTTTGAAATATTAATTTAGAATGGTTTGAGAAGAAGACTGATAGTAGACGAATGGATCGAAAACATTAAGAAATGTTATGAATTTTAAAACAAAAGTTGAACACAACCACAGGTTTTTTTCATATTTTTGTTGCCATAGCCAAAATATGAGTGTTCCTCTCCATTACATCTATATTTGGAAATTATTAAATGCATTCATGACTTTTTAAATGTTAATATTCTTGCGTTTTAAAAATTAAATCACAGCGAAACGTATTCAACAAGCATCATTATAGGCTACATAATCATCCATTTACGGGCACTTCAATTTTTAATTAATTAGACTATACGACGAGTGAACGTGCAGAAAACATGCTGTGGTGTTACTCACACCCTATACACTCAATTATGACAGCAAATAATGACTGTATTTGAAATTAATTCACGGCCGATTATTTCACTTGCACGTTGGAAATTATCATTTGAAGCACCCTCCAAGTTCTATAAAAGAGGCCGCAAAACGCTTAGTGAAAGCACCATAGTATTGATAACGGAGTGGCCGAAATGGGAGATGAGAATGCGCCAGGGATCGGGAGCCAGCGAGACTGCGAGGGGAGCCAGCAAAGGACGGGAGCAGTGTCCAAGCACACTCCCCCTCGCGCCCGCCGCCGCAATTGCCCATCAGCTCCACACCGTCAACGCGGGAAAGGGGAGGAGAAAACGGCGAACCTGAGCCAGGGAGGGCGAGGAGGGGTACGGGGAGGGGAGTTGGCCGCGTCCCCTTCTCCCTTCCCTCTTCAGTGCGCACCCCCCCCCCCCGAGTCGCCCATCGGCTAATGAAAATGGCATCGCACAGTTAATATTCGGAGGACGAGCGGACCGCATAAACGTGCGAATTATGGACGCATTTTACTAATTACGTGAAAACAAGTGGATAAAAATTACGCAGTTCGTTTTATGGCGCCGTGCATCAGCTCGGCAGATTTTGTTTTCAAATATAAATGCGGGAAACGGGTTGGATCAGTTTCCCATCGCGTCCGTTATTTCCTGGCTTCGTCTACGGCAATTGACGCTGATGTTTTAGGCAAGGCATTGTTTGCACGCTTCTCAATGGGTGTTTCCATCTCTGAGGCAAGATTGTTTTTCTAACAAAGACACGGCACGGAATTCATATTTCATGTTAATAAGTAATTTTTCCGCCCTAGATTTCACGCACAAGTACTCAAATTTACGAAAAATTGTACATGATCTTTTTTCAAAATTTATTTTTAAGGAACAGATTTTATTAAGAGAAAAATATCTATCTTTATAATTGTAGTTGAAGGAAGACTCGAAAAAAAATTTAATTTTTGCAATATTCGAAAAATCAGGGTTTTCAACGAACGTGATACCTGCACCATTCTCTTAAACGTCCTTCACATAACCCAACAACAAACTAATCAAAAACGATGTAGCCATATTTCGGAAATTTAGAAAATGTCCAAGGGACGTCATGTGAAGTACCCCCAAAATTAAAATATACGTTTCAAGTTCAAGAAGACGTAGCATCAGGGAGATCGACTGGGGAATATCAATTTTGGAGAAAATCGGCTGAGCGGTTTAGTCTTACACACGGGTAGACGGACGGATGAACGAAAGGACAGACGGACGTTTTGCCGTCATTTCATTTTTCGGTATCAAGGACCCACAAAACATGGATTCTGACTACACCACGTGTTAGAGGAATTTTTTCTAAATTTAGCAACTGGATTTATCCACGTTTTCCATACCAGGGCCCTGTAATAGGAGTTTTTTTTGCCGAAAATTCACTGTTTTTTCACGGAGTATTACATACTTTCTCTCTACCTCGTCTGCTGTAGCGAGAAGGGAAAAACAAGCTGACTCAGAAAGTGCCAAACGTATATTTTGATGTTCCGTATCGGTTCAAAATTTTTAAATTTGGGTATAAATTAGTTCTTAATTAGTACAAAATTCTGAAATATTCTTCTTTTAATTTTGTGATAAGTGGGTGAGATAACTTATGGACATGTGACTGTCCACAACGCCACGGCCATGACTGTCCAAAGTGCGCCCGCCGAAACGGCTCGCAGCTCGCGAGCGTACAGGCTCATACAGACCAGTGCGGAAGATCCGTTGCCTACGCGGAACGTCCGTAATGGAAATTTTGCGACACATGTTGGTTTATGCGCAGGTTCAGACTTGCGCGGCTGGCAAGCGGCGCGGCAGCGGATTGGCAGCGTTTTATTCACTGCAAATTCCTATTCGCGGTCGGACGCATTTTTTCCGCTGACGCTCCAGTTTCGCTTCGAAACCAAGGCAAAGACTCGTCAGATCTCGAATATTTTCAACTTGAAAATGAACTTGACACGGCAGAACGGTCGGAAAAAATATTTCTAATCGTGTTCAGTAATTTAATTAATTTTAAATAACATTAAATTTCAATTTTAAATTTTTTTGTTCTTAAAATCTTGTATATTTTACTAATGAACATTGCCAATAGATTTATAATTCTATTGAATAATAGAATATAATAATTGAATATAGAAATAATATAATGTCTGTGTTTGTGTGTGCGTGTAATAACAAGTTGTTCAAAAATTCATCAAAACAGAAACAGGTCATTCTAGTAAATTAAGAGAGTTTCTCAAACTTTATAACATCAAGCTGTGAAATTCTCCGTACTTTTTTCCTTTCTACGTCAAAATTATCGGCCTCTTTCCTACGTTTTCTAAAGAGATATTAACAATTTTTAGGAAAATCGTAAATAAAGAAGTAAAAATACTTTAAATTCTGCCTCTTCTCAGAAAATTAACTACGAATATATGGCATTTATATTCCTGCATGAATAGAAGCGAGCGCCTCTTCATTGTTGGAAGAAAACTGTCCCAAAACACTGACTCATAACTAACGCTCTGATGTGAATGGACCCGCGAATTCCGCGGCCACGTCTAGCGCGGGACTTTCCGCGTCGCAGCCTGCGTGGGATGGTCGCAGCGGAAGTTCCTCGTCTCGTGTTGCCTTATGAGCACGTTCAGACCTGCACGCCAGGTGAGCGTCGCGGCAGCGGATTGGCAACGTTTAATCCGCGGCGGATTTTGTAACGCTGTCGGACGCGTTTTTTCCGACTCCGCTCGAGTTTCGTGGAAGTCCACCCGCCTTCGGGAGTCTTCGCTCCCCTCTGGGGTCGAGCTCACTTGCCGTCACGCAGAACTCTACCGCTCGAGTTTCACTGTAGAAACCAAACCAAAGACTCATCAGATGTCGAATATTTTCAGCTTGCCAGTAAATCGGACACGACTAAACGGTCACACAAAATGCTTCTAATCGTGTTCAGTAATTTAATTAAGTTTAAATAACATTAAACTTCGATTTTTTAAATTTTTTGTTCTTTAGGTTATATAAATTTTACTAATGAAACATTTCAATGAGTGAGTGCAATAACAAGTTCTTCTTCAGGTAATAGAGCTTCATGATAGTCAAATGTCAGATTTTCTTATGTCTTCTACGATCAGATTCAAAATTTCATCAAAACAGTCACTGGTCATTCCAGTAAATTAAAATCGTTGCCGGTGTGGCTTCAAAGTGTGAAATCCTCCGTACTTATTACTTTCTAGGTCAAAATAATGAACCCGTTTTCTACTTTTCAAAAGGGAAATTAACAATTTTAGGAACAATTGCAAATAAAGAAGGAAAAAGTACCATACCGCATGTGCTGAAAAAACGTACGAGTAAAGGCCCCCACAGACCGGCGCGGTAGATCCGCAGCGTCTGCGATATGGAAAGTTCCGAGCTAGACATGGCCGTCGAATTCTCGGGACCGTTCACACCGGATCGTCAATTATGAGTCAGCGTTTGGTGACGGTTGGCCAGGTCGCTCAACCCGGGCGGACTTCCACGAAACTCGAGCTGCAGCTGAAGAAACGCGTCTGGCTGCGTTACAAATTTCGCCGCTGATTAATCGCTGCCAACCCGTTGCCGCGACGCTCGCCTGCCGCGCAGGTCTGAACGTTCTCACGTGACGCGAAACATCCGCTGCGGCCAATCCGACTAGGTTGCGGAACTTCCGTGTCGGTCTGTGAGAGCCTTAAAACTCGGCATCCCCTGCCTGAATAGAAGCGAGCGCCTCTTCTTTATCGGATGAAAACTGCCACCAAACACTGATTCATAATTGACGCTCCTGTGTGTCCCGCCAATTCCCTCCCTGCGTCTAGGGCGGAACTTTCCGCACCGCACCCACTGCGGATGTTCCGCGCCGGTCTGTGGGAACGTTTATGCAGATTTTCTGGCTGCGCTCGCGTACGTCGCTTCCAAGAAGGTAAGTGGTTTGAATGAATTTGATTTGGTTTTGTCAAAAAACAGAAAAATGTGTGTGACGTTCGTAAAAATAGCACGACGTGATCATCTAATTGTTTATTTTGTGTTACCAGATTCGTCAACAACTATGTTTATTAGTCCCGTAAGTGTAGAGCATGTTATCATGGGAGGAGGCGATGATATTTTCCCAGCTTGACGGTGAGATCCGACGTCGACCTATGCGTCGGTTAGCGTGATTTTGTCCAACCAGATATCTCTCACCAGCGGAGCACCGCCACAGCCAGGACATGCTCGGGAGTTTATCCCGACTGGTCTCCCAACATGTGTGGGAGTATAGGGCATGTAAGTGTACGCGTAACGGGAGTGGATAAGACAAAGATGACACAGGTGCGCCATCTGTGGTCCGTTTGGTAAAGTATTACTCCGGCAGTCGCCAGATATTGATAAGGGAAACCACAAAAAAGAGCAGCGGGGCGCCAGAAATCGACCTAGCTCTCTAGCTAGTGACGAAAATCCTGCCACCGTCGAGACTCGAAACCTGTAACCTCCCGGTCAGCCATCTAAGCCGACTAGCAATTAGAGACAAACATTTTAAGAATTCATGAGGTGCAATAAATTAAGAAAATCGTTATTTTATATTTTCCTAGATAATAATAAATTGAAATGGACCTTTCAATTCAACAGGGCTTTCTATACCACAGACTCTCAGGAATCAGAGAATAATTTTGTACTGGAGTTTTATAGACTTCGGGAAATATATCTTAACAACAGAGGCCATCTACAGACTTCTAAATCTGTTTCTATGCAGTGTATTTCCGAACTTCTACCAAAAACTACTACTTTCCACAAAGCTTACGACCTCTAAGCCCTCTATACTATATAGCAAACCCATAAAACAAAATGAGAGATCCGAAACTTATGTGAAGAATTCTTGGTGGCAGAGAAGTGATCGTTGTGGAGCTAGAGTAGCGTATCAAAATAGATAAAGCGTACGCTTTCCTTTTTTAGTGCATACTTCAACTCCATTCATTCTACTCAGGCAAAGTAATCTAAAGGGCATCAGACGTATGGATAAATTCGTCTGAAAAGTCGAGGTGCTTGGAGAGCTTCCCGATTCAATGCCTCAATTCAAATTCCAACCAGCTTTTAACTGTATAACTATTTTTGCTCTCCCATATTCCTAAAATCCTCTACGGTGGAAAACTCGGGCATCTGCAACGACTCTATTGAAAGTCCCACTTACAGCTTAAGGTCGTGAAACTCGATTGTTTTTAAAACGTAGCACGTGCTGTGTTCACGAAAAACAAATAAACTCGTATACTCTGGTGTAACAATGCAAAGAACACAATACGAGTAAATAGCAGCGGGGTTCACAAATACGCCAATGATATAGTATAGTATATATGGATACACAGTGCAACAGTTCTTTTACATATGACATACTAAGAGTAAAAGAAATGTGCTGTTCCTTATCGCAACTCGTAAGTAGCAAGTATTTAATATCGCGCTACCACACCCTTGCAATCTTGCTGTCGCATGACGTCAGCTCTTTCGTAAGTACTGAGGCACTATGAGAGTAGGCGGAATGGTCCAACCAAATATTTGTACTTTCGAGACAAAATTTGAAAGTGGTTCGTTGGTTTTGTATTTTCCTTCAATTCCTACGTATTTATCGAAGTTGCCTCCGCACAACAATAAAAATAAACACTTCTCTGATATTTCATGTAAGTTTCACGTCAGACAGAAGTCAAGCAAGAAATTCTGCATTGAAGTCGTACTGTTAATGCCAAAATCAATAACAGCAGATTTAATTTAGATAAATTAAAAGATACGGCTAACATTAAAAATGTAGAAACCAACGTACACCTTTCGTTGCAGCAATTATTTAAAAATAAAATAATTTATACTTCTGGTACCGGTAACGAGCAGTTATAAATTACTTTTCGATGTCACTTCCTTTCTCTTCTCTTTCGTTCTGATGTATGTGTAGTCCAAGTATGGTTCGGGTGTAATATTCTTAACTGATCAATATTTCAAGTTCATAAGGATGGAAACGAGAAGAGAATGGGGAAGGAAGGATTTCGCGTGATCCGGGGTATATTGTTTAAGGTATTGCTCCGATATTTACTCGGAATTGATCGGAGACGACCAAGGGAGTGACCTATCGACTCACCCACTGAATTGAGATCGAAAACCCTCTGCAATCGGGAAACGAACCACGAACCTTCCGGCAAACGAAGCTTCAGTTACGGATTTCAAACTAAAAGCGCTCATGTACGCGATGGCTCTAAACTACTCCCACAAAAACCCTAAAATTGCAACGAGTGCGACGACAACAATGATGTATTGTGTAGAGAGTTCGCATCGAGTTTCCCTCGGGGGACTGAGCACCTCGGGAGACCGCAAACTCTTTGCGAGCGCCTCGTTGCCCGATAGCAAAATAGCGCAAAGTGCTGCAAGTACTACGGTGATGGTCGGTCCCGATCCCAAGAGAACGCAAGATAGCGAGAGAACACTTTTCTATCATAGCGACATAACTTGGGCGCTGACGTCCCAGGCCACACAGGGGGCATCTGCACGTCGCGCCCACACGGCGCCTCAGAACTCGACCAACGCTTCATCTTCCTAAGGAAACATAAAGGACAACACAGGGTGAAGGAATTAAGGTCCATAGAGATATATTGTACTTATAAGTAAATATTTGAATAATAAGTTATTTCATGAGTCTTATTCCACAAAAGTTTCAAGAATTGTTGTCCCTATCATCTGCCCGTGAAATTAAATGATGAAAATATAAACTAAAAGGGTTAAAATTATTTACTATATAAGAAAGAAATAGAAAAATTGTTAAAGTCAGAACTTACCAGACACACGAGAACTCACAAAACTAATAACAGAATGTTGGTATAATAACATTATGATAAAGAATAATGTCACGAAATGGTCAACGAAGTTTTGATGTTGAGAGTAGTGAAAAAATGCGCATATGTGAGGGACAGGGGAAGATGCGGCAAGGAAGGGGTGGGGAAAGGGGAGGGGCAGGGTATGAAAGTGGAGGAGGGACGAGGGAACATTTTTTTTCATGTTCGACATGTACGTAGCAAAGCATCGTAAATTTTGGTAAAATGATTGTTTTCGACAATAGTATTAATAGAATTATTAATTTTGATCTGTAAAGTTTCAGAAACTAAATGTGGATATCTGCTAATCGCGAAGTTTCCAGTTGGAAAGAAGAGAAACAAAGGTGTTAACGAGTTATAAAATATTTAAAAAAAATATGAAGATCACACTTAAAAAAATTCTCTGTATGTATGTATGTATGTGTTTATTGGGCATTCTAGGATCGGATTAATCCTTCTTTTTCTCGCTAGAGGAGTGACCAGAAGGGTGCTAATTTTTACTTATTATCCGTGCTTGGGGTTAAGAGAGATATTTGGTGAACATGACGTATTCCCATCACTGTATTGAGCATACTTCGCCTGCCTGAGCTTTTCTTTCGCCACACATCTATAGAAATGGAGACGGCTGTAGTGAAATGAAACTGCTGTGTTTGCCGGAAATCGAACCCGGGATCGCACCTTGCACATTGAAAGCTAGCTGTCCATGAGCCACCCATGAGAGGCTTTAATATCTATAATCATCGTAAGTATTTATTTATTTAGTCAAAAACTGACTTATTACTAGTAGCTAGATCCGCGCTTTGTAGATCATTGATTTAGAGGTGAAAATAACTTCGTAATATATTCCATCGTCAAATGGGTAAACCCTAAATGAAGCTTTACAGCTTTAAACGTCCAGAACTGTTAACAACTAAATATTATAATATTCAAGTCACTTAACATCATCGTGGAAGATTAATTCTCTCTCTACTCTTTCAATTTAATGTTACGTACGTTTCGAGTTTCTGCTCGTTTCTGACACTTTATGCTAGCGATCGGGGGTAACTAGAATAGCTAAATCACCAAAACGTAACTACAAGCTTCAAAACGAACTCAATTTGTAAAATACGGCACACGATACGTACCTCGTGTTCCATTAAGGCGTGGAATGCATTGTTTCCGAGTAATACACTGATGTAATGTGCTAGGAGCGTAACGTGAATTGCGGGTTGCATGTGCATCAGCTCCACCCACTAGACTTGTGCCTGGACTCTGCTAGCCTCTAATTTTTACTTTCTCGTCACACTACATACTTACGTAGTAAATATGAAACATATGCTGTCTGTTAATAAGTTTTTTCTTAATAAAAGTTCCAATAATTACTTTTTATAGACAGTCACAAACCCATTTATTAAAACAAAATGATTATTACATTACAATGGTATCTTGAAACAAGCAACAGCGAGGCAACGTTTCAGAGGTCAAGTTGTGCCTCCAACATCAGGCCTTATAATTACGTAGTAAAGATAAATTATAGTAATTTTGTGGCGGATAGTGACAAGTTTTCATCAGAAAGACCCGTATTACGGGGCCCTCATATTGAAAAAGTGGATAAGTATTTTTCCCCTATGTAATGCATTACTTTGTCTGCATGTTGTATAGTCAGCATCCATGCTTTATGGCGCCTTGATACCGAAAAATTGTTTTATGCCAAAACGTCCGTGAACAGTCAACGTTAGCGCCTAAACCGTTCAGACGATTTTCTCCAAAATTCATATTCTTCTATCTGAACGAAGTCGGGGCACGACAATATTTTGATTTTGAGGAGTGAATTTTTGAAGCTTCATCATTTTCAAAATTTTCCCAAAAAGGTAAAATTTTTTTTGACAATCTAAAATTTTCTTCTAATTTATCCTGTTCCAATTCAACTATTTCCTGCCAGTTCATTTACTCATTGCTTCTCTCAAACTCTATAAAAGAACGAAATAATCAATGTAGGTTTTTAAATTTCGTTGTCACAAATATCATCGAAAAATAAGGCCCCGATGAAAACTTGATAGCGACCATTAAAAGTTTGTTAAAAATAAATTTTAAAAAATAAGTCGACAATAGCAGCAGAAAATTCATTTGTTTGAGGAGTGGAAAAATTTGATCGAATTAATTTTAGTAGTCCTTATAGACAAATCCTTTGCCAGACCGATTCGTCCAGTAATTTGTCACATATTCTTCGACCATTGTTTCTAAGATGACAGTGATGTAGTATTAGTAAAAATAGTAGTTGCCCTAATGTAAGAATTCACGTACAGAAAGAATCCTAATTGTAATTTGTGTGTCGATTACTAACCGTGTCCACAATACATCATCACATTCCACACGTCTGTCTTTTCCTTTCTCTAGCGTTAGTCCCCGCAACTGCAGAGCAGTATTGCCAGACGATCGAATGCATATCCTAGTACCAACCTTCAAAAATCATGGTACTTTCACTAATACTCCTGGAACCAACGACAATGTATTTAAATTCTGAAATTGTTCATATAATAATCCTATTGTGTCTTAAACGCGCACAGGAAGTTTGTTAAACCTAACTCGATATCGATTCACATTATATCCATAAACTAAATGGAAGATGTGGAACGGTCCTATACTTTTCTACTACAGTAAGTGCTAGAAAAAATGCCATCCTACGTCACTTTTATTATATTTACCGAAGTGGTTTCACCAATACCATGGTTATTTGTAATATTGGTGATAGTTTTAAATTATTGAATAAAAATACTACACGAATCTTAAATAGTACATCAATTACCGTACACATAAAATATTGATGTCTTCATCCTGGTACATAGTATCTGAATTAAAATACTGCTAAAAATACCAGAATTCCGGTAGGTCTGTCAACACTGCTACTGAGTCCGCACGGCCTTCCCGCCGGCGTATGCAAATTCTGGCGAAGTGAGTTATGACAGCACGTACTCCCCCACGAGTCTCTAATCTGAAAATGATAGGATACTGATGATGATGATGATGATGTTGATGATAAACCCTGGGAGCGGTAGCTCAGTACATCAACAGATGACCGGGAGGTTCTATGTTCGAGTCCTGACAGCGGCAGGATTTTCGACACTAGCTTTTCAGCTAGGTCGAATTCAGTCGCTGTCTGGAGGAGAATTCTAGCGGCCGGCTGCTCTGATCCGTAGTTTTCCGTGGTTTCTCCGATCAACACCAGGCAAATGCCGGAGCAGTACCCTACCAAACGGGCCACGGACCGCGCGCGATCTGTCCTTCCCCTTCATTGTCCTATCCTCTCCCCTTACACAAACACTTACACTAACATGCACTACACTACCACATATTCCGGGAGACCGGTCGGGAGCTTAGAGCTTGTCTCGGCTGGGGCGGTGCTCCGCTGGTGGGAGAGTCCTGGTTAGGGGGAAACCCCACTAGCCGACGGGAGATCGGCGCCGGATCTCGCCATTCAGCGGGGGAAGATCATCGCCTTCTCCCGAGAAAAAAACAAGCACTACTCTAACGGAACTAATGGCCAAAGCAGTTGACGCGTCCGGAAACACGAAAAAATGAAAAAGAAATTGATGATGAAATAGAAAAGTCATAAGAAGATAAGATCTATCACGCTCCGTGGCCCGTTGTATACGGTGCTGCTCCGGGATTCGCCCGGAAGTAAACAAGGCAAGCATGAAAACCATTTACCAGAGCTCTCGACCTCCGACAGCGAGTGCCACAACCGATATGAGCAAACTCACCGATCTAATAAGGGTTTTACGCTCGTCGCTACCGGTGCTGGGGTTGGTTTAGACCTCACGCCAATAATAAATTGAAATCGCAGGGCAGATGTACTAAGTTGAATTTATAGCGTTAACAGATATTTATTGTAAATCTGCGTCAAATAAATCTACAAAAAGAATTGTGAAACATTATTTTTCTATACAGCGGTATGTGCATTAATATATATTAGCGACGAGTAGTGATTAATTTCCACGTTATTACGAATTTTTTCCAATGCAATGCGCTCACTCATTTGAGCTAAGTATAACAGGGAGAACCTAGCAACATGCAATTTCGTTCACCAAGATTCTAGACCCGACCCACTGCACCACTTGATTCAGCCATATCTTGATAAAGAGACCGTAATGCTTGTACCGTGCACTTGCACGGAAAGTGACGGGATTTACTGTTTGGAGAGAGACAAATATACATGCACTATCTTGCACCGGTAGAGCTCCCGGCGGTGTTCGAGAAGTAGGTCAGGAAGGGAGAGTGTCTGAAAGGAAGGGTGGCAGGGCGAGGGAGTCACAAGGGTGCGGAAACACAGGGGGAAGCCACTCCCCCAGCCTTCGCGCCGGCGCTGTCAGCTCACTGACAGAAATAGCGACTCCCCACTCGACTACTTCAGAAGAGTATTAAGGGGGGTTCGTTAGTTTAAAGGAGATGCCTTCATTGACAAAGAGACTTCTTACAGGAAGTTTAGAGGCACGTACCTTGGACATGTACAGCAAAATGTGTCCAAGCCGGACCCTGAAAAAGTCAGAAACTTGCTTTAATCGGAAAATGCCTCCTGCCTCTGAAGTTAAAAGGCATGTTTTAGAGCTTAAAACGGAACCTGTCCAACGCCAAAAGACGCTGTTTTTCATGTTTCACTAGAGAAAAAAAAATTATAAAAAGGAATTCTTGTGAATGTAATGCATTGGCCAGAGTGACTGTGGTGAGACCTCCTCTTTATGGACTGTAGTATCTGCATGACAGTTTTAAGTACGCTGACCCTGTAATTATGCGATTAGGCGCGCACAGCCTAAAACAAGAGGGAGCCTGCTTGTTCACTGAATGATTGATTGATTGATTCGTGTTTCCGGGCGCGTCAACTGCTCTGGTAATTAGTCCCGTTAGTGTAGTGCATGTTCCCCAGTGTGGCGAGATCCGGCGCCGACCTACCGTCGGCTAGTGGGGTTTCTCCCTAACTAGGACTCTCCCATCAGCGGGGAACCGCTCCAGCCGGGACAAGCTCTAAGCTCCCGACCGGTCTCCCGGAATATGTGATAGTGTAGTGCATGTTAGTGTAAGTGTGTGTGTGTGTAAGGGGAGAGGATAGGACAAGGAATGGGAAGGACAGATCGTGCGCGGTCCGTGGCCCGTTTGTTAGGGTACTGCTCCGGCATTCGCCTAGTGTTGATCGGAGAAACCACGGAAAACTACTGATCAGAGCAGCCGGCCGCTAGAATTATTCTCCAGACAGTGACTGAATTCGATCTAGCTGACAAGCTAGTGTCGAAAATCCTGCCGCCGCCAGGACTCGAACCTAGAACCTCCCGGTCAGAGGCGCTGCAGTGACATCAGTTGATGCACTGAGCTACCGCTCCCGGTTTGTTCACTGAACTTTATTTACAAGGCGCACTTGTAATTTCCTAATAAATGAATTAGATATACACGGGGACTGAAACACTGAATTAGATATACATGTTGACGTATTATATATCTTTATTATTATAACATAATATTATTAAATTATAAAATTAATGAATTCAATTGATTTTTTAACCATTTACACAGTTGCCAGATGTCTCGGAGAGCCTGTTCCCCAAATATCCTATAAAATTTACCAAATTCGTAGCTTAGAAAGGGGGAAATTAAGGATTGAACATATTAAGTAAATAACATGTTTCACTCTGTAGAAGTACGGGACAGCTTTAATTGATTGATTGCTAGTGATTCCGGGCGCGTCAACTACTTTGGTAAGTTGTCCCGTAAGTGTAGTGCGTGTTTTTGCTCGGAAAGTGGCGATTGTCTTTCCCCGTTGTATGGCGAGATCCGGCACCGACCTACTGTCGGCTAGCGGGGTTTTCCCCAACCATGTATCTCCCACTGCGTGGCACTGCCCCAGCCGGGTTCTCCGGGAGCTCTAATCCCATGACCGGTAGTGTAGTGCATGTGTAATCCCATGTGTGGTAGTGTAGTGCATGTTAGTGCGTGTGTGTGTGTGTGTTTGTATGGGGTGAGAATAGGACAAGGAAGAGGTAGGAAAGATCGCGCGCGGTTTGTGGCCCGTTTGTTACTCCGGTATTCGCCTGGTGTTTATCTAAAAAAAAACACGGAAAACTACCGATCAGAGCAGCCGGCAGCTAGAATTATCCTCCAGACAACGACTGAATTCGATGGGATCGCTTTGAAAATTATCAGGGGGGATTATGGATCCCCGGCCGCCTCTCCCTCTATGGCCCCTAGGATTCTCAGTGTGTAGAGCGGGGCTGTAATCGCGTAACACTCGACTCCACCGAAGATCGTCACTGGATACAAAGCTTGGTCTATGCGTTCAAGAATACGACACACGAGAGACATTGGTTAATGTCTGAGCCAAGGGCGCTGTGTTTTACGAAACTTATTGCAGTTTAATTAAGGCTGGAAAGACGCATCAAAGTTAACTCTAGAAGAGAAAGTCAAGCTCATACAAGCGGGTGAACCTAAGAAGCTGTCAGTGAAAGCTCTTCAAGAATTGTTCCGAGGCAGTAAAATAAAATTTTGCGTTACACTAAAAAAAAGCCTGAAAAAAGAGAAGTTTCGGTAAGAAAATACCAATAATATCACGAATATCAAAACCAATCGAATTACATCAGGAAATAATAAATCTCTCTAAATTGAATTTTTTGGTCCAGTCCCATTTCGGCTGAGGCAGATTTTACTGTATTTCAAAAATGATCCATAAATACATGGTGAATTAATATTACAGAGTATACTAGGTGAATGTAATGAAAACGACAGACTTATTATTTGCATGAAGAAATTTACAGCCAACAATTCTATCATTATATTGCCAATGATGTGTTTTTCTTCAGCGAAAAGCAGCTTTCTTAGAATTAAGTCTCATCCTGGATTACGCAATATTTACTACATGTGTTCCGTTCAGAGTGTCGCTAATAAATACGTTCGTAGTATATACTTATTATGTGACTTCAAATTATCTTTCATTACATGAATTATCTTTGTTTTTAACTATTTCTGAAGTACAGAAATTAGTTAAATTCAATATTCAAAAATAGTGCTAATTTTTTTGCATAACAAATAACCTACTTACAACAGAATTCAAAATAGTAAAACAACTTTGTTGTTGTGTTGAGCTGTATTATTCTATAACAAATTAAAAATTCCTAACGACGCAAACAATAGTATAAAATACATGAAGAAATAATGATATAAAGTACCCTAAGAAAATTGTTATACTCCTAATTGAGTTTATTACTAGTCACATATTCATTTACTAACTGATAGGGTATTTTTTTTACATTCCATCACTTCATCATGATAGAACAGGGTCAATTTATTTTTTGAGGGGTGTTAGGAGTCGTTTTACTGCCGAGTCATACACACCTATGAGTTTAGAGCTAATTAGTAGATCAGGAGCATGCACAAACGCAAGCTGCGGGCAACATGCCCAAGGGCAAAGTGGTGGATAGCACAGCGAGCCTCGGCGAAGAGGGCCACGAGGCGACGCGACGATAAGCGGAAGTCACCGAAGTTGCATCAGATACTAAGTTAATTTAGTTGCGGAATAGTACCCTCGGGTGGGCTTATGTTCAGCGTGCTAGCTGTCCGTGGTGATTTTCCGTGTTCGACTTCCGATTGGAGCAAAAATAGAGCCGCAGTTTTCTATTACATTCGTCTCAGATTCTACAGCCGCGTGACGAAAGAAAAGTTCTGACAGGTCAAGTATTCTTGATATAGTGATGGCAATAAAATATGCTTGCCACATTTTTCCTTTATCCGCAACCGTGGATAATTAAATAAAACAAGGCCAAGGCCTGGAAACACGACTAGCTGGTAAAAGGTCGGATTAATACGACCCTAAAATGCGAAATAAATATGTATATACATTTTCTATAAATTCTTGTCATTTTCCGAAGCATGTGTCAAAATCAGAAAAGAATTCTTGTTTTCGAGATTTGAAGTTGGCGATGAAAGTACGTAAAAATTGCTACACGGTATTAGTAGATATTGATACACAATTCTATTTACGAAAAATTTTCGCAACAAGTTAATCTATATTCATTCTTTTAAGCGCATTCTGTATGTTTTCGTATATTTTTGTGTTATAATTAAACTATGACATGCAACAATTAACATGCAACCAATTTGAAAAAAAAAAAAGCTTCTTCCGTCTCTTGTCTATCGAGCTGTCTGCAACGTTCCTTCTCTTTTTATTTTCTCTCTCTCGCTGGGCGCAGCTGTGATTTCGAGTGGCCTTCGTGACACAGGGCAAGGAAAGGAATACGACTGCTAAAACGCGCAAACCCCACCCCTAGAGTGGATTACAGCGAACGATGAAATTTGGTAGAGAAATTGTGAAAAAAGAAGCAGGGGAAATGGGAGGTCATAGAAAAAACGAATTCCGTTTCTTCACCACAAAACCCCAATGAATTGTCCGGAAATAGAACGGTGGCCCTCGCAATAGAAATTGTAAGTGCTAACCATTTCGCCACGAATCAGACTCAAACACTCAAACACTATAGGCTAAACATTCAAATGATGTCCACTCATATGACTTTAGATATAGGCATTATCTACAAGGGAAGAACTCATTTCCGCTAACTGTGTACCGACCTTAAAGTTTGAACACATTGTAATATTAGAACCATTTATGCTAGACATTTGAAACATTATCATGGCTGTGAAGGCAAGATGCACTCGAATAGGTCTTGGTGTCTTTTCTAACGTTTCCAACGTCTTTAAAAACACTTTTTTTAACATAAAAGATATCAAACACTATTTGACTGTAGGGGAGGATTTACATTTACTGTCCAGATGAAAAGGGCAATATCAACATTGTCTCGATGGAAAAAGGAGTACCAGTACGAAACTGAGATGGGATGATTGCCTGAGAAGCAGTTATGCAAATGCCCGTTTCGTATTGCCCTACGAGACGGAGCTCACGTGGCTGACCAAGAGAGATATACTCTCATTAGCGTTAAACGCTTAACGGGGGAAGACCAGGCGGGTGACGGGGTCTGGATGCCACTAACGACGCGTCACAGCCAGCGAGTCCGCCCAGGTGGGAGGGGGAGAGGGAGCGCGGCGCGAATCGGCGGATCGCGAGCGAGTGACACGTGACGCAGCAAAACCATCGCCACAGCCACCGTCATCACCATCACCGTCGCCAACCTCTTCACAACTGCCGCCGCCCGCGCCGCCGTCGCCGCCACCATCGCCGCCAGAATTGGCACCGTTACTATCACCACCACCACCACCACTATTATTATTATTATTATTATTATTATTATTATTATTATTATTATTATTATTATTATTATTATTATTATTATTATTATTATTATTATTATTATCATCATCATAATCATCACCACCACCACCATCAACCAATATAGCCGCTAAAACACTACCAACATCACCACCAATACGGCCACCTTCAACACGATCACTACCTCCGCCACCGCAGTCACCACCGCCACCATCGCGGCTACTGGCATCACTGCGTCATTGCCGCCGCCACCCCTGACGTCGCGATAACTGGTGCTGCAGCCGTCACCATACGCAGCACCTGCTACTTCACCACCACCACTACCTCCACCTCGACCACCAACATCGCCGCCGGCGCCGCCACCGCGGTTTACCGCTCCCGCCGCCGTCGTCGGCTGGCCACGGCGGTTATCGGGCGCGCGTTCCGGCGGAGTGGCCAGTGGCGGGCGGGCGGGCGGACGCGCGTTCCCCGGGGGCGCGTGAGCGCGACGCCGGCGCCGGGCGATACGCGCGCGACACGCCGCCGAAACGCTCCTAATGCTCGCTCGAACACGAATCCAGGGCGAACAGAGGAGAGTCATTCCACGGGCGCCGCCAACCCTCAGCAATATTCCGAGCGCTGTGGACAAGGGTTTTTTTTCGTTGTTGTGTTGTTTTAATTTCAATAGTTTGGTTTCAATTTCTCTCTACATATGTTATGTTTGATATCGATTTCGCGAGTCCATCAATAACTGACAATATATATTCACGTGCGTGGTTGAGAGTAAGATCTGTGAAATGCGACACTCAATAAAACTCGTATTGTGGATTCGACCATCGCCGATGAACGTGTAACGTAATAACTCTGAATCACGTAAAATTGGACAGAGATCATTATAGGTTTATTGATATACACCAACTAACGTCATGGAGGAAACAACACGAACTACGATGCATTGTTTCCCAAATGAAAGGGGCTATAGCCGGACATACGATACCTTCCAATTTGGGCGTTCATGCAGAGTACTCGATTTACGTTAAGTACGATTGATAAAAGATTGTTAGGTAATGTATGAGAAGTCTACACTTTGAACTGCGAAGTTGTGTTTCAAATACATATGATTTATATTGCATTAGGTATCTTCAACAAGTGATAAATAATAATATCCCAAGAAAGGTTACAGAAACTTTCTAAATGGGTTTCATAACTGATATCTCACATATTACTGAAATATTTCATTTATATTAGCTTCGAACACTATATGCCATTGTTAATTTAATTTAATTACGTATTTATTTAATCTCATTTGCATGTGTTATCACAAGTTTCTTCTTTCTTCTTTGTTTGTTTGTTTCTTTCTTTCTTTCTTTCTTTTTTCTTTCTTTCTTTCTTTCTCTCTTTCTCTCTCTCTCTCTCTTCCTTTCTTTCTTTCTTTATTTGTTACATCACCGAAGTTGGTGGACTAAAAAGATGAAATTTCGCCTGAAATTTCATTTTTTTTACTTCCTAGAACATAATAAGCCATACATCTCTTTTTACTGTTATGCTACATCTCGTTGAAAAATTTGCGATGACAAAAGACATAATACGTCAAAAGTTTTTGAGAGAAACCACGACATTACTCAGAGCACTTCAAAAATGATTTATGCAAAATGATAAAACACATTTTAATGAAAATTATCTAAAAGATGGTTTAATATAGTGCTAACCTTCTTTCTCAGTAAATTGTATAAATTCGCAACACATTTTTGAAATTTGCGAATCAAATTGTTCTTCGCAGTGCTCGTTTGAGATAGAACTCTACTCTTACAATATTACAAAATTACTCTAGACAAGAAAACGGAGTCCGTTGTTACCGAGAAAGAATAAAGCAAAAAGCAGACGCTCGTCTGTAAAAAAAATCACATTATTACTTGGGCCTGCTATGACGGGTGGAACAAATCATGAAAATTTCTGTCACCAAAATGACATTAGATATAGAGAAGAAACGTGATCTCTACTTAAATATGAAGACTTTTCTAATTTATTGGGAAGGTCGGAGTTCTTTTCTGACTCTGTAATCCCTTCAGAACGAAATTGCTGCCAAGGCAAAGAAGTTGAGAAGAATTCCTCACTTTCAGGTGAGCGCTTGCACGTGAAATATGAATATGTCAGAGTTTTATGATCGCGTGTAGAATCAAATTTCTGTAAAAATACAGGAGAATTCATGGACCCATTCATAATGTTTACGTTCCTAGACTGTGGCATCCAGTTAGATTAACGAGACGCACGGTAGGCATCTCCGAATCTTCCAAACGCAAACACCGAATTTAATATTCACGACTCAGCACAATAGCTCGTTGATGCTTATATGCCACTGTTTCAGTTATAAATAATATACGCCAGAGTGATTCCACCGTTCGCAATTTGAACTGTCAGAAAACGATCTCTTTCATTTTTATAATTTGGGGATTAAAACACACGAAAACAAAGTTTTCAATATACTATTTTATTTACGTCATGTAAACGCATCAATGAATCTGATACCGTCCATTGGATATGTTTACATAGACAGAAATCTGAATGAACATAAATACGGATGTGTTTCAATTAAATACAACTGTTACTGTATATCTGATAAAACGAAACATGCAGTTTTTGCAGGGAAGTTCCTCTCACACACGAAGCAGGACATATTTTCCGTAATTGTATGACTTAATTACGCAAATGAATTGCGGAATATCAGGAATATCAACTGTATATAATACGAAGCACATACATAGATAAATGCATACATATATAGGGAGATCACAGAAGAGGGTATGTAGAGGGACCGGAAACTGATCCCTTTTCAACGATCGTGTAGTAAAAAAATTACATAAAGAAGTTACAGGAATTCTCACGGGTGTCATTTGCTCCTGATGGTTAGGCATTGCCGAAAGATGTCATTCCAAAATCAATTCTTCCTTATTAACCACTATATTGAATTTCCTGACTGGAGGTCGTAAGGTTGGGGGGACCCAGTCGATGATGGGATATCTATTTTGAAGGAAATCAAACCGCAGAGTTCAGGCGCTAGCATTGACCACCTACACACGTTCAACCATCGACATTCTTCACTTTTTCGATGTCAGGGCCCAACAATATAAGATTTTCTGTTGGAAAAGTTGGGATAAAAGTATTTCCGTAAACCAACTTTTCGGTATCAAGTATCCACTTAAGTGCATTCTGACTTCCCAACGTATGAGAATAAGTAGTAGAATACTTCTCGTAGGTTGAGAAGTCAGAAAACACGTGTGACATTTATCTTTCTACTTTTACATTATTAGGGGATCACAATATGAGTATTTCTATCGAAATATCGCCACCTTCCATTACAGTATTGTAATTCATTATTTTTTCTACTTAAATAGTTAATAGGCTAGAAAGTAAAAAGCATTTTTTTTCAAATAATTCTTGACACTTTCTTAGTCGTTTCTTGGATTAAGTGATATGTATAAGATAATATGACATATAGGGAGAACATATCCAAATGTGAAGAATCGCCTTTTTACTTTAGTTCAGAGGATTTTCTGCAAGCTATCATTCCTTGGTCGATCTGTTCGAACTCGACGTTCTACGAATTTCAATTTTGGGTGTTCTTGATACGAAGTCTCCGCGGCCTTATCTACATTTTCAGTCAATTATTATTAATCTAGTCTGGACAAAAATCAATTATTTTGTTTCCAGCCTGGAGAAAATGCCGATTTTAAAAGTGACGCAGATCTTATTTTCTTTAACTCTCCAAAATTTAAAAAACTGCAAAGTTCAATATTTGTTTGTTTGTTTGTTTGGTTGGTTGGTTGTTAGTAATTCCGGGCACGTCAACTACCGAGGTAATTAGTCCCGTAAGTATGGTCCATGTTTTTTCATCAGGACGTGGCGGTGATCCTCCCCCGCTGGATGGCATGATCCGGCGCCGACCTACCGACGGCTAGCGGGATTTCTCGCAACCAGGTATCTCCCACCAGCACAGCACGTCCCAGGCGGGAATTTTTTCGGCGCCTTTCTCTTCTTCCTGAATGAAATCCGTTTTTCAAATATAGAACTTTAAATAAGATCATGAACAATTTGTCATAAATGTTATTAATTTTCACGTATTTTTTCACAAATTGAGGATATTTCAAAACATTTTCAAAATCTTCATTTTTTTTTTGAATAGAGCATAAGTACGTACATAAAAATTCTATGCCGTTAGCCCAATCGCTTAATTATGCTCCGTGGAGTCATGGAAGTTAAGCATCTCGAGACACCAGGTATTCCTGGACGCGTGACCGTCTCGGATATCTTCAACTTTACATTTTTTTAATATAAATCTTCAACTTTATATTTTTTCGAATAGATGAAGGTACGTTTATAAAAATGGCGCAAGTTACATTTTCATTGAATTTTCTCTGATTTTTTTGAAAACTGACAAAGTTACAAATAATGCGTGAAAGAATGTGTTGATGGAGCCCCACTACTTCTATCTGACGAACTGGTGCATTCCGTTGTCGTATGATTTCTGAAAGAAAGTTTCTGGATTATCTCCATTCAAATTTTCAAAACGTACTATGTCTTAAAATATCATGTGTTTTCGCCCTTAATTTACTTCAGATAAAAAAATCGCGTAATAGCGAACTGTTATGGCAATCTATGACAAAAACTTACGTAAACAAAAATTTACGTAGTGTACAAGTAGTTTACAATAATGCGTACCCGTTAAAATGATGCCAGAAAGTATTTGATATTTATTGCATCATTAGTTTATTTTTTAAATATAATAAAACTATAATTATTTGATAAAATAATATAAGGATTTGAAAGCAGTGTAATGATAATTCAAAAGGCAATTATGTTCTTAGTATAAAATACTGTGAACAACATTACATATTTTTATTTGAAAATCTTTATTTCGGTTACATCCCTCTTTCGAATGTAGAGTAACTGACACAACCTCAGTGATCTCAGAATCCAGTAACAGCTATCAAACGACACCCAAGAGGTAATTACAAAATTTAAGTTTCCATATTAAGGAGGTTCACATTTGTGCTTAAATTCATTTTTATTAACTGCTAATTACGCGGCACTCATACATGATATTAATAATTCATGAAATTTCTGATATAAGGAAGTACAGATCGCTGGTTACAATTGAAATCTTCAGCATTGTTGCCGAACACATGCCCCTTTTTGTTTAATTGTTTTATGTCAAAAATTACTATGATTGATTGTTACATTAATTGATGTGCGGCGCAATATTAGCTAGAACTCATTTAGTTTACTATTACTGATTTATTACATACTTATACGAATTAATAATAGCTGAGTTATAAAAATCAAAAATCAATCACCTTACACAGTATTTTTTTTCCACAAGGTTATAAATTCATATCTTGGAAATACCACTGTGTAATACTGAATAGTAATGTTAATGACATTATGAAGACATACCAAATATGTACCAGCAGAATAGTCTATAATTTTTTGCTTTAATACCGATCTAGTTCAGACATAGAACTACATACCATATTGCTGTATTAATATCTAGAGCGATGCACATGCAACGATCCTAGTCAGAGGCTCTTTTCCGAAAAAATTGAAGTCAATTGATGACATTCCCAATCCTGTTTGAAGAAGAGAGCACTGTGTGATAAGCGCTTCTAGTCGACACATTCCTGCTGAGCAGATCCACCGAGCCAACACGCTGGCGGGGCGGGGCGGCGAAGGGCATGGAAGGGCAGGGCATGGCGACGCGAAGCGGGGAGGTGCGGGGGCGGGGCGGCGAAGGGCGGGGCAGGGCGGAGAAGGGCGTGGAAGGGCGGGGCGGGGCGGAGCGACGCGGGGAGGGACGGGGCGAGGTGGAGCGACGCGGGGCGAGGAGGAGAGGGGCGGGGCGGGGCGGGGCGGGGCGGAGCGGAGCGGGGCGGGGTGGGGCGGGGAGGGGCGGGGCGTGGGGGGCATGCTTGCCGCGGCTGTTCCAGGGGGATCTGCGCCGGCGGGCTGAAGCGCGAAACATCGTAAGAAGCCTTAGTTGAAACGAGCTGCAGTAAACTGTTCGTGCGTTTAACTACCCCAATACACGTAACCAAACTTCTCCACACTAGCGGGGAAATTTGCCCGGCTCCACAACTTCCCGTGCACACAGCGCTCCGCTACCGGAACATACTAGGCCGCTTGCGCCTAAAGCAAGTGGTTTCCAAACTTATTACGCCCATGCGCCCCTTATCTGAGCAAAATGCTGACCAAGCTGACCTCAAGTGAAATAACTCTACACAACTGCATACTTGCAAAATAAGAAATTTAACTTGTATCAAATTATGACTTATTAAATTGATGATTTGTGTAGATTAAATTGACGTATTAATGGGTGGATCTATTAGAAAAAGACATTTAACATCAAATAGAAATGGAGCATTTTAATACGTAAAGAAATATACATTTAAGTAAAAAATTATTTTAAAAATTAAAACGTAACAATATATTTTCCAGCACTCACGCATGAAAATTAGTATTTACCATCACTATTCATTGTTAGGAAAATGTTATTTTGTGCTATGCGTACGGGAATAAGTTTCTTGTTTTAAGTGTTTATGTGTCTGTTCGTCCATATTATATTATGCTTTGGTCCCTTTATTTTTGAACAGACCTTGAACAGCTAATGGAGATGAATTATTTCACACTTTTCATCATCATTATTATTATTATTATTATTATTATTATTATTATTATTATTATTATTATTATTATTATTATTATTATTATTATCATCTTGCGACAGTTTCGAGGATTATTTTTTTGCTCATCTGCAGGCACCACCACCACGCTGCCGATATATCGTGGTCGCCTTCCCTTTTAAAAAGGCACGTTCTGTAGAATTTACGTATTTTTCAATATTAACTAGCAGTACTAAAACAGCACCTACATTCTCGCCCGTACTTTCACACAAAATTACGCAAAAAGTACTCAAATTTTCAAAAACATTGTACATGACCTTACACCAAAATCTTTAAAGAATAGATTTCATTAAGGGAAAAATCCCTATTTTCATAATTGTAGTTGTAAGGCGCGTCGAAAAAACTTTAACTCTTGCAATTTTCCAAAAATCGGAGTTTTTTAGGAGAATGAGATCTGCACCATTCTCTTAAACGTCCTTCTCATTATCCAACCAGAAAATTTAATGAAAAATGATGGGGCCATTTTTTTCGAAGTGTTATGTTAAGTAGCCCCCAAAATAAAACTATTGGTTTCAAATTCCAGGGGCAGCAACATCAGCCAGATCGATTGGAGAATATCAATTTTGTAGAAAATCGGCTAAACGGTTTATCCACTAGCGTAGTTCACAGACAGACAGACACGGACGAACGGAGGGACGGAGGGACGGAGGGACGGAGGGACGGAGGGACGGAGGGACGGAGGGACGGAGGGACGGGGGGACGGAGGGACGGACGGACGGAGAGACGGACGGACAGACAGATGGACAGACAGACAGACGGACGGACGGACAGACAGACGGACGGACAGACGGACGGACAGACGGACGGACAGACAAACGTTTTGTCGTCATTCAATTTTTCACTATCAAGGTCCCACTAAACATAGATTCTGGCTACACCTCGTGTTAGAGGATTTCTTCTAAATTAAGCAAGTGGATTTATCCGCTTTTTCGTTACCAGAGTCCTGTAATAAGACTTTTCTACCAAAAATTCGCCGTTTCTTCGCGAAGCATTACTTTCACTCTGCTGAGTATGCGGTAGAGAGAAAGTAAAAATTTAATGGATGAAAATTGTCCTGTAGCTTCGAGATTCTGTTCCACTTCCTGGCTCCCATCGTCATCGCGTGCAATGCCATTAAATCCCTCTGATTCACTTATCAACAATTATATTATACTCTGAACGAATGATTGACCGTCAACTTATTTTTACAATTTATTTTTACAATTTATTTTTACCTTGAATAATGACGGGGAGCGATATCTCAGTGCATCAACTGATTTCACTGCAGCGTCTCTGAACGGGAGGTACTAGGTTCGAGTCCTGCCGGCGGTAGGATTTTCGACACTAGCTTTTCAGCTAGGTCGAATTTAGTCGCTGTTAAGAGGAGAATTCTAGCAGCCGGCTGCTCTCTTCGGTAGTTTTCCGTGGTTTCTCCGATCAAAACCAGGCGAATGTTGGAGCAGTACCCTGACAAACGGGCCACGGACCGCGCGCGAACTGTCCTTCCTCTTCCTTGTCCTATTCTTTCTCCTTACACACACTTACACTAACATGCACTACACTACCACATATTCCGGCAGACCGGTCGGGAGCTTAGAGCTTGTCCCGGCTGAGGCGGTGCCCCGCTAGTGGGAGAGTTCTGGTTAGGGGGAAACCCCGCTAGTCCACGGTAGGTCGGCGCTGGATCTCGCCATCCATCCGGGAAGATCACCGCCATCTCCCGACATGTACTTACACTTACGGGACTAATGAATAACTGTTGACGCGCCGGGAATCACTAACAAACCAACCAACCAACCAACCGAAATTGAATAATGGAAATGGGTCACAATGATTTTATTGTTGAAACACTTCGAAACTCCCTGTCATAGTACACACCTCTAAATTCAATTATATTTTGTTTTTATATGAATATTTATATATCAATTATATTTTGTTTGTGACCTCTCAGCGGGACCATGGACCCCCGTCGGTCCCTGGAAACAACTTTAGAAAACATTAGTCCGTTGTGAACTCGGCACGTATACTCTCTATGAAACGCTCAATTGAAATTTAGAGTAAATTACAAGGCCGACAATGTATTCTCGATTCTATAAACGGTCTTACGGCAGAATGAAGTACATCTATTCACCACGTTTCTCCCAGAAAAATGAAAATTGATTGCTAGAGGCGAGTAGTTGTGTTATAAAAAATAAATTGTTTTCGCGGTGTTAGTCTGAACATCACAGAAAAAATTGCTTCGGCTTGCCGGTGGCAGCACAGCATATTTCAAAAACGTCTCACATTTTATTATGTATTTTTTGTGTATATAGCCGTATGTTGCCTAGTATATCGGCTCGGTGCAGAGAGAATTTCCTGGCATACCATACGTACGGTATATTTGTTTCACAAAGAAGGCATTTCGAAAAAAATCATACTCATGGATTCCTCTAACATAAAACAGTTTGTATTCATGTTTGTGATTTAGTTTGCTATTGAAAAATATTAAAATATACAGAATATATGACACTTTTTCGTTTTAAATAGTAATGGCAAAAAACTCAATACTATCGCCAAATGATTACTATTGTTCTTACTAATTAATCGTCATTATTCTTAAAGAAAACTAACGAAGTATGGAAGAACATGAGGAGGAGTTATCGAATTATAATTTTTGATATTTCAGGGACAATAAATAATAGTTACTACATCTTTAACGACATATTCAACGACAGTTGGTGGAAAAATAGACTGTAGGTAATTGAGCTCATCATGTATATTATTTTAAGCACATTTGCATTACTAATTTCCAGTGCGCGCAGAAATTTAAATAAAACTATGTTGTCTCCATTTATGTGACATATGCCTACGATTTCCCTAGATACCATAGACTGACATGTTTTCGTGAAGTGGAATGCAGTGTAGTTGAAAAGCGAGTATTTATTAGCTTAAAATATCTGTATAGGATGGGTTAGGGTAGGGACGCCAGAATTTCAGAAAACGCGCCCAGATTACCCTTTTCAGTATCGCACGTCATACACAGTTTGTGTCCATTTTTGACATTAAATAAATAATAAATTAATGGATAGCCATAACATGCAGTTAAAGTTATTATTGTTATTATTATTGCATTTATTGTTATCATTATTGATATTATTATTATTATTATTATTATTATTATTATTATTATTATTATTATTATTATTATTATTATTATTTTAAAATAATTACATTGTATTAATATTATTAATTGAAATGTTTGTAAATTGTAGTGTTCTGCCACCAGGGTGGATAAACCTACGTGCAGAAATATTAAATATGATCTGATCTAATCTACCTAATCTAATACCCAGGAACTTATGAAAAATTCAAAAACGATGAAAGTGTCGATTTTCTTTGAAAATGCAAATATTTGATTGTATTATTCCGCCTATTGTCATTCTCCATGTCGCAAGCCTTGGAAGAAGAGGTCGCCAGTAAATTTTTCTTGCTCACGTGTTGCGTTACGGAACAGCGGCCTTTTTAATATTCTTGTTATCTAAAGAAGTATTGTACAATTGCAGTATTCCCCTAGGCTGTTTTTTGTCAACATTTTAAACTTATTCCAGTGTTATGTGAGAGAATTTTATTTGTTGATCTTTTGCAAAGTGCGTGCAAATTTTGGGAAAACAACTTCGTGTGGTATGCTACTAGTATCATTGTGATTATTAGCCCCTCAGTGGATAAGTAGGTGAGTCCGATCTCAGAATACATATTTTTAATATTTTTCATTGGAGAATTACTTGACAAGTTCCAGTACAAGTAGCTCTTGTAGTGTCAAATGCGCGTAGTTTATCATTTTTGGTAACAACCCTTAACGAAGCAGTTTGGGGCAGTGAGAGTTTACAGAGCCCTTCAGAAGCATTAGAAAAATCGACAACATATTTGCATGAATAATTTTCAATTGCAAATATTTTGTATACTTTTTAATTTCATTTTCACTGTATCTATAGTTTTTTATTTTTGTTACTTCACAGAATTTTCAATAAATATTAATTATACCTCAATAGTAACATTTTCATTAAAGGTTTAAAATATTGAAAAAAATATTATAGATTCTTGGAGAAAAAAAGGTTATTGGATTGATACAAATACCCTTTTTTGTTATTGATTTTTCCAAAGAATTGCAGGCGTATATTGTGTAATCAAAGAAAATTGTAACCGTGGTGTCACGGAAATTCCATTATAACACTGACGTTACGTATTGACACAGCAAAATTGCAGTATCAATATTACTTTCTAAGATTTACAAAAAAATAATACTCCCCAGCATTTCATTGCTCATGATCTAACATTGAAGTAATTGTTTGAACAAAGGAAATGATACAGTTTAAAATTAGCTCCATGAAATTCGGTTCCATTTGTATCAAGTAAGTAACACCATTATGAACTTCCATACTTCCATACTCGCATATTCGTAAAGATGGAGTGAACATGAAATCAGATGTGTGTGACGCGGATAAATAGGAAGAGAAACACGGAAATTATTGGAAAAGTTCAATAAAACAGTATCGACGGAACTCACACAATCTTTTTTACTGGAGCAGTGAAATTAGCAAAAACCGCAGCCGAGTATCGAAATTAGTGAAAACTACATAGCACACGGAAACGGAGAAAGAACGGCAAAAGCGCGTACGATGTGAACTCGGTTTTTCACAATCGCGGGGTAGAGCAGAGTATGAGTAAACAGAGTGTGATTGGCGAAAAAGAAAATTGGAGCGGCGACGGTAAAGAGCGAAACGTAATGTTAATTTCCGCGGGATAGAGAATACAATTTATTTATCTTTTCGCGTGACTTGTTTAGATATTACACTGGAGTTGTCGTTCTAAATAATCGTAACTTCGCCCATGGCTTTTACGTTGAGATGTGATGTTGATTATGATGATACAAGATGATGTGGTTAGTAATGAGCTGAAGATAGAGACGATGATGCAATGAGTGGCACGAAAATGCCACGCGAATCTGCTTCATCGTTATCCACAAATTTCAAATAGTTTGACCAAACTTTCAACTCCGATACCCAGAGAGCCGTCGGATGGACGGTTTCGACCGCTGAGAACACGAAGGGCGCCACATTCTCTTCAACAGTGTTAGCTACGAGGGATGAGGAAGATACAAATTGCGTCGAAGAAAACGGAAAAGAACAGGGCCACTGAGACAGGGTAGTGGACAGGACCCGCTGGAAAAAGTGACGGACGGGTAGACGCGGGAGGTGGGAGTGAGTAGGAGGGTCCAAGAGAACCCAACAGGCGTGAGAGCTCGAGAGAAGTGGCATGAAAGGGGAAGGCGAGGAAAGTTGGGAGATGGCGAAATGAAGGCGCGGAGAGGTCGGGAGAGCGCGGGAAATCGCGGGAGACCGCGGGAGCTGGCGAGAGAGCGCAGAAGAGGGCAGGAGAGCGCGGAAGAGAGCGGGAGAACCTGTGAAAGTGTTGGAGACCTGGTGAGGACACGACGGGAGGGTCCGGGAGGTCCTGAGAGGAGCTGGGAGAGCACATAAGGGCACGGGATGACAGGGGAGGGTGTAGGGTGGCGCGGGACAACGCGTGGAAGGGCGGAGAGCGCGGGAGGGCGTGGGAGAGTGCGGGAGGGCACGGGAGAGCGCAGGAAGGCGCGGAGGTGTGTGTGTGAGAGTCGGAGAGCGCAGGAGCACGCAAGAGGACGAGGAGGAGCGTGGGAGGGTTCGAGAGGATGCGAGACGTTGCAAGCAAGCGTGTAAGAAAGTGAAAAGTCGTGGGGGGGGGGGCTACGCCAAAGGGCCGGCTGGCGAACAGGCGCACATTTGGATTTGGGAGGATGAGTGCGTGTATACGTGCGTGCGTGGCTGAACAGCTGCTGGTCCGATGGTAGGTAGGTCCGATGGCTGGTCCGTGGGTGGTGGGCGGGCAAGTGGGTGGTGGGTGCGGTCGGGTTGCACGGGCTGGGCGAGACCTCCGCGCGGGCGATAAGCGACGGGGTTGTGGCGACGCAACGCGCCGGCAGACAGGCAGAGGGGGTGGGGCCTACAGCGGGGCGGGGCGGGTCGAGGCTTCTCAGAACACGGAAGTTGGACGGCGGCGGCGGGGGGGTGGGGGTGGCGTCGGCGTCTGAAGCGGGCCTGGCGCCCTCCGCGCCGCGCCCTCGCGCTTTATCTCGCCCTGCGCTGCGAGGAAGCCCCTTGTGGCGGCTGCGCCGCTCGCTCCAGAACACGCGCCCACGCGCCGCATTGCGCGTCCCACCCGGCCCTCCACTCCCCGCCCCGCCCTCCGCCGCGCCACTCTGCGGGTGCCACCCGCCCCTCCCGTGCCACCCTACCCTCGCACCGCCCTGCGCGTCCCACCCGCCCCTCCCCACCCCGCCCCACCCTCCCACCGCGCCACTCTCCGCGTCCCGCCCCGCCCCTCCCCGCTCCGCTCTACCCTCGCGCCGCACTGCGCTTCCCGCCATGACTTTCCCCGCGTCACCCTCCTCCCGCGCCACCCTGCGCTTCCCGCCCCGCCCCGCCCCTCCCCGCTTCGCCCTCCCTGAGCCGGCTCACCCACCGATCCCTCCCCAGACCCGCCACCCGTCATGGCAGGCCCCGGGGCTACAGCTCTCGACGACTCGAGGACACTGGGACGAGTCTCTCCTAACCCGGAGGATGTGATGAGCCATGGGTGGTGATGGCGATATGATTTGAATGGTGATGAGGGGTAGGGGAAACGGGAGAACTTTCCGAAAACCAGCCGAGAGCTTTGTCCACAACACGTCTCTCTCGGTTCTGCGCCGCCTCGTCTCAATAACGCCGCTGAGAGTTGCTGTACCTCACTGTTCTCTAGGCGATGCAACTGTTTGATTAATTATTTAGGGTTTCGGGGTGCGAAACATTGCTTGTAAGAGTAGTGTATGTTATATCTGGAGGCGATGCTGCTCTTTCCCTCTCCGAAACGTGAGATTCGGCGCTGATTTGCACGTTAGCATGCGGGGTTTTGCTTCTCCAGGTATTTCCTGCAACGATACAAGGTGCAGAGGTCAATGCGTTCAGTTTCCCCCTGTGGGTTCGGTTAAATTATCCGTCGATGCATTTGTAATATGTAGTGGACAAAGCGCATTTGCGGCAAGTCGTCGTCGTCTTTTTTCTCTAGCACTCTTTACACCACTGCACATTATCATCCTATCCATTAAACAACTAATTATCTATTAATGTTATTTTGAAGTTGTCGCTAATAACCATTTGTAGTTGATGCGACATAAAATAAAATAAAATAAAAAAAACTAATTATCTAGTAACAACCAAAAGATGATAATACAGAAAATAAGCACCGCCTGAATTATTATTATTATTATTATTATTATTATTATTATTATTATTATTATTATTACATTACCAAATAGGACACATATCCCCAATTCCTGACCTAGGTGCATCGCCTGAGAATACAGACAGGTGTGTGCGTCATTCATATTTTCATGCGAAGAGAGCGTACGCGACGTAAGTATTAGCTTATGGGGTGGCAGTACTATCCAGATGATCATTCATTCTCTCCACATCATTCACTTCCCTTCGTGTTACGTTCGTTTTCATAAACGATACCGCAATGTTTGCGTACGCTGTGCGAATAAGTCATGCGTCTACTTCATCGATCTTCTACGTCCAGATAACGCCCGGATCGCACTAAGCGTGCTGATGGACGATCAATGATTACTGGCGGAAATGTGAGGAGAGACTTGGCATAATCCATGGGAAACTTTTCCTTTCCGTTCTTCTTATCCCTATTGCTAAACGAGCGTGTTTTGAAGGTTTAAAACAATACAATCCATTCAGTTAAGTTCATCTGAAGGTCACCCACTCAATTTCTAGCTCAAAAGAAACGAGTATTTTCCTATATTAACCCTTAAGTAGCCGTGTAGAGAGACTATAAGCGTCCCCAGACTATTTATCATAACTGCCTAACTTGTATTGTCTTACTCTCGTAGATTTTACAGTACTTTTCAACAGCTTCATTACTATCCTTCCAAGAAAATAAAATCTGTTTCATGCATTGATATGCTTAAAATAGAATGAAATCTTTGTGATGGGGAACTCCTACAATTCCCACGCGCGACTAGATTCATCCGTTTATACATTTGAATTATTTTTGACTTCGTTATTTACGTTTTTCTTCAATAAATAAATAAACAACATATACTGTAGTAGTTATAAGCACGATAATACATGATCACAACTTGGATTACATGTCATTTGAAACAATTAATATTCATTTATAAATTTTAGATTTTAAAAATTAATTTTTTTCAAGGAAACTGAATATTGCGAAGAACAAATTGCAAAACGATAATAATGTTAGTAATAATAGAAAGAAAGGAGAGAGATGTCAACCACCCCATGCAACAAATAATCGATCGAAACTGCAAGTGACTTACGAAAGAGAAACGCTTAATTCCTAGTGTGAATAAGAATTCTGGAATCACTTTTATGGGTTCATTCTGGATTCAATTCGACTCCCTGAGTAAGGCCCAGAATTCACTACGTTGAAACTTTTAAGGCATATAATCTAAATGTTTAATGATATGTCTGCAACGGAATATTCAATTTTATGGTGTTTCTTGCAGTTAAAACGTATGCACCGTGGAGTAGCTCTTGTGTTTACGCGTGCTTTGGTATTCACGAGCAATTCTCAAATCTATTTGCTGGCAATTTATGTGAGCCTCTCGCATAGGAACGTCATTTAGAGATGCTGATTCTCATATCTCAGCAATGCACACCACTTCCCATATCTAGTTACGTGGAACAGCACTCCTGATAACTATGTAATGTTTTCGTCTTATTAGTGCATCGTACGTAAACGAAGGCTCTCTCCAGCAATTTTTTGAACGCGCTTTGCCAACTTCGTTTTCAATCCAAGAATGATTATCGATACTTTGAAACTAAATGCGCTTCAGTACATCGAAGTCAAGTGCGTGTTATTGCATTTGTTTCAAATAATGAATTCAAGCCTTTGTTTTGGTTTTACACTCACTGATTATGTATGAATGAATTTTATACGAACACGCTTCGTACATTTGAGAATATTTATTAAATGAAACTAATTAATGAGCAATTCAATCTTCCTTGGTTTAAAAATTACTCATATTTTCTTTTGGTACATTATAATCGAGAAACACTGGTTGTAAATTGGAATAAAAATGATAGCAATACAGTCAGATTACGCAGGATAATCTGTGCATTTTGAACTCGCAGTTGAGCGAATATAGTTCACTGATCATATGATCAGGGAGATGCATAATCATTTTCGCTTCGCAGGAGAGGGACACTACTCTGACAATCTACACACTCGTCGGATGATGGGCTGTGGAAACGGACGTTCCCGTTCAAAATGCTGCAAAATGTAGTCAATCAGTTCTGTGCAATACACAATTATTTACGTCATGGTGCACTACTTCACACAATAAATCGAACATTAATTATTAAACTAACTAGAATTAGTCTAGTAAGTTTAAACTTACTGGAAGTCTAAATTTACTCGAACATTAATTATTAAACTACTAAACTGTATATTACGAAATTAAATACACACATATATTTCTAATGATAACTGACAACATGTGAGACTAATACGAAAATTAAAACAACCAAACGTGCATCAAACCAAATCCAAACAAATTAGCAAAAATACAATTAAAACTTTCAATGAAGTTTTCAAATAAATAAACATCTTTAGGGGTGTTTTATGTCATTATAACATGCTCAAGTTTTCCTTTTTCATTTATTTAGTTTACTTTAATATACAGTTATTTTTATCGGAAAACACGTGGTATTTGTAGCGAAAACGCCTATCAGTGATTCTGAAGGGGACACTATTCTCTGTCTCCTTTAAAGCTTGCTTTATGGAGATAAAGCTTGCTTTATGTATCACCGGTAACTTTCCTTCACACGAGCGAAAGTGATCTCAAGCACCACAATGAGTTAATGTCGTTATGCTAGCCCGCAGGAGGCCCCTTAATGGCTTGCCACGAGACCAGACAACATTTTAGATTGGTATCTTTAGAAAGAAGTCATTTGCGAAAATCGTATTCATTACCTCTCCGCAAGTAGCATCAATTTTTCAGTGCCCTAAACGACCTTATTAAAAAAAATGTCTACTTAATAAACGTTTTCCCCTACCGTCAAGTCACGATAAGAGTAATACCATTAATGAACATCTAATTTTTCAAGTATCGTAAAAATTCACAGATTGACTAACAGGTATGTACGTCTAACATCGTAGATTGTATCTCACAATTAAATTATTTCATAACAGTATGTTATCTGTTCATCCCGTTGGATTACACTATACTGCTTAGTATGTACCTCAAACGCAGAATAGCTCAATATTAATTGATTGTAAATCAAATAATAGATTCTAAAACAACACATAGATTACCATTGCTGCTCAATACTTTAAGAAAATTTTCCAATGAATGAAATTTATTGAAAGATTTCATTAAAAAATGTGTGTAAATTATTTCAGGACTTTTCACTTGACAGAATGATTCACACAAAATGACATTTTGTATCGCAACACTAATCCATCCTGTCCTATTCGTGTGCAACCTTACAGAAACGCACACTCTTCTTACATCTCCCTCTAGAATTCTTTTACCCCCGCCATACATTCACCCTCTTCTGAATGGTTCACACAAAATGAAATATCAGTCCGCATTGCTAAACCATTTTGCCATACTGATCTGCAAACTAACAGAGACGCACACTCTTCCTACTAACATGCACTACACTAACGGGACTAACGACCAAAGCCGTTGACGTGCCCGGAAACACGAAAAAATCAATCAATCAATCCAACATCTCCCTCTCGGATTCTTTTGCCCCCGCTATACATTCGCCATCTTCTGAATGGTTCACATAAAATGAAATATCGGTCCGCATTGCTAAACCATTCTGCCCTACTGATCTGCAAACTAACAAAAAATCACACTCTTCCTACACCTCCCTCTGGGATTCTTTTGCCCCCGCCATACATTCGCCCTCTTCTGAATGGTTCACATAAAATGAAATATCGGTCCGCATTGCTAAACCATTCTGCCCTACTGATCTGCAAACTAACAAAAACTCACACTCTTCCTACATCTCCCTCTGGGATTATTTTGCCCCCGCCATACATTCGCTCTCTTCTGAATGGTTCACAGAAAATGAAATATCGGTCCGCATTGCTAAACCATTCTGCCCTACTGATCTGCAAACTATCAGAGACGCACTTTCTTCCTACATCTCCCTCTGGGATTCTTCCACCCCCGCCACCACGCATACGCTCCGTCCCTCCCGTGGCTTCCGGGGTGGCCCGACAACGTCGCTCTGTTTAAACGGGGCCGGCTCCTGGCGACCGCCGGACGAGACTGCAGGGAGTGGATGGGCAGTATCTGTCGACCGCGGGGAGGGTGGAGGAGAAAGGAGGACAAGGGAAGCTTTTTGTGCTCGCAGCCCCTCGCGTGCTTCAGGTGCACTATTTTTCACAACTTTCGTTCAACGGACACCTTTGCTGCGAGGCCAATTTATTGCACATAACTGCTATTTATTACACGCGAGCACTTGCCGTTAGTTTGACATGGTGCTGTAAAGAAAAGTGCGCGTTTTTATAGAGCAACTTTACTTGCACTTTGTGTCTGCGTGTGTTAAATTACTGCTTTTTCATTACGTGCTTTTCTAAGGAGCGGTTTATCAGTTTCACGAGAAATGAAGTGTATTTGTATTGCTTTTTCTTCACTCAGTCATAATGAAAGCAATATTGTAAATAAAAATGGGTAAACTGTTGTTTAAATACAAAAAAAGAAAGGTTCATTATGTGCTACTGAAACTTGTTTCCTCATTTATTAATTGTTGATTCAATATACTATGAACACGTAATGAATAGATGTATTCACTAAAACTTGTGTTGGAGAAATAAAAAATGTTTTACAAATTGTTTTTATTTTATATGTGACATTAAATGTACCGCTTCATTTGCACTACAATTTCATATATGGTTTAGCAACAAATTATTAATTAACTATAATCACATACCACAAACCTCAAGAGTAGGCAATGACGAAAACTTGGCAAAATTACATTTACCGGTACATTGTGAGAGACGGT
Source organism: Teleogryllus occipitalis (assembly GCA_011170035.1). NCBI lineage: Eukaryota > Metazoa > Arthropoda > Insecta > Orthoptera > Gryllidae > Teleogryllus > Teleogryllus occipitalis. Next base: position 234,141 of record BLKR01009020.1, read on the forward strand.
CAGAGATCTCCCATTTCTCGTATTATCACATAAGAACTTTCCACCCTCCCCTCCCTCAGATGTGGACCGCCTCGGTAGAAAATCAATAGAAAGCTTCCCCTGACAATAAGGTACATCAGTAACGAATTTAAAGAACGCCCAGTCATCAGAAAAGACAAAATGTTCGATAGAAGAAACCAAGGAAAAGCTCAGTACAATTTTAGCCTGAAAGTTCAAAACAAACAATAATACATCCACGGACAAAATAATAAATGCTCTATCGTCTGAAAATCAATTTATCAATAGCTTATGAGCGATTTACATGTTTGCTTTCCAACCTACACGGAAGCTAATAAGACTTCATATTATCGATGGATACTATAAAAGTGGGAAATGAGGTGGCAGTAACAATAATTTTAAAAAATGCATTTCTTACAAGTAAACTTCCATAACATGTTTTAGAGTAAAAACATTGAGCGGAAGCGCTTCTCAGATAGGGAAACAGTCTTTTGCAAGTACATCACGCACAAAAACAAGTAAGTTTTAGTTCTTAACATACAAAAACTCAGCCTCCCTTAAAAACGGTAAATAATACATGGATGATGTTTTTGTAACATTCCTACCAGATTTATGATTAAGAGAAAGTGGAAAAAATATTATAGTCAATTAAAATACACATTCTATAAGTCGACATTTTCGCAAAATTGAATCAGTGACAGGTCTTTCAGGGTAAACATTTAATAAAATATATTAGGAAAGTTAACAATAATGCATTCATTATTAATTAGTTTTCATTGTTTATCAGCTAATTGGCAGGCAGAAAGTATAGTTTGAAACATATGTTGAATTGAACAATCGCTTATTTACCTGTGCAAGGAGAAAGACGGAAGTTGATGAGCAAAGATAACCTAAGCAAATTTATCATCAAACATTATCCTGCAGTTGGGTTTAATTGTTCTCGATTTTAATTAATTGATTTTCAAAATTTTAATTTAGAAAGTGGGTTTTAACATGTTGTATTTTCCAATATTCCACTAAAATCTACCGTACATGTTTAATTACCAAATTTTGTTTTAGTCTTGGTTTCTTCCCATTAATTGACCACAGTACAAGGTACGGCTATGTTTCCCTAACGCTCTGTACATTACGCTATTCAACAAAGAATATGCATAAATCGAGATGATTAGATATATAGCCACCAGAACGTAAATAAATATTTTTGTCTCGAAAATTATATATGGCAACGTTTAGATTACATTGCCTGCTTTCTCTGTTATTTAAGAGAACGGAATTCGGAAGATACGGAAGAGAATCGATCAATGCCATCAAGGCATTCAGTTATATTTCTTTTGTAATGGGTGAACTAGATCATTTGATTGTGTGAGTTTGATGAAAATCTTACAGTGAACTTCTTAGGGCCTGATATAATTCAAAAGTTCCTTTTTAACAGATCTCAAGGTTTAGAAAATTCGCAAATGCTGTCACACATACGGTACGTGTTTTGTTAAATGCGGATATATCCTTCTAAATATCAAGAAACGGAAATTAACAATCACTAGAGAGTAAACGAAAAAACTGGTGCATAAAATTGGTAGACACATTTTCGATAGTACAATAATGTTCACAATGTTAATATACATTGGTTCTCTTTTCACACATCCGTTATTCGGAAATACAATATCATAAGAAAATTAAACTTAAAAAATTCCTAAATACAAACATTTCCTTCTGATATTTTCCTCAAGGATGTGAGTTTAAATTACCTCTACGGAAGCTGATATAAAATCTCGTTAACTTCGATTGTACCGTCAGTGTGTTTTTTTAAATCCAACTTTCGTGTAAACATAGCTACCGAACAATAAATTTGTTGTATATGTTTGAGAAAAATATAATGTAGATAGTGGTAGCATTTACAGAATTTACTAACTATATTTGTCACCTTTTAAAGGTTAAGTCACTGAGAATAACGGCTCAGATTTCTATTTTTGGCCGAGATTTTTCTGAACTGTCGTCAATAACAAATCTTAATTGATACACTTCACTGAAATTCAAGGCAAGTTTTTAGAACACGTATTTAGTAACACGTTTAGAACACATTGTTTTTGTGAAGACCGAGTGCAAAAGAATACGATTGCGAAATAATACAAAATTATACAAAAAAATGTGTAAATTCTTGAATATAAAATATTCAAGTTCCCCTTGCTACTGAATTTACTCTGAATCCTCTCGGAACATAGAATATTATTCATTAGTGCAAGAACTTGGGAGCCATGTTCACCGCCGGGCCACAAGTGTCTATCACGGCAATGCACAGGCAACCCCTACGCGTTCACCATCCTGACAAAGATCTTCTTAAAAAAGTAGAGCAAAAATCCGGTATTAGATACAAACCGGTTCAACGGTAGCTTATAGGTCTCGAAATTTCACTCATTTGTTTTTCTTGTTCAAGGAAATGTGGGTTCAATTGCAAATCATGTATTCTATTGCTTAGGAGATAGTACCATAGATTCTTTAAAACAATCGACAGTGATTAATGAAACAAATTTCCAATAGTTTTTGCAGAAATGAAATGTTTTCATCAATTCTTATTTGAAGAGATAATGTCAAAGATATGTCTCCAATCAATAAGTATAACATCAGAGGCACGACAAGTTCGCCAATTCATTAGTCAAACATTTTATTATTACAGTTTTAACATATCACGTATTTTTAATAAATACAAATCAAAGTGTTTGTATGAAATGCTAAGGAAAGAATCCGAAAACAGGGGTTGAATATGATTAACATTAAAGTAAGATGTACAATTACAAAACGCTGCGCAGAAAGATAAATAACGAAGAACGTCACTAAGCACAAAAAATGTCTTCTTATCCAGTTCTCCGCTTGCAAGCAAATAATACGTCACGGAGTTTCCGATCGAACGGAGCACATCTTTCTGACAGGACAAAAGTTTCCCCAACTTTTGAATGGTACGTACGCGACTCACGAGCGCCGCCCGGGCAGTGGGCGAGGGCGCGATGACGCCGACGAGCAGAGCGGCGCGCGGCGGAGAGCGCGCCGGCGGCGCAGCTGGAGGGCGGGCGGGCTCTACCTGGCGCCGGCACGGGCGCTGGCGCGGGCGCGGCAAGGCCGGAGGCCAGAGGCCAGAGGCCGGCGGGCGGCGCGGCGACCCGGGGCGCCGGCGGCAGCAGACGCACCTGTCGCTCCCCACGTGGGAGACGGCGAGCGTCCGCCGAGGGAGAGCTTCTAACGGGCCGGGGCGCAGAGGGCGTCGGGGAGGCTGGGCGTGGGGCGGCGGTGCGCGTGCACCACGGAGGCGGAGGCGGCGGCGGCGGCGACGAGCGCCCGACGCGCGGGCGAGGGCGTCGAGGGCGGCTGGCGGCAGCGGCGGGGGCGCGACGCGAGCGAAGCGCGCATCGCAGCAGCACTGGCGAACGCGGCGCGGCGCGACGACGCCGGTGGCGCCGCGGGCCGGGAGCGGGGCGCGGCGGAGCGGGGCGGGGCGGGGGGGACGCGGGGGCGGCCGCGACGCGAGCGCCCGCGCGGCGGCCGCGGTGCGCGCGCGCGCGCCCGCGCAACACGGCGTTTCGGGGCGCGCGCGGCGGGCGCATGCGCTGCCCGTCCCCCTGCCGCCCGCCGACCCCCGCCAGCGCCACCCCGCGCCCCGCCCCCGCCCCCGCCCCGGGCGCACATGGGCGGCGCGGCGCCTCAGACGCCGGGCGCTGGCGGCGTTCGGCACCGACGCGTCCTCGCCCGCCGCGCCACGCCGCGCCACTCACGCGCGCGCCCGCGCCGAGGCGATCTCTTCGCCACTTCTTCTCCCCTCTCCAATCTCTCCCCATTCTCTCTTCTCTATTCTCTCATTCATCTTCATTTTCTTTCTCCTCCATTCTCTCTCCTCTCCATTTCCCTCTCCTCTCCATTCTCTCCTCCCTCCTCTCCTTTCTCTCCTTCCTCCTCTCCATTCCCTCCCTCCTATCCATTCTCTCCATTCTCTTCCTACTCTCCATTCCCTCCCTACTCTCCATTCTCCCCCTACTCTCCATTCTCCCCCTACTCTCCATTCTCTCTATCCTCTCCATTCTCTCTATCCTCTCCATTCTCTCTATCCTCTGTATTATATCCCCTCTTTTTCTCTCTCCTCTTTTGTTATCTCTTCTCTCCACTTTCCTCTGTTCTGCTTTCCTCTAATTTCTCTTTTCTCCACACCCCTTCTTCTGTTCTGATTTCTCTTTACTGTTCCCGTCTCTCGTCGTCTCTCTTGTCCCCTAGCCTTTCCTTCCCCTCTCCTCACGCTGTTTATTAGAGGTGTTCGGGTGTAAATAAAGCTATGCGACACTACCACATTTCGTATGAAAATGCATTTTAGAACCATTATTTAAACAGAACGAGCAACGCATGCCATAACACACGAGTGAATTATCATTGCCATTTGTAGCCTGTTCTCGAAACCCCTTGGAATATAGAGAGGACTTTTCCCTCCCCTTCATCCAAGCTAATGATCTCGAATTCACAAAAACCGCCAGATATTATTTACAGCGGAACACATCATTTATTCATTTTTTTAAATTGTTATCACTGCAACAGTAACTGTGTTACGTATGGACGAAGTATACAATCTGCATATTTTCCTCAGTTCCGAAATCTCTACATTCTCTCTTCCACTTCATATAAAGAAAATAATAATTAACGTAGCTACCAGCGTTGTGGAAAACATTTGATAACGAGGAGTTGTTGCTTGACATTTGTACTTGTTTTCATCCCTAGCATTTCATTTATTGTGCATTCTTCTCTCAACCTTCTGCGGAAATGGCACACCACCCACGCACCTGCCCGTCCCCGGCTGATTCCGCTCCATTTCTTTTGCCTCTCATCACACGTTTGCAGTAATTTTCATCTTGTGTTTCCTTCTCTCTTTTTTACAACCTTTAATCTCCAACGACAAACATTTTTAAATCTTTTCTTTCATGTTTTCCTTTGATATCTTCAAAAAAAATCACAATGACCTTTGACTTCAACCTGATGATCACGATCTTTCTCTGTACAGCACCTTCACATCGAGTTTCGTAACAATATTAAAAGAATTTCATCCAATCTACTGAACTCAATTTCTGAAGTATCTTTTCTCACTTTAATCTATTTTTTTGTTGATTTAAATTTCAAGCATCTAAACGTTTATAAATTGTGTACAATGACTTTCGTTGTCCATGTCCAGTGTGAATTTCGTCCGTGTTGATGAGACTCTCGCAAGTCGATTTTTTGTTTTTGTGTTAATTACATTGCTTGGTCACACTTTTTCTTCAATTTGTTTTCCACGGACAGAACAAGGAATTCGTAAAAGAATGGCACAGGTCTAAATTTCATCGACCTCTCACTCAATTTTCCAAAATTGCAAATTTAGAAAGAATGTGAGAAGGTATGTGCTCCGATAACACCACAAAATCATATTTGTTTGAATAACGAAATTGCTGAATACAAGAAATTTAGATACAATAAGTTAACAATTACCTCGTTTTTTCTACGTCACAGAACATTGAAAATATGCTAAAACATCTTTGGACCTTTGGACAATTTTCAAGCAGTATTACGTACTAAAGTATTTGTAAAAGAAAAGCGGTTAATTTCCTATCTAGCGAAAGTCATTGAGTAGGCAAATTTAACAAACACAACATGAACTTCATTTGCCTCCAAACATGTTTTTTGTACTTGGTGATTTTCACTTGCATGCCGACTATTTATATTCAATTTCTTGTTTCCTATTTGATGTCAAAGTTGTATATTCGAAATAAGAGAAATATACGTCCTAGTACGTTTGTACTTTTCCTTTTAAAATATAATTTATTGCCTTTAATTGCTTTGGAGATATGTCTTAAATTGTTCAAATCTCAGAAATATATTTTAACAAATATATTGTCTGTTATCTTCTTTATTTAATTGTAATGGATCCCTCACCTTAATAAAACCACACACTAAAATTATTTTTTTAAAATTTTTTGGAGTTTCTACCAGAGTTGTTTTTTCCAAACATTTAACTTCCAGATTTTTTGAAAAAACATTGAATAAATAATTAGTTAACATTTTTATGGAAAATTGTCAATGTTATAAAAGACATGTTCAAGTATGTAAAGTCGCAAACATCATCTCCCAAAATAGTCTCAAAAATATAATTCAACGTCTTTTCTACATGCTATTTTCTCCTGCCAGGTCACACGAAAGATTTCTTACGTATTTTTGTCAATAGTCCCCTCGGTGAGGCATGAGTCTGCACCAAGAATCTTAATTTCCAATTATTTATACACACTCCATCTCCTTTAAGTCTCCATAGCTTCTACACCACTATATAGTATTTGAGTAACTTGTCGAGTGTACGGATGTGCGGTTCCATCACACACGGTTAGACCACTTCCCGTGAACCAATCGAAACATACGACGTATCACTGGCATTTGCAAAATTTCCAAACAACGTTATTTTTCGTATTTTGCGCTGCGATCTTGATGGGTATACCGGGAATTAAACCAATGCCACCTAAATAGATCTATGTAGGTGGCATTGATTGAACTCCAGTACATACGTAGAGAAAGACGTAGAGGTAGAGGAAGACGTTGAGAAACACGTAGAGAAAGACATAGACGTAAAGAAAGACGTACGCAAAGAAAGACGGAAAACGCAAAGAAAGACGCAGAGAAAGAGGTAGACGAAGAGAAAAACGTAGACGCAGAGAAAGACGTAGACGCAGAGAAAAACGTAGAGGGGAGGAAGACATAGACGAAGAGGAAGACGTAGACGTAGAAGAAGACGTAGACGTAGAGGAAGATGTAGACGTAGACGAAGACGTAGAGGAAGACGAAGACGTAGAGGAAGACGAAGACGTAGAGGAAGACGTAGACGTAGAGGAAGATGTAGAGGATGTCTTACAAGACAAAGAAAAAGAGTACAAAACGAAGAACTTCCTTTCACAGAAAATGAACAGCCTGGATTGAGTTGCCCGGATGAGATGGTCGTGGGTTCACGACTCCAAGAAGAGCATAGCGATGTCATCAAGCCGGTCGCTGCGTATGGGCTGCGGGGATCAGCGTTGTATCGTGAAGACGATAATTTTTATATGAGAAATTAGGATAAGCCGAGTGACCCGGAGGTGCAACAGATAAATGCGTTTTTGCCAACGTGTGGTTTTCAAACTGATTTTAGAAATATATACTACGACAAATTGAAAGAAAAACATTTCAAAGTAATTCTTGAAGAAGTGAATTTTATGAAACCTAAGTTCAGGAAAGCCAAAGTTAGAAATCGTGCTCAATATCACAAAATAATTGCAAAATTTAAGTGATTAGTTTGCAACGCTGACAAAACATCTGAACTGAAGAAAGAGGACTGTTAACTGGCGAAAGAAAAAAAGAAAAGTCAAACAACTGAAGAGAGTTTAAAGTGTCGGCGACGTCACATTCAGCTAGTTATTAGTATTAGACAATAGTTTGCTCACACATGATAGATTTGAAATGTCTTCCGAACATAAAACAGGGGTTGGATAACGATTCTATGAATATTTTTACATAGGGAACCTAGACACTTCGAAGTCTGCAAAAGATGATATGGACGAAACGCGAAAGGGTTTCGGAAGTTTACTAAAGAAAACTCTCTTGCATTCGTAACTCATTTGAATACATTCTTTATATTTGAACCGCGCCAGAGAAGCGCAGAATACATATTAATGTACCACAAATTGTACGGTCTCTCCATCACGAAATCAACGACTGTGTGTGGATCAGTTCAAACATAATAATTTCGGAAAAAGGTATGGGGAAAATGTTACCCAATTATTCTATAACTCTTCCAATTCCCGAGAGATGATCTCTTCTCAACATTTCATCTTAACTTTGTTTAGCTCTTCCGATGCAACTTCTAACGCGTTCAGCTCTAATTCGCAAATTCTTTCCGTCGCACTCATGTCTTGATTAAAGAAAGCTAATCAGATGTACCTACATCAACCTAACTATGAGGAATATTGAATATTTCTACGTAAGCGAGTTCTTGTAAAATATTTAGCCCCCAAATTAATAATTTTTTTTTCAGGTACAAAATGGCATGAGATCATTGGTTCGCAGTCACTATTAGATCACCGTTTTCTAAATTTATTGGTAGTCTTATGTTGAAATATCGATAAGCCGATTTGACCTCGATCTATGCTTCTCAACTCTGGTTGGAATCCATCAACTATAACAATTATATATATATATATATATATATATATATATATATATATATATATATATATATATATATAAAATCTTACGCATAAGCTGCTATAGTGCAATAGAAACTCTTAAAATATAAACGAAGACACCTATGTGAAAATTATTCCTTTCCCTTCTACTAGTAATTTATCTACGTTTACAGTCGGATGCGATCTATTGCATGGATTTTATAGTCAATCTCCTTGGAACTGGCGTGGAGTCTAATTCGCTGAAGTGGTCTTCCTTGTTACTCGAGCTCCTTTTGGATAGCCGAGCAAACCGAATGGAAAAGTTTTCTCGAGACATGGTAGTGTTGCATACAATTTAAGTGCATTAAAAGAAGATTAATTTCGTACGTAGATTGAAATGTTTAAAAATTATAGCCAGCGCATGAAGAAGAAACTACTGGTGCTAAAACATTACGTACTTTCTCGCCCGCACTTTCATGCAAAATTACGGGGAAAGTACTCAAATGTTCGAAAAATTGTAAATTACTTTATTTCAAACTCTATCTTTATGGAACACATTTAACTAATGAAACAAAATCTCTATCTTTAATATATTTGTTAGGAAGACTCCGAAAAAATTTCGAATTTTTTGCAATTTTCAAAAACTGAGCTTTAAAAGTTTTAAACGAAAATGAGCCCCACACCATTCTCTTAAACGTCCAATACAACGACAAAATTACATAAAAAACGATGAAGCAATTCGTTTTTTGGAAATTTCCCAGGGGCTTCATTTAAATTACCGCCTAATTAAAATATCGGTTTCAAATTCAAGGGGCCGCGACATCAGCCAGATCGATTGGGGAATATCAACTTTGTATTTCTCAACTCCGTAGCAAGAAAGTAAAACGGAAAAAATGAAAATGCAGAAGAATAAAATTTTTATTCATCGTATTATAATACATTTTCGTCTGTTCTGTTTTCTTGTTATAAAATGTCATTTTAGATTGTCTGAAGTACAATATATACATCATTGCTTAATCACGAAATTAAATATAGGAAATTTAAAGTAGATATATACAGTACATCATATATAGTTGAATTATGACCTAAGTATAAACTCTCCTCTAACATGTATCAGCACTACGAAATAAAATTAGATATACTAAAAATAATGTAACGTAGGTAAAAAAGTAAATAAAACGATAGATTACGAAGAAATGCATAACATTTCTATATTTCCTGCACAAGTAAGAGACTTTTAATAATAATGTGACCCGAACTATTTGCACACACAATTTTTCTCACTAACTAAATTTAATTAAACTTAAAACCACTTTTTCATTTGTAACATTAGCTAGTGCTCATGAAAGAACCAACTAACGGTCGACAAGTTTGACATATTGCGAATAGGAAGGGTCATCACCAGAAGGTTTGGGGATAAAAAACTAATAAATTATTTCCATACTACTGCCGATTCATCTGTAACTCTCTACCGGAATTTTCCGAGCGACATGACACAAAAACGTCATGGCAATGTGCTTTTGATCAATGAAAACCATAGGATACTACGTTTCATACGGTCTCCTGATTGCATTTGCGTATAAATACAAAATGTTTGAGTGAACGGCGGTCAAAACGCAGCGGTATATTCAACCTTCCAATACAGTACACAATTGATGCCCTCTTCCAAAGCACCAAAAGCTCAAAAGTCACCATTTGATATTTCGCATACGATATAACAAACAACCTCTGCTTCACTTGAATGAATGGGAAATCGTTCTACGACGGTGAATATTTAATTTAAAAAAAACTTTTTGATTTCATCCTGTTACGAATATAGAATATATGTCTCAAAACGTGAAATGAAAAGGGATATTTTATGTATATAAACTCATTTACTCTGTTGGGCAAAATATTAATATAAAAACGCTCTCGTGATGTCGGGAAGAAAATAATTTAGTAAATGGGTTCGTAATTGTTTACGAAAATTTGGCAACATCCTGACTCTTCATGAAGATTTATACATAGCACACTTCTTACCTAAATTGTTCACGATTCATTTAATCTAATTTAGAATTCATGTTATATCTACTGCTTTTAACTCTCACCAAACTACGTACTTGCATAGTTAATAGTAAGTACTGTAATGCTGCGGCGATTTTTTGACAGATAAATTGTACTGTATGGTACGACTGCATGCACGTCTTGTGGGCCCTTTGTATCGAATTAGTGGTGCAACAATAGCACACTTGATCTCGCAATAATTCGTACTTTTGCATTTTTCGATCCGATGAAAAAATTCAAAATTTTCTCAGAAATGGCTCCAAATGTTTTGATTTAGTATTATATACAAATAGAGCATGCGATGATTGAAAAGTGGCGCAAGTCTTATTTTAATTTAATTCTATTAATTTTTGGCATGTTCTTCGGCCTACAACTACTATATTGGAGGTAGAGATTGTTGTCTTAATATCTAAAGTTAAACCTTTAATAAGTCTTTTTCGAATAAGAATTTTTCGAAAATATGAGTCTTTTCCGTTTTTGTGCGTGAAATATAGGAAAGGTTATAAAGAAATATTTTCCCCAAAACAGCTCCAAATATTTCCATAATTTTTATCTCGTATAGAGGAAAGAACGCTTAAAAATTGTATGGGTATGTTTTTCGGCGAACTCTTTGTATTTTAGAAAAATGCAAAAAATTAACATTGCACAACTACAATTTTGATAATACAGATTTTTTCCAGAATGAAATCTGTTCTAAAAAATTTGATCTTCGGTACTACTAAGAAAGTAATGTACAAGTATATTTAAACGCGTAGAGTTTGCGTAATTTTTGCTTGATTTAAAGGCAATTTAGAAAAACCAGTTTTTTCAAAGACTGGCCAAACTTTTTTCTTGATTTTTTCCTCGGATAGAACAAATGACGCTTATAAAAGGTCTAGGCCTCATTTTCGTTTAACTCTCTAAAGATTCGAAAATTTCAAAGTTAGATATAATGCAAAGGTGAAGCTTTTTATCGCATTACGCGTTTATTTGGTAGTGATGTAAACTGATAAGAGGAAAACACCTGCTATACCTACTTTTTAAAGATGAATTGTAATAAACGAAGTTTCTAAGCATCGTTTTTATTTGGGGACATTATTTTAAAACAATGTCCGTACGTTGTGATGGGACTACATTAGAGGTATCTATATTATAGTGGAATGTATAGAATATGCACGCAAATATACCCGAACATGATTTAATCACGTGGAATGTTTTTCACACATAAACTTAACAAGATGAGAATCTACAGTCATGATTTAAAAGAAATACGGGTCTCTGATGAATTATTTCCCAATTTTTTTAAATTACAAAAAAAATGGTTGGTATATGCTTACGGGATTCATCAATACGTTTAAATATCAAAGGGAATCAAATTCCACATCACAAATTATTTTTAAATATATTTAATGTTTCGGCAAACTGCATTGTGGATCAGCCGAAAGAAACGGTGTGCGGTCGAAAGAAACGAAAAAACTGTAGGCCAACTTGTAGTATTTGGAGATGATTTACATTTGTGGATAGTCTCATGAGATACAAATGGTAAATTAGCAATAATACATTGCCTATCTACAGGGGGACTATTATCACCGAGATTAAATGTAGCAGTACTATTAATCAACGTGAGTTACCCCCACTCGAATTCTCGCAAAAACGACTGTTGTGACGAATGGACTGCTGATATTTTGTTTTACTCTACGTGAATATAAAAAAAATAACATCAGTAGTTCATTTCGTAATTTTCGAATTTTATTGGATTATATTCCTAGCATTATTGCTAACATGTAAGACCCTATTTTTTAACTAATAATTTTTAACTTAAATGTCAAATTTGTTATGTGTCTTAGATTAACTGACATTTCTGATATGCAAAATAGTCGTCAGCGAGATCGCCTCAGTTAAGGGAAGCCTACTATATTCCCGTTGATGCCTCGCACGCCTGAAAAGCTGCAACCCGCCACTCACTAATGACGTGCGGTTTCTACATACTCGTTACCAATCCAGTAAGATTTTAAAGGGCTGACACATAAAACCTGTAATATGATACTAGCTGAATGTGGCGTCTCCGCTTTAAACAAATTTAAATGTATTTTCATAAGTTGAAAATGTCAATTATACAATTTCTCAATGGAACTATAAAAAATTAATAAATTAAAAATTAACTTTAAAATAAAAATTAACTATAAACTTAAACTATAAAACACTATAAAATATAGAATAAGGTTTAAATATACGTGTGCCAGGATTTTCTATCTTCGGGCGCCGTACGTGAAAAATTATCAATTGAGTATTAAAATTAATTTTAAAAATGCAAAACAATGTGTGGTCGCAACTCTTCAAGTCGGATGTTCGCTTGGGTTATGGACACTGCCCACCATATAATACGGTGTTGAAGAATCTAATTAGAATGCTCCCAGAACAGTTGTTCCGAAGTATATATATTCTACATAGAGTATTCTAGATATTCGACATAGAATTTTTCTCCATGCTGTCCGGGGTATTTGCATGAAAATTTTCGTCGTAAGGAAGAGTTTTTCCTTAATCCAATCTATTCCTTAATAACAGATTTTTTATTATATGCGGCAATTCATAGATGGGTCAACGTGGTCCCCCCCCCCGGGCGTGACCATATCGGATTTTGATGAAATTTTGTATGCCAATTTCTTACATCAATATAACTTTTGTAAAGTTGATCTTAACAGGTGAAATAGTTTTTTCATCATCAAAAATTTCATCAAAATCCGATATGGTCACGCCCGGGGGGGGGGGACCACCTTGACCCATCTATGAATTGCCGCATATAATAAAAAATCTGTTATTAAGGAATAGATTGGATTAAGGAAAAACCCTTCGTTTAGTAATGTAGTTGTAGAACAATATCAAAAGCTGTTTTAAAATTTCTGAGGATTTAATAAAACATACATTATCTATGCCATATCTATGCCAAACTTAACCCATTTGACTATTTTTACGCGAATAGTTAGAAAATGTCCTAGCGGATTCATGAAAAGTACGCATAAAAATTAAAAGATCAGTTTTAAATTCGAAAGTCGAGGACATTAGACGGCTCGATCGAGGAATATCTCTTTATGTGCAAATCCAATGTACAGTGTTGGTACTAATGTTTTTCACTGCCTAAGGGAGAGGTGAACGGATGGATGGACAGACGTTTTGAAAAAATTGTATCAGGGATACTTGAAATGTGTATTCCCCACAAAATCTCCGGATCTATTTTTTGCGGTATTACATACCTGTCGTAACTATTACACAAATTCACACTACCTAAACGAGAACGTGAAAATAGTAAGGAATAATACGATCATAAGAATGATCCACTAGCATTAAATTTAAGTTATCCATGCATTGTTTCTACAGTCTGTGGACATATGAAAGGAAGGTGAAGCGCAGTCAATGGCCCATTTGTTAGGGTACTGATTCAGATGCAGCCCCGTATTGACCTCAGATGCCAAAGAAAACTACCTATCTAAGCAACTGGCAGCTAGAAGTCTCCTCCAGGCAGCGGCTGAGTTCGATCTAGCCAAGTAGTAACTGTCGAAATTCCACGTCCGTCAGGATTCTGACGTTGGCCGGGAACGACTTCCCGTTCAATGGTGCTGCAGGGACAAAGGTCTTCCCGCTGAGCTACGGCGCGCAGTGATTGGAGACGAGGCGCGGGAACGCGGCGGAATAGAGGAAAGCAAGGCAGGGCAGAGCAGCCATGTGCAGAGGAACATCGGCTGATTGATTGGCGGGCGAGGGGGGAGGGGGGAAGGATACGCGTCGATGACGGCTAGCCCACCCTCACCCTTTCGTCTGCCCTTGCTTCCCCAGGCGCATCGGCGGACCCACCGCTTCTCCGTCGAACCCAGACGCTCACTAGCCGCTTCTACTGCATCGCCCGCCCGTGTCCCCCTGCCCGCCCGCGCCGCCACCACCACTGCGCGCGCCCACTCGCCCGCCCTCGCCCGCCCGACTGCGCCCGCGCCCGATCGCACCCGCTCTCGCCCGCCCACACCCGGTCGCGCCCGCTCACGCCCTACCGCCCGCCCACCCGTGCCCGCGCGCCTGCGCCAGCCCCGCCAGCGCCCACCTCTCGCGCTCACCCGTCCGCCTGTGCCCACCCGCCCGTGCTAGCCCGCCCTCTCCCGCCCGCGCATTCCTGCCTGCGCTCACCCGCCCGCGCCTGCCCGCGCCGGCCTGCCCGTGCTTGCCCGCCCGCGCCCGCCCCCGCGCCCGTCCCTCGCGCCCGTCCGCGCTCGCGAACCCCACCCTCACTAATCGTATGCAGATTTGTTCGGCGGCCCAACATTCTCCCTCTCCCTCCCTCTGCCACCTGTAATCCATACAGCCCTTTCACTTTCTATCCCACACGAAGCCTTCCAGCTTCCTGGATCCAATTCCCTCGCCAAACCGACTACCTCCGTGTTTCCGCCTCCGCTGCCACACACCCCTACCCCGTTTCTCGACCTAACACTGCTTACTGCTGCGCAACCAATCATTAGCTCGCACTGATTACTCCTTTCGCTCTCGCGCTCTTTTGACAAATGCATCCATCTAAACGGTTATGTTTCTCATGGAAACATGTTGCCCTCGTTTCCTGTAGACCGGCCTCTCGTTCGTCAACGCGCTCTCCTTATCACTGCTTCTTCTCGTCCGTGTCTAGGCAATCGCAATTCAAAGAGATCTGAACATCAGGGACTTGAATAGCACCGTATTAATATGTACTTCCCAATCTCCGTCGTTTCATTTCTATATAATTAGTGTCGTTCGTGGTTGTCTATATCTCTCGCTGTTAATCCGCAGTCTTTTAAAGAATGTAATTATTTTTATTTGAAGTTCATTTCCAATTCAAATGTTACCCTACATATATTGATTTCCTTGGTAAACTAGTGGTGCTAAAACAGCACGTACGTTCTCGCCCGTATTTTCACGCAAAATTACGCGAAAACTACTCAAAGTTTCGACAAATTGTACATGACCTTATTTCAAAATCTATCTTAAAACTATCTGATATCTAAGAGTTGTTGTACATAAATTGAAAATGTGTATTGAATTGCCTACTTTCGAAATGAGTACCAATATTTACTGGCTTTATTAACAATAAATATTTGGTAAAACATATCCGGTAGAAGCTTGCCGCTTGCCAGGACATCAAACCCACTTCTAGACATAAGATCATCTATAATAGAGACGTTCGTTGCATTAATTGTACAGAGGCCCATGGGAGTTGGTAGTAACCAGAGAAAGGCTGAAAGAGACGATTTTTAACAACCTCTAACCCCAGGTTAAAACTGCAATACCAAAAGAAAGTACGAGGGTAAAAACCATGGGTATTGTCAAGGAAGAAAAATACAAATATATTTGGGTACCTTTATCAACGATCATTAAACAGAGTAACGAAAACGAGTGGTGCTAAAATAGCACGTAATTTCTTATCCCTATTTTCACGCAAAAGTAAGCAAAAAGAACTCAAATTTTCGAAAACAAAAGTACATGATCTTATCTCGAAATCTATTTCGAAAACAGATTTTATTAAGGGAGAAATCTATATATTTATTATTTTAGTTGTAGGGACCCCGAAGAAATTTTGAACTTTTGCAATTTTCGAAAAATCAGGGTTGTCAACGAACATGAGATCTGTACATGTGACTTAAAGGTTCTTCAGAATACTCATCAACAAAATTTAATAAAAAAGAGGGAGTGATTTTTTCAAAATTTGGAATATGCCCCAGGGGCTTCATATAAAGTACCCCCAAAAATGAAAATATCGGTTTCAAATTCAAGCACCGCGACATCCGTCAGATCATTTCGGGAATATAAATTTTGGAGAAAATCGGTTGGAAGGTTTAGCCGCTAGAGTGGTTCACAGACGAACTGACAAGCAGACAGACACGCGGAGAGATGTTTTGCCGTCATTTGAAATTTTCGTTATCAAGGACCCACAAAACAAGGATTCTAGCTACCTCACGTGATACAGTTTTTTTAAATTAAGGTCTACTTGCTTTCTACTACCATGTTAGTTTCCACCATAATGATGCTCATTTCCTATTTTATTCATTTCCCATTTTACAGAAACGTTCATTAATCCGCACACACGCAGATCCAAAACTTTGTTCCATTTCATAATGTTTTGAAAAATGCCTTAAAATTTTTTAAACAAGACTAATTTTGTGAAGACCGCGCCTTCTCTCATGGCTCCCATCATTCACGCTTCCCTCACCCTCTTGCAAAAATTTAGTTTACGTTCCTAAATTTTTACGTAATGTTTTCGAGATATTTGCAAAAAATGGAAAGACTGCCCACTTAAATATTGTTCTAAAGGGTAGGAAAGGGGGATAACGGAGAGTAATTTTTATAAAATCTCATGCAGACTAACTTTTATGTTTGAAGATCACGTGTACAACATTTTATTAAAATCGGATTCAAATTGTAGATTTGCAAGAGAAAGAAAACAAAATTTCTTCTTTATATTAGAAAATAATTATTTGAAAAAAAAGAGGCTAAGTTAGGTGCGACAAAACACACTATAAATCCACTACTGACGTGATAAACTGTCCCGAAAAATAGTTTTGTTTTTTAAATGAATTTAACGTTTTATTAAAAATGCGTAATGTTTCGTGACTTGACACTCGATAGTTATTCTAAAACGCACAATATTACAATGAAAACCGCATTTAAATCGGTTCAGGAGTTTCCATAATTACCCCGGCCAAATAGATGGACAAAATTCGTAAAAATAATAGACTTGGTTTTGATATGATGTAAATAAGAACATGAGATTATAAAAAAGCAATTGGTTTGAAATGACAGATTCTCTAATTTATTTGTAAATCGATTATTCCACTTACAAAGTTAACAACAGTGATAATTAATCAATATATCTGGTACGCTCCAGTTAGAGCAAAATACCTAAAAAATATTGCATTTTCTAAATGATTTTTCTTACCACTTCCCAATTGGCTACTAATGGCTATTCATCGATCAAGGAAGTCGATGTGCTCTGGAAGCGCACATTTCATTAATAATAATAATAATTTTTGGAGCACTTTCAAACTTTCATGGAGGTAACTTTATTGCTGAAATAGACTTACTATCTAGGTTTTGGAAATTTCCAGAAAAATTCACAAATTTTCAGTCCACTCCTGGTATTCCCTTTGACAATTTTTATTGCTCTATTTCAAACCGACATATCCAATTTTGCGCCTACGACAACAGGTAATCGTAAACTACTTAGTTCTTTCGTGCCAACTGCAGAAAAAATGGGTAATTTAAAGCTGTATTACGCCATCTACTGTATTGTAACATGTCCAGTTGAAAGCTCTTCAAAATCCAGATGAAATCTGTTAGAATCGAATTACTTTCAACTAAACTCACAGTTTTAGATATTCACACTTTCTTTCAGAAATGACAAAAGTGCGCCTAATGCAATTATCCCCCCATTTCTAGCTAATCCTAATTCTCCCCTTCACACAAACACACACACACACACACACACGTACAAGTCTTGTTCCGGAACGTACATCTCGAGTGGGCGTGCTCGAACACGTGTTCTCCCTCTCACGCGCCGCCCGCCGTCGCCTGCGCGCCCACGCGTACTCGACCGTGCGGTTCCGCAGGCGTGCGCCCCGGGCGTGCGGGTGGCCGCGTGCCGCGGGCGCCGCGCTCCGGGCGCTGGCCGCTGTTTCGGACACGCGCGCCCAGGCAGCGCCGAGCGTCACGCGCTCCGATTCGACTGTCATCGCACCGCGCCCCGCCGCGCCGCAGCCAGGGGACAAAATATAATTAAATATCTTTTTTCGCTCCCTCGCCTACTATCAACTCAAGTAAAGAAAAAAGTATTACAGTAAACCCTCATTAATTCGAATTACAAGGGATCGAAATAATAGGAGTTCGTGTTATAAAAATTCTTGTTATTCAAGTATTATAAGTGTATATTATTGTTCGTGTTACGGCAAAATTCGTGTTAAGCAAGTTCCTGCCAACGATGGTCTGCTGTATAATGCTGAAGGAGAATGTGGATTTTGCGTCAGAAAACTCTAAAAAAATAATCTTTAAATAAGTTCATTTACAATAATTGTAATTATTGTTTGTAATAACAATTATTGTTTGTAATTAAGAGTTTTGCTTGAAGAGAAGGCAAAAAAGGATTCACTTAAAAGAGACTCCATTTTTTAATGTCTTCTCGTAAGCTTATAAAAAGATGATGAATCCACTTTCGATGAATTCTATGAATATTATAATTTCGTAAAAATTAGAAACAATGCAAGAAAATACATACAGTTGCAGCCTCACTAGTTTGGACGGCTAAGAGAAAATACAAAATTAGTAAGAGTTATTTTACGGGTCTTTTTTAATTATTGGTTATAAATCGTCTCCAACGAATATCTTTTTCATTCTCTTTTGATTTAAACGTTATAAATATTTTCAAATTCATATAAGACCAATCGGCAATGTTCAAAGAGCGAAGAGTTTATTTTCGACACACAGTAACTGTTCTTTATAACACTGAAATAAAGAATCAGAACACATAAATTCGTCTGAAAATGTGCAACATCCATTTTTTTGTGATGTCACTCGATGGAGCGTAAATATATTATAAATATATTATATATATTGAAATGACTGGAATTTGACTCTAAATCACGATTATGAATTACTACATTTCATTAAAAATTATTAGTTTAAATCTTAAATTAAACGTGTAATATTTTATTTAAAATTTACGTAATCGTAGAGTCCAGTTTCATGAACAACATACAAAAAATACACTCGTTTCTGTTCGGTTAGTGATGTATTCACCTATGTTGAATCTTGGTCGCTCATGTTTTTTCCCTTTCACATAGGTTACGAACCACTGTGCGCCATCGCGAAGCGGACGAGCTTTCGGCGGCACGCGTCAATTTAGTGGCAGGGCGTGTTGCACCCGGTACCCCGCGCGGGAACGCGCGATGCAACATGAAAAGCCGCGAGAAAACTCGCTTTATGACCACCTCACCGCCCACGTTATAATCTAACGTGATTGATTGTATATTATAATTAACTGGCGCCTACGCGTTTTACAGTAGATTATATGATTTCAGCATAACATCACATGCGCGGCTGATCAGAAAAATGATTAATCGTATTAACTGGTTAAACCGAAACAATGGAATGAGTGTTTCTACATGTAGTTGCGGAACATCTGGAGTATTAACGCACCTTTGCATATTTCTGTACTTCAATGATTATTAGTATTTTGATTTCTTTTGAATGACATCTGCAACAACAAGCGATGAGAAAGCAATATTTGTTTGAAGGAAGTAAGGACGTTTCAATAAGAAGTAAATGTGTAACATGCAGTTTTGAAATCTTAGTAGTTCAATTTATACTCAGAACATATCACCTCAGCTAAAATACGAGGAACACACGGAACTATAATAATCTACAACTTAATGTAAAACTACATCACTGTGTTTTTTGTTCACTATTGGGAAGATGGGATATCATTACATTTGTGGATTTCGTGAGTCCCACAAACTGTACTCCCAAATACGAAAGGTTTTATCCACGTCATTTGCACAGAACAAATGTGTTTTTACATAGAGTTCTTTTATTATTGCCAAAGATCTTAAGAACTACTAGCCGAATGACTAGAGACACAATACCGAGGGAAAATGCACTAATGGTCAGTGGTTAATATCCCTATCAAACTGAAACGGAAGAAAGAAAACATTTATGAAGAGATGAAAAAACGAAGGAAACAGAGGATTCGAACAAATGTAAACAATTTGTAACAAATTTTCATTTTTCATTACTATACCATAACATTCCTTCCCAATGCGCCAGGCAAGCCACAAAGTTCATGTGAAATTTAGGAATGTCTTCATATGGTGTTCGTTATCTAGACGTTGGCTGCTCATCGCGGCAACCCATTATGCTCTGCTCCCTTTAGAGAAGGCCAACGGTCAATATATGTGAATGCCGGGGCAATAGGAATGCCCGTTGGAACGGTCGGAATGAGAAGATATGCGTGGGCGACGTACAACAGAGTGTCTAGTGCCCTAGATGCCACAGCCGGAATCACGAGTTTGCGGCATTTTTGCACTTGAGCGTTCCGTCGGGAAACCTCTAATTAACTTTACGCACAACGCTCCCGGACTGAAATTACTGGCGATTTAAATTAGAATAGGAAAATATCTCCATTTTAATACTAAGACAGGAAAATTTCATTTTTCATACAAACAAAATGTCTTTCGCTTTGAGATTTTAATGCCTCTCCAACTTAAAGAATTCTTTTTCATTTTCTCCAAAAATTCAGTTGAAATGTGTAATAACGTAGACAATTGCATATTTAAAAATATTGAGATACAGTACGCAATAAAAAGAAGTGAAATATAACTTGAAGAAAAGAAACCGCTGTCTCTAAAATGAGAAATGTGTTATAAAATTAATTAGTTGAAGGAAAAAAATGTCGAGTTAAGTTGAAGAATCAAGAACAGGAAAAGTTATAGTAGACAGTCAAATTATAGAAATCGTAACAGAAAAATTAATTTGAAATGAAGAGATATGCAAGAGGGAAATAACATAGTACATGGATAAATGAAGAAGAAACACCCATTGTATTAAATTTAATTACTAGACAATAAAACTATTTTGCCTTCTCATGAGCAACACTTCTGTCTCATTGTCAGTGATCTGTATTGGTTTTTCCCACGGCTCCTGAAGAATACAGCAAGAACTATATAACACTGCAAAGCAATCGTCTCGCTCAATATCTATTCGATCTGATGAAAGAACATCTAATGTTTTTGTCGGGTGATTCCGAGAAACCATTGTAATTGCATTGGTATGACGAATATATTTATTTACTTTGCTGTATTTGGTGGAATGAAGTTTCTCGAAATAACAGAGTAGTGTAAGAGACAAATTAATAGTATATAAAAAGTATTATGTAATATAATATTAATATAATATCAAAAGTATAAAGAGTTTCATACAATTCTTTTCTACTATTTACTTTTACTTTCTCGAATCTACTTGTAAATAAGCCAGAAAAGAGCAAATTTCTTGACAAAAACAGTTTGTCTGATACCTGTTTGTTTTGTCTTACACGTAGCTCGTATATCTGGTATAGTCAGAATTCAGGGTTTGAGGGTTCTTGATGAAAAAAAAAAGTTTTATCATAACAACTGTCTGTCGGTTACTCTGTCCCTTCACCTCTGAAAAAAACTAGAAACCGTACACTTACAAATATTTTACTTTTAAAGAAACTCTACAAGAAGTCCCAGGGACGTTTTCAAAATTTTCTCAAAAAATGCTCCAACGTTTTCTTTAGGTGTTGGGTAAGTATTTTCGTTTCGTTTTTATTTAAACGTTTTGTGTGAATACAACCTAACACACTGAACTCAACGAGAGGAAACTATTTCATTTAAACTTTTGAATTTTCAAAAGAAATTAATGGTATCAAATTTGTTTGAACCCTGGCGTTTTATTTGGTTAGAAATTTTAAAACACAAACAAAAACAATACTATCAATAAATAATATTTTGATGACTTTCTAAACATTGTGTAACATCGGGATGCACTGTTTTAAAGGTTAAATGGTATATTGTATGAAAGAGGGTAATCGTTCCATTTCTACCTCATTCATCAAAGAGTTTGAGTCAAATATAATGCAAAAGAGGTACAAAGCTCACAAAGTCTTCCAAACTACACCAAGAAACTAGCAAAACCCTCATTCATTCTTGAGCCGTGCGCGTAGCACACGAAGATTCAGCAGTTCCCGCGGTCCATGCTTTCGCTGCGGTTAAATCTCAAAATGTAGCGTTGTGAAAAGCCGAACAAAACAACTGATATGATTTCTTTATTTATTTATTTAGTCAAAAACCGTATGTGACGTATAGGGGAGAAAATCATCTGCGCACGCTTTCTTGAGTTTCAGAATCACTTCCCAATAATTTAAATATTAATAGTTGAATAATAATAATAATAATAATAATAATAATAATAATAATAATAATAATAATAACAAATTTAAAAAAGCGAGAGATTAACATTTCAAAAACTAGATATTTTCGTTGCCAAATTATAGAAAACTTATTTTTAACGGTAAAGGAATGAACAGATTTGATTTTCTGTATTGTTAACAAAATAGAAACTCACCCTAAGCTCTACTACCACTACAAACAAAAGGAGAGTTCAACAAAACGTGTGCATAGTGAAGCTACATTTACGTCCAGAAGCAAATCAAGGGGCCATCTCAGCATTTTCTCAATGGATCAGGGAAACTGGACAAAAACCTGATCGAGATGGGGGTCATTGACCCGGACGTACATTATTTGTTACAGGCATATTGAGTCTTTTTTTTAATTATACAATGCAAATGTAAACTAATTCGTTATACTATATTTGGTTTTGTTAAAGTAAACATTATTTTTCGTTTTGACGATCAGTATAGTCTCTAATTTTATAGAAACAGTTTTGCAGCAGAAAAGATTTTACTTTTAACTTAAATTTCTGTACCAATTTTAATTGTTTAATTTCATCTGGCAGAGCGTTGTAAAGTAACGTACATGTATTGTATGTGGATTTCTTGTAGTGAGCTGTTGATACAGACACTTGATGAACATGATTTCTACGTCGAGTGTTGTAACTATAAATATCAGTATTACATGAAAATAACTTCCCACCGTTCAGTAAGTCAGTTTTGACAAATACTACAGACCCATAAATAAATAGGCAAGGCAATGGTAAGATTCCAAGCTCAGTGAAAAGAGGCTTGCACGGATCACGTGGATGGGATTTTTTCATTATTCGGATAATTTTCTTTTTCAATCTAAATGTCTGGGCACTAAAGGATGAGCTTCCCCAGAATATTATGCCATATCGCAGGCGGGAATGTACATTTGCAAAATACACGCAACGAACTGCATGAAGGCTGGCAGAATTAGAAAGAATTCTGAATGCATACCATAATTAGCTTAATTTAGTGTTTAACTCTGTTATATGTACATTCCATTTGAGGTTTGATTGAATTGAGAGACCTAGAAATTTTGTTACCTTAACATCAGCTAATTGCATATTGTTCATTTTTAATGGAGCATACGATTGTCGATTTGAAACGCAAAATTTCATTGAGACAGTTTTTCCTTCGTTAACTATTAATTTGTTACAAAACCAATTTGAAACTTCTGAAATTGTACTATTTATTGTTTCTTTTTTGCAAAGAACATTCGTGTCATCGGCAAACAGAACTGTTCTTCCATTTTTAATAGATGAGGGCATATCGTTTACGTACAATAGAAATAGGATAGGACCTAAGATCGAACCTTGTGGGACCCCATGTTCAATTGGCAAAGAATTGGAGAGATAAGTAAATAATATCCTTTCGTGCCAGTACGGTATTTCTACTCTTTGAGATCGATGTTTAAGGTACGAGGTTATCCAATCTAGGGCAATACCATGAATTCCATAAGAAGGTAATTTTGAGAGCAAGATGTTATGGTTAATAACATCAAAAGCTTTCGAAAGATCTAAAAATATCCCAATGGGTTCTTCATTTTGGTCCATTGATGAAGCAACATCTTTATGCAAAGAATAAAAGGCAGTTTCTGTAGATTTTGATTTCCTGAAATCGTGTTGTGAGTCTGAAAACGCTTCGTTTTTCCTTAGAAAAGTTTCCATTCGCGTATAGAAAAGCCTCTCTAATCTTTTTGAGAAAACTGACAAAAGAGAAATTGGCCGGTAATTTTGAATTTCATTTTTGTTCCCTTTTTTAAAAAGTGGCTTAACTTTTGCTGTTTTGAAAGTATCTGGAAATATTCCTGTGCACAAGGAAGCATTGAAAATGTGAGTTAATGGGTGTATAATGGCAGGTACACACGTTTTTAATAAACAATCCGGAAATTCATCTAAACCTGATGAATATTTATTTTTTAGTTTATTGACTTCTAAGGATTTCGTTAGAAGAAGTTTCGCAAATAAACATCGTGCCGAAATTTTTTTGGGAGGCATATGATGTTGAATTTTGTGGTTTTAGTCCCTGCGTGAGATCAACCGCAATTCTAGAAAAATGTTGGTTGAAGAGATTCGCAACTTTTTCTGGATTACTTGTTTCTCTTTCATTATCATTTAAAACAACATTCTCTACGAAATGTCGTGATTACGTGGTCGTATTTTTTACGATGTTCCACATTGCTTTAGTTTTGTTTCTAGCGTTCAAAATATCCTCATTATTTTTCATTATTTTCGCCTGAACTATTATTTTCCTTAAAATTCTTTCATATTCTCGGAAGTAGACGTGGAAACCGGGTGATACGTTATGATGTTTAGAAATAAAGTAGAGAGTACGTTTATTTTTACACGATGTTCTAATTCCTTGTGTGATCCAAATATTACTTTTTTGTGAAATGTTTAATTTTCTCTTTTTAATAGGAAAGCATGCATTAAAGAGAAATGAAAGCTTTGAGAAAAATAAATTATATTTTTCATTTGTGTCAATAGCGTTATAAACTGCCTCCCACGATTCTTTCAGCAAGTAGTCCGTAAATAATTTTATGTTAACTGTAGTAAATGCTCTGCACATGCGTGTTTTATTTATTGTGTCAGTGTCTGTATTCATGTTATTAGTAATTGTAAGAATTTGTGCATCGTGATCACTGTAACCTACATTATTCGCTATTATTTCATATTTAGTTGTGGTTTTGTTAATTATAATTTGATCTATTGCCGTTCGTGATTTAAGAGTATTCCGTGTAGGTACGTTCACTGTAATATGTAAATTAAAATAATGAATTAAATTGAGAAACTGCTCTTTATCGTGGGATTCGCTCAGAAAATCAATATTGAAATCTCCACATACAACAATGGATTTAAAGGAGAGATTACTACTTTTGTTCAGAGTTATCTCTAGATTTTCTACTAGATTTTCTAAGAAATTGAAATAATCTAAAGCTCGCTTTGTTGGAGGTCTGTAGATGCAAAGTAAGATAATTTTGAGCGAAGTAAGATGTACGACTGTTATTTCAAAAACTTTTTCAACTGCATATAAATTGAATTCTGACAAGAAGGTAGAATCGATATTATTTCTTACATAAATACATGAACCTCCGTAAGCAGTGCCTTTATTTGATTCCCTCACTCTACAATAAGATCCTGCAAGGTAAAAACTAGGAATTTGGAGTGTATTTAGATCATATGAGATAACCAATGTTCTGTAAAGCAAAGAACATCTATGTAACTGAGATCACACTGCAATGCTGCCTCGATAAATTCAATTTTATTTGAAAGAGATTGCACATTATGATGCATTATTTGAAACTTTTGCATGTACCTACACGGATGCTTTTCTGCTGCATCTGACTGTAGTTGCTATTTATTTATCCCATTTTTACCTCGAGTGCGTGGTCGAAGGAAGTATCGTGTCCCAGCAGTGTTAGGAGGTGAGGGAGGGGTTACAGATGTAGGGGAATGAATAATGGGAGAGGTAGTACAAGGATTAGGTTCAGGGGATAAGGTAATTGGGTCCATAGGGGTTCCGGAGGATGGAAGAGAACTAGGAGATGTAGGTGGGGATGAGTCTTGGGTAGGATACTGCTGAGGTGTAAGGATGTGTTTGGCAAGTTCGCTACCGAGTGCATGTTTTCCGACAAGGTTCAAGTGAAGACCATGCCAGGTGAAGTGTTTTTCTGAGAGAAAATTAAGTTAAATTGAGAAAATTAAATAATTTGACATGTGTGCCTCTCAGATACAGTTTTAATTTGTTGTTTGCGTGTCTAATTTCTTTGCACAGTGTTGGTTTGTTGTACCAGAAGGGCAGAGTCGAGATTACAATGTTCGTGTTTTGGGCGGCACGTTGTAGTTTGTCAACATGTTGCTCAGGTGTAAAGTGACCACCCAAATTGATGTCATTCTGCCCTCCTATGATGATGACCCTCCTATGATGATGATGATGATGTTTGATTCTTGCCAGTGGCCTGTTGTTTCTTCAATGAATTTTTCGCCTTGACAAACGCAACAATTGCAAACCTACAACTACTCCCACCGAAAACGTGAAGCCTGATGCTGATTTCACAAAAATTAGAAAAAATTCGATGCAGCCCACTACAATCTGAAATTATACATGAAACTATTCTTTTAAAGATTTTTTTTATGATCCAAGCGCATAATAACAATGGGATATAAGGGTGAGTCACATAACTTTAGCACCTCCCACAGATTTTGAACGGTTGAAGTTATTGCAATGTAATTTTCACGGAAGTGCATGAGGAAATGGGGCTAATTGACACACGTATTCATTTCTATTTTATCAATCGTATTTTGTGTGATATTGAGGTAACTTTTTTTAAAGGACCCATAAATATTTTTTTAGTCAATCAAGGCGGGCGTAAAAAGACGAATCCAATTATATATTGTCATATGTCAGATGAGCATTTTTGAGTAATTTTGATTTTTTTGCGATATTTTGAATGCAACAGTCCACCACTAGACGTCACGCAGAGCTCCCCCTACTAACGCGCGCTCATTAAAGGAAAGTCGAGCACAAAAAGTCAAAATAAAAGAAAACAATTATCATCTAACATGGGAATATATGTATATCATTGGATTCGTATTTTTACGCTCGTAATGAGACTAAACTAGTGGTGCTACGGAATGGCACAGGCTTTCTCGTAGAAGAGTTTTTTAATTTCCTTGCCAAGGGCTAGCTTTACGGTCTTGTCCCATTTTCTTGCCAACTACCATCTATCGCCGCCTGTAATACATTTTTGAAGTTTTCTAAATATTTTAGTTTCCTAATTGTTAATTGGAAATTTTACTTTTAGAATATTAAAGAAGAGTAAAGCCTGGTCATTTATGGTAATTTTCATTAATACATTTTAAGCCGTATTATCAAAAATGGCGTGTAAGCGTTATTGTAAATGCCAAATGAAGAAATTTGAAGTCATTTACAGCACTTCCCCTCACAACTGTAATAATGAATACAAATTACTGGAAATGTGCATATTAACGGTGTGAGAGATATTTAATATAATACAGCAAAATTAAATTGGTGTCATCTTGAGCGCGTAATTAGCACTCCATACGAGAAGTTAAAAAAATTGGACCTGTTTTTTTGAGAAAATGGCGTTCGAGTATTTATGAAAATGCGGAATTTGCAACCCGTATCCACAGAAAACTTTTGAGTTTTCGAGAAACTTTATAAGACATAACTTAAAGGACATGTAGCACTAAATGTAATAATGTGAATAAAATACCGCTAATATAAATATTACCGAGATTAGAGGTTAGTCAAAAAATTATGCTTGTAATTTTTGAAAGAAAAAAAACGAAAAAAGAAAAATAGCGTTTATGTAATCTCATAGCGTACATTTAGCACTATCACTATCAAAAATGCAAAGAAAATATTTGGAGACATTTTCGAGAAAATATTGTTAATGTAATTTTTAAAAATTTTGTATTTTACGCAATACTGCACAGAAACTACTGTAAGTTTAAACAATATACATGACCTTATTGAAATAAGAAGTATGGAGAAAAAATTTCATTTTACGGAAAAATCACTATCTTCATTTTGTAGTGGTAGAAAGATCCCGAAAAAATTCCAACTTTTTAAATTTTGGTAAATTCAGAGTTAACATTGAAAATTGGACCTAGGTCACCTTTATAAGTGTATTTGACTTTATGCTTACAAGAAATTAAAAGAAAAATTTGGAGACTATTTTTAAAAAAAGTTAAAAATGTTCGTGGTCTTCATGTAAAGTATCCCCAAAATTTAATGAATGCTTCTTAAAATCGCAGAGCTTCGACTCAGGCCAGATCGACAGGAATTTATTGTTTGAAAAAAATTCTACGCATATTTTAGGCACTAGTGTTGTTCACATACATCAGACGGACAGAGAAACGGACAGACGTGTTAAAAAAACACGTTTTAGTTATCACGGTACCCCAAACGTGTATTTCTGTTCAAATCACAAAATCGATTTTCCGCAACATTACATAACTTTCTCTATACTACGTATATTACTCCGTATATTCGCAGCATCGCACAGGGTTCAGTGTTAAGACCCCTTGCTTTCCTAATTTATGTTAATGATATAGGCAAATCAATAAAACATTGTCATCACACGCTGGTGATCTCCAATTTATATTACCGGGCCCCCTTCTCGTGTTTTTGAAGTTGCTAAAAAAATCAACAAAGACCTGCAGTCTTTCTTGGTCATTATCAATGGGGCTACTGCTTAACCCCAATAAATCTCAGTGTCTTCTAAAAGGCTCCAGAAACTCCTTAAAAAGTTATCAATTTCCGTTCTCCATGACATTTGCATAAATGGAACTCCCCTACCGTGGTGAAACGACGAGAGAAACTTAGGTGTGTATATGGATAATATTCTTAACTGGAATGTTCAAATTGATAAAATCTGTCAAAACGTCTTCGCGTCCATGCATGTTTTTAAACGTATGCGTACATTTTTACCTCAAAAATTCGTCAGAACCTCGTACAATCTCTCCTTCTACCTCATTTTGATTACTGCGATTATCTACTGAGATAAATCTAATACAGAAACGTAAGATACAAGTAGCTCAAAATGCATGTAATCGTTTTATTTTTTATCTTAAAAATACGATATTTCAGCTTTTTATCCCCATTCTAAAATTATTACTGTTGATAAAAGGCGTTTACTTCACTGCGTACTCATCTACAAGTTTTTTAACAGCACACATCATACCACACTATCAAAACGTTTTCATATCATGAATCTACATCGTGACTGAGCGTCACGCCTTATTTGTATTCCACATCACAATACCATTGCGTTTAGCAAATCATGCATTTTCACTCCCATCCGTGCTTGGAAAACCTCCCCGATACTATAAAAAATAGCAGTGCATTTCATAGGTTTAAAAAAGAAGTCACTAACTGGATCCATGAAAATATTACATAACATTCCTACTGCTCGCTTGCCAAAATTTAGAACTGCGTTGATGCCGCACTGTTTCAGCACTGTGACGAATCTCATACTTATTCCTATCCTACCTATCAATGCACACAGAATTCTATCAAGCCTACTAACCTATCAGACGCCTATCGTACAAACTTTTACCCATTTCTCAAATAAATACTTCCATCTCAAACTTAATGCTTTCTCATATTTATCTCTTTCCCTCTCCCTCTCTCTCCCTTCCTCTCACTCTCGCTCTCCCTCTCTCTCTCTCTCTCTCTCTCTCTCATCGGATCGCTAAAATCCTCACCCTTTTTGTCTCCTTTCTATCTTTTAGTTTTCATCCCTTTATTCTCTCTTTCCACAAATTGTCATACTATTTCGATAATTATTTAGCTTTATAAAGAAAACTAATCCCTGTGGCACACAAAAATATCGTTCCTCTTCTCATCTTCTTTTTACATTTATCCTTATATTAAATAATTTGTTAACTACATAATCTACCTCTAAATCTTCATAATCTACTCGTACACATTCTCAATTATTTTTAAATAACATCTGAGGAACAAACCTCCATCTCATACATCACTCTTATTGCAGTACACGCATGTCTGCATACCCTTGTTATGAGTATGTGATTATGCATGAGCATTTGCTCATAAGTGAATGTTTTCAAAATATAATGTTATGCTTTTAATTTTGTCTAGATGTGTTTCACGAATTTGTAATCTTTCTGTTTCAGTTCTTCATTTCTTACTTCCTTCGCCCTACGTTCAGACAATATTAACTTCAAAATATTTCCGTTTTTCCTTTGTATTTTGTGTGCACTGAAATTGTTTACTTGTATAGTGTTCTTCGCAGAGTGTTGTGTCTTGGCCTTAAGCCGCGCATGCCGGGATGAACGGTAAACATTTCCTAAACTTTCAAAATTTTCTAATTTGTTAGTTTCTGGAATATTTTAACTAGCTCTTCAGCTAGGTCTAATTCAGTCGCTGTCTGGAGGAGAATTCTAGCGGTCGGCTGCTCTGATCGGTAGTTTTCCGTGGTTCCTCCGATCAACACCAGGCGAATGCCGGAGCAGTACCCTAACAAACGGGCCACGGACCGCGCGCGATCTTTCCTTCCTCTTCCTTGTACTATCCTCTCTCCTTACACACACTTACACTAACATGCAATACACTACCACATATTCCGGGAGACCGGTCTGGAGCTTAGAGCTTGTCCCGGCTGGGGCGGTGCCTCGCTGGTGGGAGAGCCCTGGTTAGAGGGAAATCCCGCTTGCCGACGGTAGGTCGGCGCCGGATCTCGCCATCCAACGGGGGAAGATCATCGCCATCTCCCGAGAAAAAAACACGCACTACACTCACGGGACTAATGACTAAAGCAGTTGACGCGTCCGGAAACACGAAAAAATCAATATCAATGGACGTGATGTGTTTTCGCTTGTATGCTGACGAGATTCCTTCCCTTTCTAGTTTCTCTAGGGGTAATTCAAAACTATGTACGCAATTTTAGCTTCTTCAATACCTCTTTGAAACAATTAGTAATACTTTTAACATTTCACTGATTTAAATGTTTCCTTCTTTTTTTCCAGATCCTCTTCTATATCAAACTTGCTGAGTCACAAAAAGATAATTTCTCTAAATTTGAGTAAAATCCCCAAGTCTTCAACATGATATGTAATTGATTTTTTAATACATCCCTAACTTAAAATTAATAAATGTAATACCACAGTGTGTGCGCATGCCTATTCGATTAGCCCGATTCCCTCATGCACTTCTGTGAAAATTGCATCGCAAGAACTTCAACCATTTAAAAGCTGCAGGAGGTGCTAAAGTTACGTGACTCACCTGTATATTTACCGTAAGTTATCTTAAATTTTTACTGTTCTCAACTATGTTACATGACATTTCTAAAAATAAATGTTAACATTGAAAGGATCAGTACAAAGTACATAATCCAGGAAGGTGATGAGTCTTGCATCTTGTCATATACTGTTCTTGTTGTCTTGAACACACTGTTCTTACTCGCTTGAACACGATAAAATTAGTATAAATCTGCCACACTCGACAGAGACCTCACGTCTCATAGCGTCTACAAAAGACGCTAACCAGGGTGTATGGCGGCATATTTTCACTTTCCAAATATGAGTTGAATTATTTCAAGAAGAGCATTTCCTCAGTCAGAAATAGATTTATGAATTTATCTAATATCCAATACCATGTCACGTTTGTAATTTCAAAAGGTCATGATACACATCATAATTATCATCAATATACGAACAATTAAGTTGGTTTTCTGCATACCCAAGTAACCGACCAAATTGTTGATTTTCTGCATACCCAATTAACTGACCAAATTTATGGTCAATTCCGGGATTAATATGCATTCATGATTTTGCAAGTGAACAAACGCCCTTTCTCAGCAAATTAATTAATATCAATGTTTTTAAGCTACGAGTGACCGTTAATAGTGTCAAAGGATATAAGTATGTTAGTTGTTGCAGATGCTTAATGTAAGACAATGCGCAGCAAAATAATATCCTGTCCATCCTGTCTCTCAGATGGCTGCATAGGCTTTGGGACTGTATTATAAATGCACACAAAGGGAAAGCTACTCAACCTATCCATTCTTTAGTAAAAGCTAAATTAAACTGCTCATTAAATTTTCTTTTTAGTATGGTCATTAACTTCATTACTTTCATCATTAAATGATGAAAGAACTATCGTCAACGTTTGTTTAACTATGCTGGCAAAATTTATGTTGCAATCACAACATTCATTCGGCTTTTTGCATCTTACCGCCCCCTTACTTTATAATGAATGAAGAACGAGTATCCTCTGTGTTGAACTAAAGGGTATAGCCGATTAAGGTGGGGAAAACTGCCCCCAAACCGAATCGATAATCGCGATGCTCATGTGAAAGAGAATAAAAAAATGCCGCAGTTAAAAAAACAGCCTCCTAGGGCAATCTGTTGCAGAGACATAACGAGAAACGTGTTTTTCATGTTTTACTTTTCCTCGGCTTCTATTGCAAGTATTAGGCTGAAAAAATATGCTGGCAAAATATACAGGGTGAGTCACGTAACTTTAGCACATCCTGTAACTTTTGAACGGTTGAAGATATTGAAATGCAGTTTTCACGGAAGTGCATGAGAAAATAGGGCTAATTGATACGTGTATTTATTTCTATTTTATCGCTTGTAATTTACGAGATATTTGAGGTAACTTTGTTTTTTCAAATGGAACTATACATATTTTTTCAGTCTATCACAAAGAGCGTAAAAAGACGAATCCAATGATATACATATTGTTATATGTTAGATAAGGATTTTTTGAGAAATTTTGATTCTTTTGCGACCAGTTCTTAACGGATAGTTTGAATGTAACCGACCGCCACAGGTCACGCAGCGCTCCAGCAGCAAGCGCGCGCTCGGGGAAGGGAAGGGATCTTCGTATTTCAAGATACAAAACATATCCCAAATATTCTGAACGCTCCTATCATATCGAGGTGTCAAAGCTTCCTCGGTTCACCGTAGGAGGGGTCAGGGAGGGAAGAAACGGTCCTACGCCTACGGCGCGACGCATACGTTGACAGCCTCTCCACGTGCGAAATACGAAGATAGGCTTAGGTCATCTCTCAGGTCAAATGGGAGATAGCTCGATGAAGGACACTAAGAAAAGGTTCTCTTCAATGGAATTATTATTTCATAATTCAATTTTTACGAATAATGTATGGTTTTCATTTACATACAAAGTATGCAAAACGTAAACACCGTAACACAAAACATTTACAATAATAAGAATACACTTTAATACAGTTGTTGCTGTGAGCCATCTCCTTTTATTTTTATTAATTAATTTATTTGTTTATTTATTTATTACTTTTCTTGTGAACGACGACATGTAATACTTCAATATTATGCAAGCAAAAGGAAACGTTTCATTATTACGCTACAGAGTATTTATTTTAAATCAATTAATTAGGAAGAAATCATTGCTCTACGCTAAACAGTTTTGATCATGAGTCTCTCCCGAGCTTCGGTCGGCTTGGACTGCTTACAAGAATACTCTGTCCCAACGAGATACGAGAATCTGGTTGTCTCGTTGCCTCCCGCAGAGAAAGAGAATCTCCTTCGCTAGTGCACTCCCTTGGCCTTGGCTGGGTGCTACCCCCTCCACGACCCTTCTCCCTTCTTTGGCCAGCGAGAATGATTCACAGGTCGGACGAGATACGAGAGACTGAATGCAGTTTTGTCCGTCTCTAGTGATTACCTTTATTTACTATTGTTTACTATATTTTGGGAATATATTTTTATTTTAGTGATTAATTATTATCTTAATGGATGTTTCTATCCCTGTGTTATTATTCTACGCTTATAATTATTGTTTGCTCAGTATATGCAATATTCTTTATCTTATTCTTAGTCTGTATTTATTCTTATTATGTTTTGTTTCAAGATCCTATTAATATCCTGTGATATAAAACCCCATTAACTGGAGTTGAAGCAATAAACAATTTTATTACAATACATACTTACGATAAATCCTCATTTTTAATCCTTCTATTCCTTAAAAAACATCTGGAAATGGAGAAGGATGGAAAGCAGAGTTCAGGGAAAAAACTACAACAGTTTTGTGAATATTTGGGATATGTTTTGCATCTTTTTTTTATTTACACAATGAAAATTTACAATCTATTTCATTTCTAAATAATAAGTAAATATGATAATTCAAAATAAAATACAATAATCAATGAAACAATAATTTGCAGAAAAGTCCCCCATTGGTACTTTCCAGGATCAATATACAAGGACTATAACAGAAACAAGAAGATCCCTTCCCTTCCCCGAGAGCGCGCTTGCTGCTGGAGCGCTGCGTGACCTTATGTGGCGGTCGGTTACATTCAAACTATCCGTTAAGAACTGGTCGCAA
>BLKR01009021.1:0-69898 GCA_011170035.1 Teleogryllus occipitalis
GCCTCCTCCCCCACCACCTTCCCGCCTTCTCCGCAACTCTCTCTCCGGCCTCCTCTCCGTCACCCTCACCTTCCCGCTTCTCTCGTCAACCCCGCCGCCTTTTCGGGAACTCTCTCCTCCCCGGCACGTTCCCCGCCTTCTCCGCCACCCTCACCTCTCTACTTCACCCGTCAACCTTGCTACCCTCCCCCACATCCCTCGCCTCCTCCCCCTCAATTCTACCCTATTTATCCATCACCCCCGTTGCCACCGTCATCCCCGCCCCCGGCGTGGCGTGTCCATTGCCCCGGTTCCTAACCAGCCTCCCCGCCTCTCCTCACCCATCCCCACCCGCAGCGCCGCGCCGCGTCGAAATGCGCAAACGACGACGCGGCTTATTCCGCGTGCCGCTTCCACATCCCTCGCTTATCGCCGCGAAACGTATTGGCCATTTTCATTAGCGCACCTGATGGACGTGACGCAAACGGTGAAATAGCAAATTCAAATATTTCTGCTCGTAATTTGGCCGCCTTTTGCTCCTGTTTACTGACATGTGAATATTGGGGGAAAAGTATTTATTCGAAATGCGCTCAATTCGTTCGGTGCAGCGCTGTTTCACACGCCGGATTTATCGGGAACGCGCACGGTCGTTCACGAAATGCACTGGAATTTTAGGCGATTTTTAAGAGGGTTTCCGAAAATTTAATATTCGAGGCAAGTATAATGCGTTCGAATAGTGCACCTTTGCCAGATTGAATGGTATGTTATCTGAAAAAGTGCAAAACTTGTTTTCATCATTACCATTAATAAATTTTAATTGCTGATGTTTGACAAATCATTCTTTTCAAGTAAGCTATAATATTACGTTTATTTTAGTACACTTCCTTCAGAATTCATAAGCGTCAACAGAAAATGGCTTAATTAAAACATCTGTGGCATATTACTTCTAAGAGTTATTGACCCATTATTATTTATATCTTACGATTCCACTTCCACAAATCTGTCACATATTCAGGCAAACTCTCTTACTCTTGTAGTAAATAAATAACTAATAAAGTTCACCCAAATGGCAATTAGAACAACAATAGAAAGTAACGTTGCATTTGTAACGAGTTGCTGATTAACATACCTGTTCGTAAGAACAGGTATTCTTCGAATTTCATTGCGGATATTCAACACATTAGTCAGAAGGGCATTTACCACCTTTTTTCGGTGTACACATGACGTGAGTGAATGTTGGCATGCGTTCATCAAAAACAAGACACGACCTAAGTCCAGTTGGTCGGCGGCGCCCGGCGCGGGGCGTGTTGCCGTGGCACGTCGCGTGCCGCCGCCCCCTTCGCCCCCGCGCGGGCGCACGCCCCCGACACGCAATTAGCCGGAGACGAATCATTTCACAGATTGCGAATGGAAACGAGCGTGTTTACCGCCCGCGCGCCACGCACGCGCCGCGCCTCACCTGCGGCCCACACCCCCTCCCCCATCGCCCGCCTCACGCGCCCCCGCTCAGCTGATACTGCGCCTGCCGCTGCGGGCCCCGCCCCCACTCCACTTTCTGCGAATCGTTCGCTACACCTCAGCCCGTTGCAAGGTTTTTGCCTGCCGCTCCCCGCCACTCGCATACCCTCGTTTCCTCATCAAGGCCCGCTCGACGCGTTTCACCGGGAGCGGTGGCTCAGTGCATCAACTGGCGTCGCTGCAGTGCCTCTGACCGGGAGGTTCTACGTTCCAGTCCCCACAGCGGCAGGATTTTCCACAGTAGCTTCTCAGCTAGGTCGAATTCAGTCGCTGGAGGAGAATTCTAGAAGCCGGCTGCTCTGATCGGTAGTTTTTCGTGGTTTCTTCGAGCAGCACCAGGCGAATACTGAAGCAGTACGCTTCCAAGCTACCAACCGTTTCGCCATGAAGAAACGTACATGACACTTACGGGACTAATGGCCTTAGGCATTGTCGCGCCCGGAAACACGAAATAATCACTCAATCGCTTGCCCTCTGCGAACCCCACATCAAATCAACCCACAAGCATCACCAATGCACAAGCGCATCAAACCATGCAAAGGAAAGAAATCGTCAGAGCCTTCGTAAGGATTGCGCTTCAAATCTAGCCTTAATTCTACTTGCAAACGTATGCGACTTGCAATTTGAGAACAACGCAGTGTAAACAAAATAAAAATATAGCCGATCCGGTGGCCGAGATCGCTAAGGCAGTAGTGTCGTAGCGATCTCGGACCAAAGGGTCGCGGGTTCGAGTTCCGCTAAGGGCATGGTTGAATTTGTGTCCGTCCTTTCACCCCTTATCATTATAATATCGTTTCATTTTTGTAGTTACCATAACGTTTACTCTAGTAGTGGTTGTTTACTCTAGTTCGCTAATGATCTAGATGTTGATGCGACCTT
This sequence comes from Teleogryllus occipitalis, assembly GCA_011170035.1. Taxonomy (NCBI): domain Eukaryota; kingdom Metazoa; phylum Arthropoda; class Insecta; order Orthoptera; family Gryllidae; genus Teleogryllus; species Teleogryllus occipitalis. The sequence goes on from BLKR01009021.1 coordinate 2,377, forward strand.
AAATTTAAAAAAAAGTATAATTAGGCCTGTGAAGAAAATGTTCTCAAAACATTAAGAAGAAGCTTGGGCTGACTATGGTATTATTTATCATTGATGAGAATTAATTATGTAAACTAAGACATGAAACATTCACAACGTAATGAAAATATATCGTTCTCTGTCGTATGAAATGAAACACTTCCTATAATCTTACACCAATTCTTTTTTTGTGTCTGCATACGTGCAGCGAAGTCAGTGTTGTAAATTCAAAAGATTACTAAAGGGACTTAAGAAAAGAAACAATTTTATATTTTAAAAGTACGCTGTCAGAAATTAAATTAAATTTAATGTAGATTTAATATACGAGGGTACATTACTTTTAATGTACGATGTACATTAAAGAGATATTAATGTCTGTACATTAAATGTGATGCTTAAATTAAAATCAATGTAGATTTAATGTACGACTGTTAACTTGATTTGCCTACATTAAATTTAATTGTACACGTACATTAAATTTAATTTACGTACACGAAAATTAGTTTCATGTACTTTACATTAAAAGTAATGCAGAAATTTCTGAGAGTGTACATCCTTTAAGTGCAGTTAGATTATATTTCAGAATTATAAAATATTTAATTACACGTGGGAGCAGCTATCATCAACTAGCTCTAAGTAGTGTATCCAAAACAACAACTGTTGTTCAGAAGTCCTCTTTCCCGTACATCGACTCCGTCTCTAAGTTTCTAGGTCCTGATGGGTCTCATTTTCTTGTCCCATTTTAGATAGTAGCTTCATTATCAACGCTTTGTCAGTGATGTTAGTTCATTAGCACTACAATCATTACTTTGTTTTCCGCCCGTCTGAGTGCATACACTTTCACTTCATTATTGGTTTACTTCATCCTTTTTGTTCCCAATACATATCACTCTTGAAAGTACCATGTTTATTGACTTCCAGTATCTGCTAACGTTGGTCAGAGAGCTATGTTCTTTATTATTGATTGAGTCATCAATAATGTACAAAATACAGACATCTGACTTTTTCAAACGTTCTCTCTTCTCAACATTAGTACCAATACCGTACATTAGAGATATTTTAATTCTGTGGTGAGTGCCTCTCCATTATTTACTATGATATATTATTTTGTTTCCGCACGAAAATACTGTTTTGATAGCCCTTTATTTTGTACGCTGTAACTTCTGACCTAATACTCAACCTTTCGTGTGGAATTTTTTCGTATTATTTCCATACATTTCATGTCATGTTTTATTGATAATTCAGTTTTTATAGATAATTTTTATTCGCAATCACATTGATTTAGGCACTACTTACATTATCGCGATTAATAAATAAGATACTTATTTTTTATTTGTATTTCTTCGTTTTCATATGATTTTTTACATTGTTTGGATGATCGCTTTCGTTTACTTTCCTAATATTTTTTTTCTACACTTTAATCTTAGTACATTTTATATTCATAGATTCTTCTTTCTGTTTGCTGATGTTTCTTCTTTTTGTTTCCTTTACGCAGTCTGAGTTTAGCTCAGAACCTGCATTCCTACTGTCTCTTACGCGACAACGCTTGGGAGGTCCCAGGGTTCGAGTCTCGAACCGAAAAATCTGCCATGACTCTCGAAGGTGGCGGATTTTCTGAACTAGTTATACAGCTTGATCAGTTTCAGCCTCTGGCTGCTCTGATCGGTAGTATTCCGTGTTTTTCCGATGAGCATGAAGGGAATGACGAAGAATAACCCTAACAAACGGGCAACGGACCGCGCGCAATCTTTCCTTCCTCCTTCTTGCCTTATGCTCACCCCTTACTTAGTCACATGCACTATAATATCACAGATGTTAGGAACTTAGAGCTGGTTCCAGATGGGGCTGATTGGAGATACCTAGATGGGGGAAACATTGCAAGCCGCTGCATAGGTCAGGTCGGATCTCCCCATCCAGCGAGGAGAAACATAACTACCTCACTTCGGTAACGGGACTAATGACCATAGAAGTTGACGTGCTCAGAAGCATCAATGAATGAATGAATCTTTGTCTTTACCAGCTGCCTAACGACTCGTCCCTTTGCGAAGTGCGCGTGGGAGGGCGCGGGAAGCGGCAGGGCGATGTGTGAAGGGACTGGCACGGCCTCCGCGGCGCCATCCAGGCCCACACCCGTTCCGCACGTCGCGTTCCCGCCCCTTCCCCGCCCCGCCCCCACCCGGCCACTCCCCACCCCGCGCCACCACCGCCGTCGCCGTCGCCGTCGCCGTCGCCGTCGCTGCCGCCGCCGCCACCGCCACCGCCACCTCCGCCATCGCCGTCTCCGTCGCCGCCGCCGCCGCCGCAACCGCCGCCACAGCCACCGCCACCGCCGCCACCACCGCCGTCACCACCGCAACCGCCACCGCCATCTCGACCTCTGTCGCCACCGCCGTCGCCGCCGCCGCCACCACCGCCACCGCCACCGCCGCCACCACCGCCTCCACCACCGCCTCCACTACCACTATCACCGCCACCGCCACCGTCACCGTCGCCGCCGCTGTCTCCGCAGCCGCCGCCGCCCGCTCGGGGCTGCGTCCAGACACGTGCTCCGTAATGCCAGTGCGATGTTGAGGTCGTCAGGTGTTCGGGAAGGGCGGTAATAGAGGCGCTGAGCGCCAGCCGCTTTACGGGCCGCCGAGGGCGCGCCGCCCCCCCTCCCCCCGCGCCTAGAGCGCGGCCGGGCCCTGCACGAGGCGCCTGTGCAATGTGTTCCAGAGTAACACGTAGCGTCGTACATGCTCTAGTGAATCGTTCACTTACAGTCTTTTGTCTTCAATTGGGCATTAAGTTAGGTTTATTCGTGGAAAAGATACATCATCTTTCCATTAAACTGTATAGCATAATATATATGTATATTGTTATTTTGGTAATAATTCTCCAAAAAAAAAAATTGTGACACGATTATATCTGGACCTATACATACGAGTGGTCTGATAAAACACCTAATTAAATATTGATCAATACACTTTTTTCTTTATTAAGAAGACCATACATTCATGTTCTAATTTAAAATTACAGAGGTGAATGCCTTGTCAATGCTGTGATGACGTAAATTCGAATATATTTCCGTTATTACTAGTAAACTTGAAGTAAAAATCCATTTATCATTTATTTAAGGAAACTTTTAGTAGTTCTGCTAGTAAACATCGATAACTGCTTGCACTCCAGTTAGTGTAAACGAGTAAAAAGGAGCATCTACAGTATCTTGTCTACTTTAGGAGATAGAATGGGAACAGGATGAGCGTTGAGATAGGAAAGGTTCCCTCCTTACGGCCTCTTTCTCTGAGCTCGCCATTAACGTGCGCGTCTTCCATTACTTCGGGTAAGATGTTCCGTGTGAAGCAGTAAATGTCCGAAGGAATAGCGAGAGTTAAGTAGAACGCTACAACAGACCCTTCGGACAGATTTGTAAACACATAATCGAATTCTGTTCTTTATTGCGTTGTCTCAATTTAAAGATACTGCAAGATGATTTAAATTGTGATTACGAGGATTCTCATTTATTTTTTCTTATGGCTTCTATAAATGTGGAAGTAAAAATCAGTCATTTTGTCCTGATGTATGAAAAAAAAAGTTTCAAAACTCGGGGTATGTCAAGGAGTTATGTGTCTCTATGAGAGAGTACTCGTAACGCGACTATTTTGCTCTTATTTCCGCCTGCAGTATCACTTCCAGTAACTCTGTCTTCTTGATGGTAATTTTAAAGTCCCCTTCTCCGATGTGCACTTTCGAAGTTAATAACGTTTTCAACAATGTTGTTCGCGTCGCGCGTCATTCTAACTTCCCGAGAACATAGAGCAGTGACTTTATCGTTGAAATATCGACCCGGCGCGCGTGCATTCAACTTCACATGAAGTCCTAATATAACGACTCGGAGCTTTGCTTGAACCCGGCGTCTTTGTGTAAATCGCAGGCAAAGTGTTGTCGGAGATTCTCGCACCTGGGGCCAGGGCCACTTCCAACGCCGCGGCCCCCTGAGCCTCGTCAGTCAAAACAGACGCCCGCCCCCGCCCCGCCATTGTCCCCGCCTCGCCCCCCGCCCGCCCCCGCGCGAGTCCGCCTTCACGACGCCGTTAAGCTCGGCATTGCCGCTCCGCTCCGCTGCGGCGCCCGGTCCGACTGTCCCGCCCCCTCCTCCTCCCTCGCCCACACTCCGCACTCATTCTCTGCAGATGCACACCGGGAGCGGTGGCTCAGAGCATCAACTGATGTCACTGCAGCGCCTCTAGTCCGGAGGGCCTAGATTCGAGTCCCGACGTCGGCAGGTTTTTCACTAGCTTTTCAGCGAGGTCGAATTCAGTCGCTGTCCGGAGGAGAATTCTAGCGGCCACCTGCTCTGATCGGTAGTTTTCCGTGGTTTCTTCGATCAACACCAGGCGATTGCCGGAGCAGTACCCTAACAAACGGGTCACTGACCGCGCGCGATCTTTCGTTCCTCTTCCTTGTCGTATCCTTGCCCTTTACACACATACACACTAACACGCACTACACTACCACGTATGAAGGGAGACCGGTCGGGGACTTAGAACTTTTCCCGGCTGGGGTGGTGCCCCGCTGGTGAGAGATATCTGGTTGGGAAAAACCCCGTTAGTCAACGGAAGGTCATAGCCGAATCTGCCCATCCAGCGGGGGAAGACCACTGCCTACTCCCGAGCAAAAACACTTACACGCACATTTACGGAGCTAATGACTTTATTAGTTGACGCGCCCTGAATCTCAAATAGTTAATTAATCCAGATGCACCTGTCGGCAGCTCGCTCGGTCACCAGCCCCTCTGCTACCTTGGTACAGACGTTGTTAATGTGACTGGCGTGATTCTTCGGAGGTTTTTGAGCCAGGCCTAACATATCCACCGCCATCATGACTGTCGTCGATGTCGATTCGACCATGCACTACTGCATCTGGTATCGCGATTTGCGTCACCTCCCTGCTCATCGACTTCCACTCCTCCATCGCCTTCTCCTCCAGTAATTTTTCCACTTCTTCTGCCGTTTCTTCCTCTTTTTCATTCCCTCCTCGTTCTTTTCTTCTTTCATCCCATCCTTCACCTTCTTTCCCTTCATCCCTCCACCTCCATTTTCACCTTCTCTTCCTTCATCCCCTCCACCTTCACCTTCCCCCTCGAACTTTACATCCACTTCCGCCTCCTATTTTCATCTCCTTCTCTTTGTTTCTATCTTATCACTTTTCATCTTCTCCTTCTGAAACTATCATACCAGTAGTTATCTTACCATTAATTTTTCTTAATCTTTCAATCCAACTCCAATCACTCAAGTTCCAAACTAGTGCGCCTGAAAGTCAAGAAGACGACATTTACGTATTCTTGCACCATGTGTGCAATAATTTGTGTTACGACTATTTCTATTTGTACTGTTTTCCGGGTTTCTGCATTTACCTTAAACCGATTAGTGCCGCTGCTGTGATATCGGCTTCACCGACACCCTCGCCTTTACCGCGTAATTTTCGTTCATCCCCTCTAATCTCGCGACGATCTTCCAAACATATTCCCCCGTGTCTAACATCGATACGAACCATCATGCAGCCGAGGCAGGCTCCGGGTCTGGCTGGGATCCCGACCGCCAAGTCTCCCGCTTTCGGCGGCCACTTCCCCTGCTCCCACCCTCGCCCCCGCGTCCGCCGCCGCCCCTGCCCCCGTCCCCGCTGCCGGCGGCGCGCGCGTCGTTAGTGGTAATGGCTGTCACTCTCACGCCCCGGGCGGGGGCGACGGCGAGTGGCACAACTCTTCCTCGCCGCCGCTGCCGAACTTTGGGCGCCGCCGCCGCGCCGTATGGATTACCTCCGGCGCCGCCCCAGGTGTGCTCCGCGGCAGACGCGCGGGCCCTGGCGGTGGCATTGGACCAGGTCGTTCTGACGCGGAGACTTTCCCATTTCATACGAATCATTTGCTGTTATTGATATATATTTTTGAGTATCAATGGCCTTGCGGAGCAAATTACGAGGGGCAAGTCAATAAATAAGTCGCAAAACGGAATTGAGGCAAAAATAATCAAAGTAACTTTCTGACATTTATTTCACTTTTCCACATAATCACCCTGTACATTCAGGCACTTACGTCATCTCATTACAAATCCCCACAAGAATTCAAGATTCAAGAATCATTAATAGTTTCAACGTTTTCGTAAATAATTCATTTATTAATTGTGAAAATATATTTCATTTATAACGTTGTTTAATCGGTTTCTGAAATAATTCATCTATAGATTGTAACCGAGGTAATATATTCGCAACATCGTTCTTTTTGTCTTGACCACGAAATAGTAATTGCAAAATAAAAAGCTAGTTGAAGTACTGGTTATTTTCAAAAAGTAACATTCAGAATTGTACCCCAAAATTGTAATGTTTCATATTAGAATTTAATTCATCTAACTGACCTAAAACGTAATTAAATGTTGCAATAAATAAATACTATAAGCTGTATTGTATATTAACGTAATGCATAATATTTTAACTCAAAAGGGGTCATCAATGTTTGATGAAACGCAATAAATATAAAAAACCGAAAGAGAAATGAATATTCGATGTGGTCTATAACACCATGCTCCCAAAATATAATAACAATCAACATTGGAATAAATAGGTGATTTCATAAATATTAAGCGATCCATTACACGAAAAACAATATTAATATTTAATAACAATAATAATTTTTGGTATCGGAAATATAGTAGTTGCAGCGATCTTTCGCGCGTGCGAGCGGGAGCCCGCAGGGCGCGCCCTGTCATCGCGCTGTGTTCGCCCGGCGAAATGAACGAAAGCCCTCAGGCCGCGCTCAGTTCCAGGCTTTCTCCACTCTGACGCTGGCACGACACTGTTTGAAGATATTCATTTAGTGATAAACCTTTTTCATCGACGGTCTGTTGAGGACGCCCGTGCAAGTGCCAGGAATAAAATTAGTTAATGTTAAGGCGTTTTGATTAATGTTATTCAAAATTTCATTTTTTTAAAAGAAATTGTTTAAACTTCCTGTGTGTAAATGAGGTTTCTCTACTCCCGTTGAATAATTTTATCATTTGATGGCTGCAACCCTTTGCATAATGATACTCATTACATGTTCCTGGCCAATCACAGAGAAGTTTACAAACCAAGAATTGACAATTAATCAGTGAGAGAGAAATTTTGTATGTGGAATATTATTTAAAATACTTTGCTTCGTTCACTTTGAACCTTACAGCCACCTGCCTGAGTAGAGAGGGAGCTGTCCGCTAGGTGGCCTTGGCTGAACCTTGTATGTGAACCTTCGAAACGATTCAATGTAAAAGTTTCCATGAGTCGCAGAGAAAGTACCTTATGAAACGTATATTTACGGTATAACACACGGTTATTAATATACTCTTGTGAAGTTTACGATACTCCCTCGTTTCTCGCTCGTATCTTAATATCACACTCGTGTATTAATACCCATCATTACATCATCGTTTCATAATGAAGGTACTATTGTATTTCATCTCCATTTCTACAATTCAATAATTACAAATTTATGTATTTATATCATTCGTGTTATTTGTAAATGCAACTAAATTATATTAATTGCATATAAATTATAAACGTAAGTTTTCACATTGTATCAATATTGTTGAAGAAATTTGATGAGAGCTCAACTACATGAAAATCAAATTATTAAAATGTTGTTGATCTGTAGTACGACTTTTCTGCAATGTAAAGCAAAACATCCACAATTATTTTTGTCATAAGTATAATACATGGATTAACATTTATTGAGTGATGTACTACTAATAACTGAAGGATGCTCTCATTTTCTACTAGTTTTTTTTTATTTTTTTATTTTTTGCAAAAGTAAACAGATCTAATTTCGTGGAGTTGCTTTAGACTAACCAAATGGTAGTAATCGAATATATTACTTAAGTTCACTTTTGAAGAGCTGCATCCTGTTGGTAAATAATAATTGGAGTGGGCTGAAGAATATTTTACAATACCTTATCCACAGTAAAATTTCTTATATTTTCTTTAAATTTAGCGATGGAGATAAATATGAAAGAACCTTTATATAGGATAATTATACCTTATACATCTTTTAAAGAGTTAGACAGAGAAGAAGAAACAATATGAAATACGTTTATGATCCAGCAGTATGGATGGATGGATGAAATTGTTCACAATGCTTTCATTTTAATGCTTGTGAAGGAAATCTAAACATATAAATGACGAGATACAGGAAGGTTCTGCCATTATGGTGGTTCAAGGTTAAATTAAATTTGTTCATTCACATTAGTCCTAAAAATAATTGGGAGAATATCTACTGGAAAATAGTGCTTCAAATAGATTTTATCAGGTTCGTATATAATATAGACAAATCAATATTACTAAATTTTCAATTTCATTTTTTTTACATTTATTTAATTTATACTTGCTTTTGTATTTTCGTAACGTAGTTTTTTAAAACTTTAATAGGTTTTTAAAAGAAACATCTGTAATTTTCCGAAGGATTGCAAGCGTTTCTTTAAATAACAAACAAACCAATACTCCGAGATAAGAATAAAGAACCAAACAATTACCAAGCGTCTTGCACCTTGCGAGCATTTCCTTGCGAGAGAAAACATTGCTCAGGTGGAGCACCACAATTAAAGAAGCAAAACGATAAAAGGTGTTGTGATAGCGTAGCGGCGGGGGCGCGAGCGTCGTCGACAACGCTTAATGGATGTTTCCGTCGCTTTAACGCCCGCGGAAAGACGCATTCGCCGCAGCGCCAGCGCGAGGCAGGTGCTGCTCGCCCTCCGCCGCTTGCGCCAGGCAACAGCCGAGCACAGTGCCCCGAAATGACGCACTTCACATGCTCGTCGCATGTTTTACTTGCGATTGCCACGAAATCGGTTGACCAATCAAACTGTGTATGATGTAATTTACCATAAATGTAATGTTATAATATGAGATCGACGTAAAGTTAAATGGAAATTTCAATTTTACGATTGGAATACTCCAAAAAGATTGTTTCGTGTGCGAACGTGTAGTACTAAGACTTATGGATGTAAATCTCATTGGTAATGCAAGAAGACTTGCTGCAGCTGAGTTATTGAAAATGCGGAAAAGCCAATTGTTTCAGCAATCTGCTTTGACTTCATGAAGAATGTCCTTCTTCCTCAAATAGCAGTGCAAGCGATGTTTTATTATCGGTAACTCGGAGCCTTTGCTTTTGAAATTCACAACCTTAAAGATATACAGATCATTGTTATATGTACCATTATGGACTAACTTCCAAAGTTACCAATGAGGTATGCGCATTTGTTAATGTTGAATGCATTCAAACCACTATACCTCTTACCATTGATGAATTGCACCTTTTCTCAGACGCATGTCCATATCACAAAAATATCACAGATTACACAAATTGTGTTTTATATTACTTATGTTCATTTTTCATAAGTCAATACTCTTACAACAATAAAATTTGGTATTTTTGTATTACAATATTATTTTGTAAACAAAAATGGTTGGGAAATGTCCCTTAAGATGAAAATGGTTTTTGTTTAAATAATAACATATTAATATAGTTTTTATCTCAATCACATTCTTCAGAACATATTTGTATGACTTGGTACACGTCTAAAAAAAGAAAAATAGTTAAAATCTCAAAAGTTTTTTTTTTGTTATATCTAATCAAAAGTTATTACTTGAATTATCTGAAAATAAACTTTGTGGATGAGTACTATTTTTCCACTCGCCTATTCAATTAAAAGATGAATTCAAGGAAGAGCTATGAAGTTGGCTTATGGAGTTAACACCTCCTAAATTTGTCTTTTTCTTCTGCATGGCCCTCGTCGAGTCAACATGGAAAGACGTCCGCGTCGAAATATGGTTGTAATGATAATGATTAGGGAACAAGTAATGCACTTCAAGACATAGTATTCAGTAAAATAAGGGCTAAGGGAAACTGGAAATCATCAGGAGATCCACTTCATTCATGACTAATTCTGCATGGCGTGACAAAGATTTCATCCCAGGTAACTTGTGGTGGAAGGTTAGCGGACCAATCGCCGCAACAATGGGATTACATATAGACTGGGGGAATGCAGCATGATTGTCTCAAAGAAAATTGTTTTTTATGGGAGGGCAAAGATGGGTGCCTGAAATTAGAAGAAACAAAGCTTAAAACCCGCGAACCGAGGGTTGTGGTCACTCGAACCTGGGCATACACTTATATCTGAAAGCTGATTATGCTGGTATTAATGATGACGAAGGCTTGTTTCAAATGTATTTAGTTTATGCGGTAGTTGTTGGTAAAGTATCTCTTTGTCTCCGTACATAGGAAATTACTGATCCTTGTTTCACGCGTATGGTCCCATCTCAACATAGTTTGCACCGCGAGCTTGTTGTTGATAAAGCATAAAGCATCTCTTTATCTCTTGTATATGAAATGCCAATTTGTTTGCTTGTGGCGTGTGACGCCATCTCGGCCCAGTGTGCCCGCCAGCGTCCCAAGTTCCGCGCCCCGGTTCGCGCCGCGCCCTGTCCCGGAGGGCCCGCGGCGGGCGCCAGGTGGCGACCGGAGCAGGCGCTGAGTGCATTACAAGTTTCTAATGAATTCAGCACATCAGCGAGTTGCCTCAAGTCTGAGTCGCTTTCTCTGTACGCGCTGTACTGAATGGAGCGCTAATACAATGAACACTGTGAAAAGTTGGTAGCATTTAAATGCGTGGGTGGGGAGGGGAGTTAGGGTGCTCGGGCGCGAGTCGACCGGGGAACGCGGCGCAGAACACGCCACGCCACGGCGCGCGATGGGCGCTGTCGCGGCGGCAGGTGCTGCACGCGCCCGCATTGCCGCCCCCGCCCGCGCCCCCGCCCTCGTCCCCTCCTTCGTCACCGCCCTCGTCATCGCCCTCGTCCCCGCCCTCGTCCCGCCCTCGTCCCCGCTCTCGTCACCGCCCTCGTCACCGCTCTCGTGACCGCCCTCGTCACCGCCCTCGTCCCTGCCCTTGTCCCCGCCCTCGTCACCGCCTTCGTCACCGCCCTCGTCACCGCTCTCGTCCCCGTCCTCTACCCCGCCCTCTTTCCCGGCCTCGTCCCCGCCCGCGCCCCCCCCCCCACGCCCCCGCCCCTGCCCGTGCCACGGCTCCCTCCCGCGCGTGGCCGGAAACGGCTAATAACGCAGGGGTGGACGCGGCGGGAGAGGCGGTGGATAGGGGAAGATGAGTGTAGGTGGGGGAGGATAATAGAGGCATGGTGTGGGTGGGATTGCTGAGTGCGGTGTGGCTTTCACGTTCTGTGCGAAAGGAGTTGGTAGAGGTAGAAATGTAATGATTACTATGTTGGTAACTCCAGTGCGAGATAGAATGCACACCATGATCAAACGGTGTGTATCAGTGTTTTATAATTTTTTATGTGATATCCCCTCTTTTAATTTACTATTTACCTCAAGAATACAACTCTCATTTTATTACAAAATCTCTGCAGGATATTGGATAAAGATGGAAACCTTTTTAGTGTAGCAGAATCGCGGAACGTTTGCAGCGCTTTTCTTTCCATCAAAGAACTTTGTGTAGTAAAATTGTTCATTATCGTGTACATGTTATTAGTATTTCCACATTTATTTAATGTTGATGATTGCAATTCAAAGTGCACGACATACAATGAGAGACGTAATTTGACGCGTGCAGGTGTAAAAGGGGGTAAATTAATTTTTCTCCAAAATGAAAATATCAGGACATTGCTTTTCTAGGATACTATCATTATATAGAGGGGGGTAAGTGACATTTCAATTTTGCCTTTAAAATTTAATGGTATAATTAAAATCTCACTTATCCCCTATACACAATGATAGTATTATAGTAAAGCCATATCATAGCAAACTCATTTTGCACAAAAACTTGACATATGCACTTTTAGAAGTGCACCCGCCTTTAAAATTTAAACTTTTAGAATTTGAACCTTTTTATTATTTTTTTCGAATCAGAGGCGACATAATTCGTTCAGATATTCCAGATATCGAAATATGTTTTTATCTTTTCACATTCCTGATATCCACAATCAAATGAATTAGTTTCGGTGCATTCATTGTAGGCATGTTGATTAGAGGAATCCATGATATTTTTTCACTTTTTAAATTTATTTTGTGGTAGTTCTCTCAGGAATCATTGGTAATACCCCTAACAACTGGATAACTTCTATGAGGTATCTCTGGTGCACAGGTTATTGGTGTTATTGTTGACAGGCACGCTGATTGGACTGTCGCGGAAGGTAGAAGTGCATTGGCCGCAATGTGTGCTCAAAAGTGCTCAAATGCTGGAGGTCGATGCGAGTGCTGTAGTGATGACTAGAGACTTGATTTTTCAGTAATTACACATTTTTTGTCTTTACATACCGTTCTCAAAATTGTAATCGTGGCGAATCATCGCCGTCCTAACATAATACCCAATTTTTTCGTTACGTATTTTTACATATTTAGTACTACATTACATATTTTAATATTAGTGAATTAATTATCTTTAATTTTATCATATACTTTTTATAAGAAGTATTTTTAAAAGATCAGCCTTTTTTCTGCTTTATTACTGCGTGCTGTCTACTCAAAGTAGGCTACATGAATACGAATTTGGATGTGCTCGGCGCGCCTGCTTCAGTTACCTCAGTGGCGGGAAGCGATTGAGATCATTTTCACCCTACGAGTGAAACGTATATCTGACACCATGTTTCGTGACCGTTAATCTTAATTTCCGAGAAACTTTGGCGATCGACAACGTGAAACTCTTCGATTATAATGCTGCTCGCTGAAGATAGTGGATCGTACATACCGCCAGTTTGTACGATTGTTTCTATTGGGTCTAGTCTAGCCTGCTAAATTACGGCCCTGGAAAGCAATAGATGAACTGCTTTTACTGTTGACAGGAAAGTTGTATGGTGCAAAGTGTGCATCTACTTATGCCCTCCAAATGGTTTTTAGAATATTGTTTTTAAAATTTGTTTAGGAAATTTTTTATAATTGTAATGTCAAATTTCGTAAATGTGTTTTATAATTAGTGTATTTTCAATATTACATATATCCGATTTTACATATTTATTACATATTCTTATTGTTTTCGTTGTATGCTTACGTACATATTTTGACGTTTCATACTACATATTTTTCCTGTCTCTAGTGATGACGCTGGAAGGAAGTGACGTCATCCTGGGCGCGGGGGAGGGGGTAGACGCGTTTGCGTGGCAGGGGAACCCCCGCACGCACCCGCCCCGGTCTTATTGACACGTGAGTCGTGGGGGGTGGGGGCGCCACATGCGTCCACGATTGCCCTTTGCGTGGAGGAGGGCTCCGAGGAGATTGTAAAACGCGCCGCGAGACATGTCCACACATCGATTGCCCCCACGCTATAACTTTTCCACGCTGAGTGCCCTCTGTTAACATCTGTTATAAACACAAGCTCTTACAAGTGCCTGAGTCATTATTGTAATTGATGGCTTTCGTGTACAGGGAAAAGTAGTTCGAATTGTCTTCTTGTTGACAACGAAATCGTGTCATATAAGTGAATTTATTGTCTCATGAACAGTTTTATCATTATGTTATTTGAACTACTATGTTTTCTAAAGCGCTTTGTTTCAGAGATATAAAAATCGACATAGTACACTCTCATTTCACGTAAAATTACATTATTATGTAGCATTTTTCTAGTAAGATATTTAGAAAGTCTAAATAAATTGTGACGAGCTAAATGCGGTCAAGTAATTTTGGTATTTGCCCTTCATCAATAAGCAAACGCATTTGGACTGTTTTTACTGCATTCTAGAATTATGTTCAAATGATGAAACAATGAATTAAATAAAATATTGATATTTTCAACGTCAAATAAATAATAATAATGAATAAATAATCATTCATAGACATCGTGAACTTGGAACGCGTGATTTCTGTTTTCATTAAAAATGTTTTGACGTTTTTTATATCTACGCATGTTTTTAACATCCAGTCCTGGTCTTGTTCATGAAAACGATATTACTATTTTCGGTCAGCCCAGATAACGAAAGTTATTCTGCGAACAAAGTTGCTGTTTTACCTTCTACTTTAAATCTCTTCAAAATTCATCCTCGCTTTTATGTTCACGTTTCATATTCAAACAATGATGTATTGATACAGGACGTTGGCTGGGACAAATTGCAGCCTACCGCCGTCTAAGGTTTGGTCGTTACGTGCTGTCGTAGCGAAGCATATTGAATGATCCGCTGTCAAATGCACAATAGTGACGACCACATAATAGACGGGTCTATTTCTGAAGCGGGCGAGGCTTGCTCGAACTCAATAAGCGGAATAATATGCCAGCTGATTGACACTGATCACTATTTCCTGGAAGGAAAGCGAGTTACAATATCTATGTTTAACTTCGTGATTTGAATTCGCGATATGTATGTTTTCTCAATTACTTGACTAAACATACAGCATCACTATAGAAAATGAACAAGTCAATATTGTTTCAATAATCTCTAGAAGTGGATACAATGATGTCTAATATTTCAGGAGTGTGTTTCTATCAAATTAGATACGTAAGTAATATAAATTGACACATTTACATCCCGTTTAATACGATATTTGAATAGCATAAGATATATCTATTTGGTGATGAAATTCTTTAAAACTTAGATAAAATGAATAGTTTGTCAAAAACTGATTTTGAAAACAACAAAACTAAATAAGGACATAATGTATTACATGAGAGAAAGGAACGAAAAAGTTCAAGTATCATCAGATTGCAAATACATGATAATATTTTTCAATTATCAATGTCCGTCTTACTAATTTAAATAAATTTCACAAACATATAACAGTATTGAAATATTTGTAAAAAACATTTTCTAGTAAAAGAAAATACATCGTTTAAAATCCACATTTTGATTGGTTCTTGAACGTAGCAATGTGTTTGTAAAACGTAAACATATACCTCTCAATATCTTTCCAGTATTTAAGAAACGGTATAGCAACGGCCATTCGGGAGAGAGGATGCAAAGTAATGCATAATGGAAAAGCCATATGGGTGACGTCCGCATGCATTTGTAGGTTTAATTTGAAACTTGCATGTCACCGAATACGTGAGGGGAGAATAGATTTCTTCCTTGTACCCTTTATGTTATTCTGATGATGATAGTATTATTTATAGTCTTCGGCGAATTGAAATTTTAAGACGCTTGACTTCGCTTTAATCAACATAGTAATGTTTAATTCAATAGGGAATGCCAAATATATTTTTGTTTATATCGATGATTTAAAATTGGTCTGCAGTCAAGCGGAGTTGGGCCAGCTTTTCACAGCTGATTGCGACGTTCTAATGTCAATTAATTATTTATGTGGATTTGTGATGCACAATCCGAGTTCACAACAGGTTTTCTGGACACCCTTTTCCCCTCCCTACCCATCTATTCTTTTCCATTTCTTCATTGCCCTATCGTAAAACAACTCACTAAGAATCATATTTACTATCTTGTTGTCTTTCCGTACTAGGTAAAGTTGTGAAAATCAGATTCGGAGGATTTGTAGGTACAAGAAACCTTTTTAAAGAATAAAAATATCTTAATCCTTATTTTTCGTCATTTGGCCGTGCTGTTAATTTGTATCGTAACAGTAACATTCTGCAACAGCATTGCAGTAATGAAGGGTAATGGAGGGCCCCTGAGCAACGATCGCTTTAATTGCGCGAGATAGAAGAGGCCGGCTTGTTCAAGGTGTTGGCTTTTCTCGCTCGTCCGCGACGATGGCAGGGGCCATGGCGAGAGGAAGGGCACGAGCCGGGGTGGCGACAGGGCACTGCGGCGGCAGCGAAAGCGGAGGACGAGGAAGCGCAAGGCAAGGCTTTATCTGCACATCTGATACATGTATATACATATAGTGCATGATTTATAAAATGTTAGATTCAGGAACGCTCCACGAATTAATTATTAATTTAAAGAAATAATTATAGAACTTAATGTAATTTAATAGTAAAATATAATATTTATAATAATATTAATAATTATTATTAAGTCATACTTAACAATAATAAGTAACAGTGGAAGCACAGATTCAATGTCAGTATAATAATAAAATGAAATAAAAAATAGGGTTTAAAAGGATATTTAATCGTTTTTTACTTCAAATTTTATTATATTCGTAGAAATGATAGTTAAGTGGTAATTTAACTGTGAGTGTACGAAAGTTGTCAATCTAAAAATAGAGGTCAAATGTTTATCCTCTGCTTTTGTTTTCTTCCACTAGTAGTTCCAGAGGTACCGGAACGAAAGTCCGCCGCGTTCCCCCAGAAATCATGCCCTAAGTACCCTCTTTTTAGGGTATTGCTTCGCCATTCGCTTGGTATTGATCGGACACACCACGGAATGCTACCGATCAGAGCACCCAGCCGCTAGATTCTCCTTTAGCCAGCGGCTTCATTCGATCTAGCTAGTGTCGAAAATTCTGCCCCCATCGAGACTCGAATCTAGGACCTCCCGGTCAGAGGTACTACAGTGACACCAGTTGATGCCCTGAGCTCCTTTTCTGGTTTTTGATGTGTACGAAAAGGCATCTCGATAGATATTATTTGGAGTTTCTCTTTTTTCAATTACTACATTGTTTAAAATACACAAGAGGCAAATGCGTAAATAACAGATATAGGTGGTTAGAGATGAAGCATAATTACATGCGGGATGCGTTCTCCTGTGTGTATTTCCTGCACATTAACGTGCATTTCTACGATGGATGAAAGATGTAATATTAAAGATTAACCCACTGGTTCTTGTGAAATGACTTATCACTGCAACATATAGTGTGATAATATACATAATATTTCCCGATACATCTATTTTCAACAGAAAGTGTCAATGTCAGTAAACGTGGACAGCGAAACCATGCATGGCGAACAGCAGGTGCGTGTCGTGCGGGTTGCAGATTGGCTGGCGCCAGGGGATCGCAGAGGAGCAGAGAATGTCTGCCGAGAGTCGAGTTTGCTCCGTTCGGCGCTGCACCTGCCCGCGCGGGCCTCTCGCCGCCTCCTGCCCCCGCCCCCGCCGCCAGGGCGCTAATTAAAAACCTGCCATAAATTCGGGCGCCGCCCCCGCCCACGCCTGCGTCCCGCCCCCGGCCCTGGCTCCTGGCCCCGCCCCCGCAACTGCCCGCGACCCGCCCCCGCTCCGCCCCCGCTCCGCCCCCGCTCCGCCCCGGCCTCGCCCCCGGCCCCACCTCCGGCCCCGCCCCCGGACCCGCCCCCGGACCCGCCCCCGGACCCGCCCCCGGACCCGCCCCGGACCCGCCCCCGGACCCGCCCCCGGACCCGCCCCCATCCCCGCCCCCGGGCCCGTTCCCGGCCCCGCTCCGCTCCCGCCCCCGGGCCCGGTCGCGCGCCGCTCGCTCGCTGCCGCTTCGGGGCAAGGAGCGCCTCCGGCGGGCGCTGGAGCAACGCCGCTTCACGCGTATCTACCTTTCCGCTCTCGCTGGCGCTGCGTGCGAAGCCCGACATTCCATTTAAGACATACCTAGCGTCCCCGTGCGAGAACTCTCGCGTTTTAAACACCACCTTCTTCTCCGTTTTTCCATATTGAGCCTGTAGTATATATCATTTTCTTCAAGCCCTCCGTCACTTGTTCTATATGTGTCCCTGTAATTGATAACAATAAAATACACCCTTGTCAATACAAAGTACTCTTATTTAATGATATTACCGAGAAGAGAGGTACACCGGTATAATTCAGTCGCGTAGAATATCAAGAAATTAGTTTAATTTCACATACAGATTCTAGATGCTCTGAACAGGTGGGGTAGAATCGAGAAGCCTCGAACCAGCAAACATATAATGTAATGCTCAAGATCTCATTTTGTAGTGTGAGAAACGTTTCTTTAAGGCCTCCGAACTCAAGATTTTTGTTTCTAAAACCCGAAAATCCTTTGTTTGAGTTATTTAATGATATAGATTTTTTAAATGCTACCGAGTGTTGCGGGTTGCATTTGGCACGAATATTTAAATGCGTTTTTTAAACAAATCCTTCATATTTTTAAAGTCAAAGTGCAAATAGTCACGTCACTTCATTTATAAAGATTTTTTGCGTGTGAGAGCCGCAAAAGCTATGTATACTACTACAGAAATAATATAGGAGACAATAGTATAAATTCCGTGGTGGGAGCAGATATTTTGTGGTAATCCAAAGTTATTATATTTCAGGAGATATGAACCGCAAAGTTTTTGCTACTGATCTCAAAACTAGATCAGTGATTAATCCTGGATTCTGAATCAACACAATAGTATATTATAAAATGTCTATGCAATGGTGGGTATTTAATACACCCAGTGTGAAATGATATTACGATACGCGCGAGGAACGATCGTGTTCATCATAGTGTATTCATACTCATTTTGTCCATTTCCATACAGTCTAGTCTAATAACAGCTATTTTAAGTTAAAGTTTTGCATGGAACGGTTACGTGGCAGATGGCGCACAGTGTTCAATCTACGCCAACTAGCGGACAGTCCCCTATGACTCTCAAGTAGCAAAATCATATTCCGAATTACGTGCCGTACACGAGCCGTTACACGAGCCAAACGTGCCGTACACGAGTCAAGTTAGGATTAAAATGAAAAAATGTCACCAAAGTTCAGTATCTGTTATTATTTATTTTCAGATTCATAACTGATCCTCATTAGCCCTCATAGAAGGATTTAGTCTTCTGATTTTTTTCTGAGTTTTGGAAAAAGGGAGTGCATGTTCTGCTTACCTATATTCTACACAATCCAATGAAATATTTAATAGAACCGTGACCAAACATTAATTGCTTTTAACTGTAAACCTCTCTATGATTGGTCATACAACTGTACTATAATGAAGTAGTATCATAATTACCATCATCATGCAACGAGCTTCAGCCATCTAATCCGAGAATTAAACATACAATGAGAGTACAAAAACTTTATTTTATCACTCAGTGTGAGTAACATATTCGCGTTGCGTCCGTAGATGAAGAGAATGAGCAAGTGCTGAATAGTACGAAGAAAAGTGTGTGTTGGATGTTATTTTTTATATCAGAACCATACGATTTCGTAGCAAATGTTTGTTGGATCTTCTTGTTTTTTCAAATGAGAGATCAATGTAGAGTGTTTGGAATTCAAGAAGTCACTCAATGGATAATGATACGCATAATCATGTATATGGTATATTGTCGATTCCATTTAGTGTATGTCGCTCTTCCATAAGTAGATGTAATTCCCCAATAAATTACTTACTCAACAAAATCGAATCTTAATTTTATGAACGTACTTTCGTGCTCCATATAGAGAAAACGGCTGCAACCCTACCTTGTAAATTAAGATTTTCGTAATATGTGCAAATGTTATTATTTTATAACATTTGCAAATGTTTTGCAGAAATAAATTTTTTTTAAAAAGGAGGGGGAGATTTAAACTGGGAAATCGTTTTGATTAAATATGAATATTGCATGATTGGTGAATACATTATAGAAATCGGGCGATTGGATACTTTTTGAAGATATTGCACGTATTCTTCCCCAAAGATTCAAGAACTTATAGTTTGTTAGTGTTATTCAGAATAATGGATTCTTCATAATTATTAAGTTTTTATTTTTTATCTAACAATTAATTTTTTCAAGATAAGGTCTCAAAAATATGACAAAAACTTCTTAACTATATGTTCCTTAATATTCCACAATGCCTTGGATAACAGTGACAATAATACTTTTTAATGAAGTGTTTTTTATGGGTAGCTTGTTTTCTACAGGAGTCTTTCTCTTTTGTTTCATTAGCCGATTTTTTTAATTTCCAAAACTGTTTCATTTGCCTGAGTTCATTTTAATCAAATTATGTGTGACCCTACGCTAATAAACGGAAATGTTGGCCATCGTTTTAGAATGTTTAGTATTGAATTCATAGTCATAAAAGTATGAGTCCTCCAAGTAGTTTCGATCTCCTCTGCATCAAGTAGCCGTAACTCATGTCTCAAGTTGCTGCATGCCTTGGGAGTAATTTCGAAAAATATTTTTTGGTCATGAATTTTAAAATGTGAAAATTCTCTAGAAGAGATGATTTTTGTTTCTACGATTTTATTATATATTTTCAATGAAACCAATTAATAATATTTTAAGTACATTAATCATGAATTTAAAAATTCTTAAATAATGTTTTAGTTCAAATTCAATTAAAAAATATTAGAAATTTAAAATTATTTTTGTGAATTGTATTTTAAAACATCACTAATTTTTTATTCCTACATTTTAAAGCACTGTTGATGTAAAGTTCATTATTTCATGTACCTATTTAAATTACCTCTCAAGATTTTTCTCAATTTTATATCGTCGCGACCTTTCTCTACGTACTAAGAGTACTTGTCCGTGTGTAAGAAAACCCCCCGTTTGAGCGCCAGCGCGGAGTGGACTGTCTGCGCGAGTATGTGTGTGTGTGTGTGGGGGGGGGGGCGTGGCCTGCGAGGTCGGCCGCGCACCTGCGGCGAGCGACGAGGCACCGCCCGTGTTCGGCCGCGCGCGCGCAGATTTATGCGAGCGAGGAGGAGAGCGGAGCAGTGTTCGATTTAATGAGAGCCTGAGTTACCGCCTCGCTGCGTCTTATCGCGAGCTGTTGCGCGTTGCCGCGAGCCCACGCGCCGCCACGCGCCCGCGCCCGCGCCCGCGCCCGCGCCTGTCGACGGGGTCACGCGCTTCGATGACGCTCCGACCGCGCCGATGGTGGAGTTGAGAATAGAGCCCGCAGGTTCACGCGTTTCTTTTACATAAAATAGGCAAGCAGAATTATCTGTTTGGCGTATTGGATTGGTAGTCTGACTTCGCGGGCCAGCTACCGATGTCCCCCTTGCCTGGGCCTAGTTAAATTCCCATGCTCGGGGGTAAGAGCGACATGACGCGAACATCACGTATTCTCTTCACTGTAACTGGCAAGATCCGCCTGCTTGATTTTTTTCGTCACAGAGGTACAGAAAAAAAGGGACGATTTTGAAGAAAAGCTACAACTATATTTTTGCTTCGACCGGGAATCGAATCCGACGACCACAACACGGGAAGCTAGTACGCTGCCCATGAACCATCCCAGAGACTAATCAAAATTAGTTTATTTTAATATGCAAGCAGAAAGCCATTAATTTTGTCTAAAATGGGGGAAAATGCCATAAAAAATAGCCAAATAAGTATTAAGAGAGGATATACAGTGCCCGTGGGAAGAAACGTCGAAAGTTGTAAAATAAGTTCATGAGACAATTTTAAGTATAATTTGTCTAAAAGAACTACTTGTTTAGGAATTATTCTAAATGGCTCAGACGTAATTAGCACTCAAATGTTGGTTTGAAAAAATGTTTTATAGGCAAAACTTTGCATTGTAGTGGCATAGAAGCAGTCCAAAAACATGTAACATATTTATTATTTACAAAAAAAATGAATATATTTGTTCAGAAAGAAAAATTAACGCATAAATAAAAAAAACATTCAATTTACACAGTTCGACTGCTCTTTTATTTCCACGAAAGTAGCTATAAAATTGAACAAAACATAAAACATTTAAGTTGTATATTAATAATATATTTAGCTATCCTTATTACACAATTAAGAATTTAGTGCAAATACAATATTTGAACCATTTTGATGATATAATATTTTTGCGTTTTTCTCGAAAAGCAGTGAAGTGGTCATGTGACGTTTTGAATGTTTGCTCCTCAAATGAAATGATTTCTTAGATCTTAGCATCACAATGAAGAATAATTCGCCAAACGCTATAATTGCCAGTAAATAAAAACCTCACCTGCATTAAGATTCGTAATCTCTCAAAATGCAATGTTTGGAAACGATGCGCTGGAGAACATTCCCTTTATTTTGTCGAAACCATCCTCAATATCGCTGCGACGTCCGTAACGAGCCGTCTGACGGGAGGACGAGGCTTTGCCGTGTGGGCCGCGTCGCGTCTGCGCTCGTGAGCCCAGCGAGCGCCAGCTTTGCGCGCGCCTGTCACCGCAACAGAGGGCGCGATTGGCCGCGGGCGGCGCCGGAGACAGCGCCAGAAATTGGGCTGAGAGAATGGACAGGGCCGATGTGGACGGGCTATGAAGAAAGAAATCCTGGTCGGGAGTTGGGAAAAATGGAGTTCGTGATGGTAAATCAATTCTTCGAATGACTAGGATGGTAAAATGAATGGCCGAATGAAGGTGTGACCATTGAAAGTTGAAATTACGTTTGTTTATCCACAACAGTGACAATAAAAAGCGAGTAGTAAATTAGACGACGGTAGTAATTCAATTATATTAATACTAAAACGTACTCGTATGTAGTACCCTCACCGGAGGAGGTGGCTCACAGCAGTGCCTCTTGCCGGGAGGTCCTAGGTTCGAGTCCCGAAGGTGGCAGCATTTTCGACATTAGCATTTCAGCTAGGTCGAATTCAGTCGCTGTCTGGAGGAGAATTCTAGCGACCGGCTGCTCTGATAGGTAGTTTTCCGTGATTTCTCCGATCAGTACCAGGCGAATGCCGGAACAGTACCCTAACACACGGGCCACGGACCGCGCGTGATCTTTCCTTCCTCTTCCTTGTCCTATCATCTCCCCCTACACACACACTTACAATAACATGCACTACACTACCACATATCCCGAGAGACCGGTCGGGAGCTTAGAGCTTGTCCCGGCTGGGGCGGTGCCCCGCTGGTGGGAGAGTCCTGGTTTGGGGGAAACCCCCCTCGCCGAAGGTAGGCCGGCGCCGGATCTCGCCATCCAACGGGGGAATGTCACCGCCACCTCCCACGCACTACACTTACGGGGCTAATGACCTAATCTGTTGACGCGCCCGGCATCACTAAACAACCAACCAAACCTGTACATGATGTGTTGCGTCACACCAAAACTCTCCAGCACTCGCACGCCACTCGCTTGTAAGCCAACAACGGGGCGACGCGGCGGCGCGGGCTCCGGAGCGACAGGGGCGGCGCAGGCCTGAGAGCTGGGGCGGCAGTCGGCCGTAGCTCAGCGCTATCTGCTCGCGGCGGCGCGGGGGCGGTGCGGGGGCGGCCCGCCGTCCGTCAGCGCAAACGCCGCCCGCGGATCAGCTGCCGCCCGCGCGTAATTTTTGGCTAATCGCGCCGCGCTGACAGTAGGCCGCGCTGCAGACGGCCTGCGTGCGTCGCAGCCACGCTGCCCTCGGAGCTGCCACAGGCGGCGCGCGCCAAACCGATGACCTCGTAAAACATACTCAGGCTCCCGGTTTTCATCTAAATTGTCATCGGACGGTTTTCGCGGAACCAATGAATCAAATGTTCTTTCAATATACAGTATGATGGCAATTACTTAAGCTCTTGTGTCAAGAGCTGCTTTTTGGGTGATGTAAACATGATTTTCGTTTTTACTTGTGTTGAGGGATATTTATTTTCTCTGAATATGAATCTCTATGAAAAGCAGAGGTTAAATGGAAATAATTGTATTGAGCTTTTTATAAAGAAGAGGAAAACATACTTTTTAATATTTTTGAGGTATTTTGAAACTATAAATAACTTAACTACTTTTTTAAACTCTAATTATACTTACCATTTAGGCTGGTCGCGAAATTAAAAGATACGTAAGATATTTTGATATATATTCATTTGTTGATATTATATTTAAATTTGTACTTCGCATTGTACTACTAGTAGTTAATTATTATGCCACCATAATAGTTAATATTTGTACCCCACAGTGCTGCAGGACCGAATTTGTCAAAATATTTGTTTAGTATAGACTAAAATAATTTAGACTATTGTACCATATCATGTAAGTGCAATAATGAAAGTATTAAAAAACATGAATAAAGGGGCAAAACTTCGCTTCAGTTGTCGTTTCTCATTGAATACACATCTGCAGGTGCAATACATTGAATTTTCAGTACTTGCAATTTGAGTTCGATGTGTGTTCATCTCGAGACTTTTCCATGTATTTTCTGTCTTTGTCTTTCACATAAAGTCTACAGAACACAAAAAAATATCCATTCAAATTCACCTTTTGTATCGCATGTCCTCATTTATTCAGAACGTCTTTCGCCTCTCTAAGAGCATAGGACGTACACAAACAGAATTCCTAACCCCATCTCAGATTAATTTCTCTACCGAAAAATATGTATACGACGCGACAACATTCTTTGTCCTTTCATCCTCTTTCCATCCTTCCTTCCATCCTTTTCCATAACCTAAGAGGTTATGGAATTATTATTGACTTACGAAATAACACTATTATGCGAAAATTATCGTTCGGGTCCCAAAAGTAATGGAGATAACACTCTGTAAACTCTACGTGTTGCACACTGGGTTTTGCTTCTTAGATAAGAAAATGTATTGAATAGTGAATTACAATGGTTCTCAAAAATTGGGTTGTGTCACCTAAGAAAGCGGTGTTTTCAAAGCGATCGTTCGTCATTTCGCCTGTCTGTAAGTTTGTTTGATGCGCAGTCACACCAAACGCGCTGTTCGATTTTATTCGAATTTGAAAAGTACGTTTCTTCAGAAAATTAAAAAAAGGTCGTAGGTATAAGAATTTTTTGACGAGAGGTTGATGGGAGGTTTAAAATACTACTAGTTAATAAAATATTCACGATTTTTTATAGTCATTGTGATTTTGATTTGAAGTACTCTTATACTCTTATTTCCATGACATCCTGTAAGAAAACATCCGAACGAATGTTTTTATTGTACATGTTCAATAGACAAAAGTACGAAAAATGAGTTGCTTTCTTCGGACTAATTTTGTGTCCGTTCTCGTGTGGAATTAAATTTAGAGACGGTGAGATTATAAAAACTATTAATATAAGATATATTTATTTTAGTCAACACAGATACGCATTCGTTACAACATTATAATTCTTAGTTTTTATCTATAAAACTTTCAATATTCAAAAACATATTTTCGTCATGAAATTATTGAACATTACGTTATATTGAAAACACAAGTGAATGTACTTGAAAAGTTTGACAACAAATATTGCTTATTATATTCATCTTAGCAGTACATTCTCAAAACAAAAAATCATTTATTAATTGTTTTTCCCTAACTCTGGATATTGTTTAAAAGAAAACTCTTGATACTATCTCATGAATGCTGCAAACAATCCACCGCCGAGCCCTCGAGGCAGGCGCGCCTATTCTGCGTAGTCACACTGAATACGAAGCAACGATTGATTGATTGATTGATTGATTGTTAGTGAGTCTGGGCGCGTCAACTACTATGGTCATTAGTTCCGTAAGTGTAGTGCATGTTTTTGCGCGGGAGATACCGGTGGTCTTCCCCCGTTGGATGGCCAGATCCAGCGCCGACCTACCGTCGGCTATCGAGATTTTCCCCAACCATTTATCTCCCACCAGCGTGGCACCGCCCCAGCCGGGACAAGTTCTATGTCCCTGACCGGTCTCCCGGCATGTGTAGTAGTGTAGTGTATTTTAGTTGTGGGTGTAAGTAATGGGTGAGGATAGGACAAGGAAGAAGAAGAAAAGATCGCGGGCGGTTCGTGGCCCGTTTGTTAAGGTACTGCTCTGGCATTCGCGTGGTGGTGAGAAACCCCCGAAAACTACCGTTCAGAGCAGCCGGCCGCTAGAATTCTCCTCACGACAGCTACTGAATTCGACCTAGCTGAAAAGCTAGTGTCGAAATTGCTGTCGCCGTCAAGATTGGAATCTAGGACTTCCCGGTCAGAGGCGCTGCAGTGACATCAGTTGATGCACTGAGCCTCCGCTCCCGGTACGAACCAACGAAAATCAGAGGGCGGCCCCTAGGCGGCTGGTGCCCCAGGGGTCACGAGATGAGCTACGCAGGCGGGCGGGCGGGCGCGGGCCGGTGACGGATGCCGCGGGCGGCGCGGGGGAGGCGTGGGGGCGGGCGCCCTGGGCGGACAGGTGAGCGGCGCGGTCCCCGGCGGGGCGGCGGCGCACTAAATCTGCGGGCTGTACGCTAATGAATGGGCCGCGCCCTGCATCGACCCGCCCCCGGGGCGCCCCCTGCCCCGCTCTGCCCCGCCTCCACCCCCGCCGACAAAGACGAAACGCCGGGCCTTAAACAGCCCTAACGGCCGGCCGCCGGCCAGACGCCCCCCCGGGGCTGGGCGTCGGGGCCGACGCGCCGTCCTCTCCCCGCTCCCCCCGCCCCGCCCTGCCCCACCCCGCTGCGCCTGGGCGGCCGCTGGGCGTCGAAGACGGCCGAGATCAGCGCAGGTCGCGTCCCCGCGGACGAGCGTTCCCTGAGGCCCCGCGGGGTTCAAGAGATCCCCGCGCTGCGGCGGCGGCCGCTGGCCCTTGGGGCACCCCACGCCTTGCGCCTCTGTTTACTGCCCACGCTGATTTACTAGCCACGCCCATTAAATAACACCCATTTGTATTGAAAAAGCGTACTGACCGCGTGAAATATGTGAAAAATATAATTTATAGAATTAACGAGTCTATATACTCAGTAAAATAGCGCTGCTGAATCAGAATTCATTGAAGAGCTTAATTTTAAATATCCACAGGATCGATAACATGTTTTGTACATATGTACAGTCAGTCGTTTATTACGCATAGTGCATTCGTCATTGGAATATCAACGATTCATTTGCGTGGTAATGGTAAACATGCACGTGATCACCGAACTACAATTAAACTTTTATCAGTGTTTCAAAGTAATGTGTTTTTGTAAGATATTACCCAAGTTTTTTGTTAAGAAAGCACATTTTTAAAACACATTTAAAAGTCACATATAAATTCTTGCATGATACTAAATACGAGGTTACATGTTAATCATGTACATGTACATGTTACATGTTAATCAAACAGCTAAATACAAAATTTTGAATGCTATTTTAAAATAATGAAATTTTTTAATTCTTGTTCTGTTTTTAATCTCGTCATTATTGGTTATACAAGAAAAGAACAAAAGCAGCAAGGCAAAAACATGCATCGAAATCAATCAGGATGTCATTTAAAACGAATTTTTGAAAGAATACTAATTGAGAAGTGTATTAGTAATAAAATAGAAAATTCCCAAAATGTTTCTTTTAATTTACACTTGCAGTATGTCTTCGCTATAACTACATGGGGAACATTCATGCAGTCATCAATGTCATTTTTTACTAATCACAACCAGGCCATGAATAATAACCGTTTAGCTAAATTTTAAAAAGTGATTATGATAAAGTTAATGCGGTCTTTCATATTATACTGCGAAAATGGCTATTATTTGCATTCTATTTAATGCAGTTGTTCTACACGTATGTAAATGAATTTTCAAATAATTAACATTTTGGACTGACTGCTATAAACACAATAAAATCAATACTTTAAATTTATGTATATGTTCATTTTTCATTATTATTCTAATTGTTTAATAATGAGGAGTTCAGACAAAGATATTCATGTAAATGCCTGTTTAATCATCTTTTGACATGAAACATTAATTAGTTTCTCTTTCATTGATGTTGATAGGAAAATCAATAATGACATTTACGTTGCTGTTATGTAATGTTAAAAACTATTCCATACAATTCTCTCATCAATCAATTCATTGATACGAACGTGAATTGGAAGAGTATAGTTTTGAATTTGTGAACACAATATCACTCAACTAACGCACTGAATTTTTTCTATTACATATGTTTACGAATCATTTTGAAGTTAATAGTTTACTTAGACATTTTGAGGAGATTGTGTATTGTTACACGAATGTGCACACAATTCACCTGTGCCTGAACAGGAAGTGAGAGGTTTATTGTATAAGCTACCTGGTAATGATGTGGGTTTCGTATCTAATATCAAGCGAGGGATATAAACGGCCTAATCAGAAGGCCATGCAACAGCGTCGGCGCTTCAGCCGGCTTCATGACGGGATTGAGATTCGGGATTGGGAGCGGACGCCTCAGGCCTGTGGCAGCCGCGAGCCGTTTTCGAGCTCCGTCGCGGCGTAATGTAACTCGCAATCTGTGGAGATCTGGAGGTCGGTGCGGCGACATTAGCGTACCCTGTCTCTCGCCTGCATGCCGCAGGCACGTGCTGCCGGCCACTCTCACGCACTGCGTGCGCACGTGCACACGTGCAAATAGATGCGAATGCATATTGCTTGCTCGTGACTAACCTCTTCTTCATGACTGTCTAGTGCATACGTGTAATTCTCGTATTTCTCGTTTACTTACACTTACACACACGCACACACACGTACATATACAGATAAAACACACACACAACCATTTCTTTGCACAAATATCTAGGTCCTATCTATTTCATCTTAATGTTATTTTCGATGCAATAATAAATTAATATCTATAATGTAATATGATATATATAATATTATTTATAAATTAATATTATAATAATACACCGATGTCATATTCTTTTTTTTATTGAATACGATATTTATTTTAACACATAACTCGTATGCAAACATTCTGCCTATCTACCTTATTGCAAGACTGTTGAGGTGTACGCGTATTGATCGTCGGGTGCTAGTTCGTGTAGACCTTTTTATGTAGAGAATGAAAGTTTGCGGCGATTACTGCACCGCACTGATTTTTGAGTGACGTTTGATGCTGCGTCTTTTGCAATGAAATCCGACCAAAATAGTATAGATGTGTTTCATTATCAAAACCCGACTTCGAGAAGTTGTTTCGCATTGGCATGTATATCTTGGTGTTTCTATTTTTTTATTTTGTTCAAACCTTAGATTTAAATCTTACAATATAATTATTATATTTGACGTTTCCGCGTTTGTAGGCTGTGGTCTAACGGAGACTTGTCCATACGTTTCGCCTGCAACTGTGGCAGGCATCCTCAGTGGCGTTGCTGGCGGGGGAGAAGTGTTCTACCTTAGGTAGATTCTTTTATATTAGATAGATTTAGGTAGATTCATTTTTAGTTTTTTAGTATTTTAGGTAGATTCTTTCGTTCTACCTTAGGTAGGTTCTACCTTACGTTGAACACTTCGCCCCCGCCAGCAACGCCACTGAGGGTGCCTGACACAGTTGTAGGCGAAACATATAGGCAAGTCTCCTTTAGACCACGGCCTACAAACTCGGAAACGTCAAATATTGTAGAAGCCGGCCGTGAAAGCCTGCATTGTATGTTAATATAATTATTGTTATTTATTTTCTGAAAATCGCAATATCTTAACTATTGTTTTGTAGTCACTAAAAAAACAGTTTTTCTAGAAAATCCAGGAGTTTTGCATGATTTCCTTTCTGAAAAGATCATTGAATTTTTTAGAGGACAAAATATGTGTTGTGATTGTTCACCAAGTACTTAATCATTATTATTCTTCTGTACCCAAATAAATATTTACGTATATTGAGCTGTCACAGAGACCGCACTATAATTTTCCCATGACTCACATAGAACCAGAGTGGTTAAGGGTTGAAAGTGCAACATTACAAACTTTTTTTGAATTTTCTGAAAGAAGTCTCGTATTCAAAGCAAATCATTTTCTAAAAAATATTGTTGACAAACTTTACTTTACAGTTCCTCAAGTTGAAATAGAGTACTGTTTGTTCGTCCATTAACATTCACACCCGTAATATCCGTCAGGCACACGTCATAAGGGCGTAATTCACTTTCTGGAGAGGTCAAGAGAAACGCGAATGGGAAAGGAATGATTAGCGTGCTAGTGACCATCATTAGCGAGGAAAATACCAATGGCCGCCGCGCACGTCGCCCTCGCTCCTGTCGCCCGCCGTCGCCCGCCGTCGCCCTCGCCGCCCGCAAAGCGCACGCATCACGTATTCCGAAAGAGCCCGGGCGAAAGTGGGCCGGAGCCTGGACCACGGTCGTTAGCCGTCGGCCCCGTTTCAAAGCCACCGCCAGACCGCCTCCCGCTGCAGCGTAGGCGCGGCCACCGCTGTCGCCGCCCCCGCCCCCGCCCCCGCCGCTGGCCCCTAAAGCGCCATTCGAGATGTATAGCAGGCCAAGATAAACCTACCGTTGTAGGTGTACCTGCGGCTGGTTGGAGGGAAAGTAAGGAAGTGGTAAAGCGAGCAATGCGCAGTCATGTGGCTGATCTGCAGCAACGTGGAAAGTACTGTAAAATACTCGGGTCTAACGTTATGAGTAGTTTATGTTGTCGAATCTACTGTAAAACGCAACTTAATGAAATGAAAATCAGAGTAGAATGCGAACACGAATGTATTAGTCTGGGAATATCAGGAGCCAGGCCCCAATAACTCTCCCAACATAATCATATTAAGAGTAATATTAACAATAATAATAATAATAATAATAATAATAATAATAATAATAATAATAATAATAATAATAATTCATAATAATAGTAATAATAATATTCGTAATAGTAATAATAATAACAATAAACTATTTACATTATGTAAAGGCCGGCAAGATAAAGAATGTAGATTCTATAAGAGTGGAGCAAGAAAGAGAAATGAAATTGTGGGTCACGTAAATTGTGCGTAAGTTGTATTATTTGTCGTTCACTTCTGTCACCGATCTGGACGCTTGACGTCCGATTCCCATAAACTGTGATTAAGAATGTTCAACACCGAGAAGACAAAGCTAGTGGTGATAAAATGGCACAAAGTACATATTTCAGGAATGAACAGCTCTATCTTCAATATTATAGTTGCAGAAACAACCAAAAATCTGAACGTAGAAAATTTTCGAAAATTTGAACGAAAATTATACCAATGGCTATTTCAGCCTCCTTTGCTCGATCCGGAAAAAAAATTCAAAAATGAGTCACTTTTGAAATAAAGTAAAAATCTTGTTCATGTTTTATGTAATGCATCCACCAAAATCCAAATATTTATTTCAAATTCGCAAGATCTAGAATTGGGACAGATCTATCAAGAGATATGTTTGGGAGAAAATGACCTGAATGGTAAAACCGCTAGAATTGATCTCAGGCAGACGGATGAACTCTCGGGCAGACGCCAAAACACAGTTTTAGCCGTTAACTAATTTAGCGGTAACAAGGGCTCATACAACTATCTAACCACACATCCTAGTAGATGAAGTAATTTACTTATTGAATGAGCAATATTTATTCACATTTGCGATATCAGGAACTCAGAATGCGTTTTTCTGTTGAAATATCGCAACTTTTTTCTGTGGTATTACGATACTTTTTCTTTACTACGAAGTAGGTGAGACAATAAAAATATGATTTTCGCCATAATGGAAAGTGACGTTCAAAAGTGGCAAGTAGTATGTATCAAAAATGAAAATTAGCCGTATTTGTGTAAGTTGTGTACACGCTTCATGCTAGAATCTTCGCTATTTGGTAGAATATTGAGAGCTATGATTATAAAGAAGTCTCTTGTGTGGAAGGAAAAATAATATGAACATACGTTAAAATAAAACGGTTCTAACTGCACTGTAGTAAATTATACTGGCGAGGCATTTCAAGTGGAGGCTTTAAAGTGACATAATGTCAACGTAATTTCGTTAGTTTCTAGACAATTTCCCTTCCTAGGAGGATATATCTTGACAGTTAATTTGAGAGAAAAATATGCGTTGGAGTACAGTAATTTTTAATGGAGTTTTATTGTAGTTTATGAATTAATGTAATTTAAAGTAGTTATTACATCGGAGCGAATATTTTTTTAGCAATTCTTGCCAAAAACGCTCGTTTCTTTCTGTATTCAGAATTCAACTTGTATAAAGTTTAGAGTAGGGATCCCAGAATTAAGAAAACGTGCACAGGATTCTCTTGCCCTCGTAGCACGTCACACATAGATTTTAACTGTTTTTGACGTAAAATAAAAAAATTAAAATAAACAATATTAAAAAAACGTAGAACTTTTTCACCTGAAAATACCCATGACTTCCTATCCTCAAGATAAAATCTGCTGTTTGCTAGAGATGCTCCGAAATAATAACAATAAAATGAGAACTATTTTACCTTCCCGTCAAACGTTACAAATTGCTGAAATATATAATTATTTTACGTTTACAATATTTTATTAGCAGTGCATTGTGGCTTTCTAAAATGATTTGCCTACATAAGGTATCCATTTCATCGTTAACATTATATCTTATATTTTGTCTTTTGAAACTGTCACTGAAGTATTACTCGTGCAAAGAGGTGGGTGAATACGATGACCTTGCATTTTCTTTCAAACATCTGTAGGTGTGGATTGTTCGAACACTTTGAGAAATAAATTGTTAGTCTCCATGCTTAATTTATACTGTATGTTTCCTATTTCCTGTGTCAAATTAAGTTGTACGACTTTGGATGATGATATTTGGTTAAAACCGTAAATATTTATTTTTATCACAGAAATCTTTGAGATCTTGTTTTGTCTGAAGCTGTATGAAAATGGCCGTTTTCTAGTCACATCAAGCAGAGTACGAAGTAATGAAATAGAAGACCAAAATTCACAGAGGGACATTTATTTTTTTATTTGTGAGTGAACATTGTCAACTTTTTGGACGCTAGAATATCGTGGAGTGGAATATTTCATTTCTATGCCCACGATATGTGAATGGTTAACCATAAAATCATTCATTGCCAATGACTAGTTCTTTCAGAATTAGTAGGAAATTACTCTGAATAGGAATCTTCAAGACATTTCTCAATTTCACTATAATTCAGTACTGTCTTCCTATGGAATACTCACTGCCAATCATCTACTAGGTGCTACTGGCAAACTTTGTAATTTCAGGCATGCGAACATAACGAATTCAACATATATTACAAACCCAAGAGAAACATTATTTCCCTTAAAGAGAACAGTAACTTAATGATTGATATCTATTAACCTGTTCGAAATTTGACATTTTAAGGTTTTAAAAAGAATTGTCACTTTTAAATTATACATGAGGAGGAGCATTATTCAATAGAAATACCTTGGAAAGAAGTTACCATGATTATTACATATGGGTATCTAATGTAGGTTAATATTTTTCACAGTAGGCTTTTCCTGTTTTTTTGTGTTTTTCCTACAGTTCTTATTTTTGCCAATTATTTCGTCACTCAATGTTAAATTTACACAAAAGCTAATAGTAGTCTCCATGATAAATCATATCATTATTTATTCTGAAATAATTTTACAGATGCACCTCATTATTTTGAATAGCTTTTTTGAACGTATATATTTATAAATCGACTATTTGGTAATGTCACGAGACATACGAGAGTTTTAAAACGCATAGGTAATTAAAGAATGTGTTTAATTAAATAAGTGATAGGAATCGTTATCATATAAACATCTAATTACTAAATTGATAACTCGTGTACTCGTTTTCAATTCGTACTGAATTCCACTTCGAGTCCGATCTTCATTTCTAGATAACAATATTCATTGTGAGACGTAGAGATGAAGGATTAACAGATACTGAATCGCGCTTTGAATGTAAAGAAGCACGATTCTACGCTTACCATACCGTAGTTCCATAAACTTTTGTTTATTTTGCTTTAGCTTTGCATAGAATATACTCCTTGCCAATGTTGCCTGGCAATGCTGGATGAATAAAAGCATTTAAGAATGTTTCAATTGTTTATTTGCATGTTAAAATCTCACACGTGAATGTAAACCAAATAAGCATTTTATAATGAAACACTTAGCTTTAACGGAAGCTATAAGCTCAGTGAGAACTTTGATTTGGCTGCTGTAGAGCTAACATGGCGTGATTCGTGTATATTCAGAGGCGCACTCAGGATGTTTTTCGGTGGGAGTGGTAACATGTACAGTGTCCAGCCGACTTGATGTTTACTTATACATAATTTTACATTTGTAATGAATATAAAATGTATTTTAATTTGTTGCTTTTATAAGGTTTCTATTGAGTAACTTTCGTTAGTATAGAAAATTGTAAAACTTGAATGTTTGAATATGGGTCATTAACATCTCGGTAGAGAGGGACTGAAGCCATGAGAGATCCTCCCGCTTGGGTGCTCAACTGTTTACATTTAAAGGCAATTCGACGATTAAAATACTTTTGCATTTCCCGGAACCTGCCAAATAGACCCAGTTCTAAACCTGCCCCTGAGTGGCAGCGCTGTTGTACCTTTCTGAACTTGGCGAGCTGTACAGAAGGGCGGCCGCTTCTAGAGCTTCCCTTCCTCCCTGCGCGGCCGCCTGCGCAGGCTGGGAGTCGCCGGCCGCTGCGAGGGCAGAATAGCGCAGCGGCTGTGGCGCGCAGACAAAGCGTGTGGACGTGTTCCAGGAACTAAGGAGAAGCGATGCTCCGTGTGCACTCGGCCGCTCATTCCGCCTCGTGTCCCCGCAAGAGGGGATCGCGATGGCGAAGGTCGTCGTGGTCTCTGACCACCCGGACCCTGAGTCTCGCGGCGCCGCTCACGTCGTTAGCTTGAAGGTGAGAAGGTGCTGCTAAGCGCCTGGTAGTCGGGTTCACCCGGCTACCCACCAGTGGGGCCGACGGCGCGTCCACCTGTGTGCAGGATTGGGCGAAGGGTGCTTTTCGGAGCACTCCGGATCCCATTTAAAGTCCGGAAACTAGATACCCTTCGTCAGCTTGCCCAGGTTCCGGCGTTACCCACGTCGATAGCTGGCGGTAAACTATGGGGATGGGGACTCCGAGTCGCCTGGACCTTCGAGCAGGTGGCCACTAGTTGGGTTCTCGGATTCGTCGTGACAGTGGCCCGATACTCTGGGCAAAGGGGAGGGAACTTGTTCCCGGGTCATGTGAGTGTCTCATTGTTTTGACCCCGGTACTAGCCTGGAAAGCTAGGTACTCTGAGCTAGCAGGGCGGCCCTTGCCCAGGCATTGTATGGGAGGGTTGCCGTGAAGGTAAACTGGGTTACGGCTGGATTCTGGCATCAGCCCGCCGGCGTTTTGCGCGTCGGTGGGGGGTGAGGAGCCGTAAAGGCCAAGATGCCCACCCCGGGAACTTGTCCCCCTGATGAAGCAAAGACAATGTGGTGTTGTAGACCACATGTGGTTTCATACATACATACATACATACATTAATTCCACCTCATGCAATATTGGCAGTGAAATTGGATTGTGGATAAAATAACGAACACATTGTCACATCTGATGGTTGTAGGATTTCAATTGTCATAAAACCACGGGAAGGTTAGTAAAATTATAATGTTTAAAAAATGGGCAAGATTGTTTTAAACAAGCGATTTGAACAAATCATTAGAAAATACTTTCCAAAGAGATTCTCTGATTTTTAGAAACAAACACTGCCCGAGGAGACTCAGGACATCAACTGATGTCGCTTTAGTACCTCTGATTAGGAAATCCTACAGTTCGAGTCCCGGCGGTGGCAAGATTTTCGACACTAGCTGTATGACTAGGCCGACTTTAGCCATTGTACAGGGAAGAATACTAGCAGTACCATAACAAACGGACTGCGCGCGATGTTCCCTTCCTCTGCCTTATCCTAGCCTCTCCTGCTACTCACATTCACAAACATACATTTACATTTACATGCACTACACTATTACTCATGTCAGGAGACAAGCTGGGGACTTAAAGATTCAACCACTGAGGCGGGTCCCTGCTGGTTAGATGTATCTGGTTGGTAACCTTCCGTACACAAGTCGACGTGTAGGTTGGCGGTGTATCTCGTCATTCAGGAGAGGAGAAGAAAACCGCCACCACCCATGATAAAAACATTAACGGGACTAATGACCATAGCAGTTGACGGACCTGGAAGCACGAAATAATCAAATAATCAATCAAACAGAAAATCGAACATGCAAGTACCGCAAGTTAACGATTCCTTGTAATATTTTCCTCAATTGGAACTATTGAAATCTTACACACCTAAAAATGTAGCTTCGTTTATTTCCTCGGTTTCATTGAATTAGAAGTTTCACCCTCTGATTAATCGTGAATCATAATATATATTTCATGTGTTGGTACCGTGTCATTAAACACACCGTGATATGATTAATATAGCATAATGGGATAATAAACATTAAAATAAACGTAAAGTATCTTTCAAGTGGAGTATTTCCAGTCCACAGCACAGTGGATAGGCAAACCCGCAACACACTGGTGTTGAAAGAACTTCGCAGGTTGCATCAAGGCTGTACAGGCGAGATACGGAAGTCCGTGCTGTCTTTTCACACTAGTATGCCTATCCATATGACGCATACATGTTATTAACCGCTAAACAAATAAAATGAGATACTTTTATATTTAGAATATGTGAATTATTCTGCGATGAAGTAAAAGTAGGTAAGCTACGTAACTAGACGAACTAATTTACAAACAATAATTAACTACAAAAGCCATTGATTAGTAGAGGTATAATACTGCATTTACAGAAACATAATTGGGCATTGAATGAGAAATAATTAATTGACTGATAAAGGTAGATAATTGATGAATACAGATAGAAAAGCGGCTTGTACTTTCTTACCATAATGAGTGACATTCTTTACTTCGGTACATTCACTTCCTCATTATGGTAAAAGTTCAAACCCTCTAAGAGTCTGTGTATCTTTGTTAATGCATTGTGTATGCATATGCCTTGTCAGTGGATTAAAGAAGCCACGTTCGCTATTTCGAATATTCATTTTCCTCGAACCACTTCAACTATTCAGTATTCATGAATAGTTAACTGCATTATGTGCAGTCTATGTTATCGAACAAAGTTTATTCTCGTATCTCACATTTCCTGATGCCAATCCTTATGAAATCTGAGAAACAGCATCGATACTCAAGGCATATTTAAATCCACTTTGAAAACTCCGTAAAATCAAGAGGATAAAGCCAAGTAAATCTAATGAAATGTGAGGGAGAAGCTTCATCGATTCCTCAGGCGCATTCAACTTCGCTTCCAAAAATCCCCGAAAGCAGGAAGGTGGAGGGAATGTGGGTTAAGAAAACAGAAGAAAGCAACCCGGTGGCCCGCGGGAAGGTAGGAAAGCGCGAAGTAGGCTGGAGCTGAGGCAAGCGCAGGGACGGGAGCGGGGCCGTGGGCGGGCGCACGGGCGAGGGCGGGCGCGGTGGCGGGCGGGAGGGCGAGGAGGACGCGGGGGCGCATTAAAACCGTATCGGCCGCTTCCATGCATCGGTCCCATCGGGGTAAAAATAGGCGGGGGGGGGGCGGGGCGGCGCGCGGGGCGAATTGTGCCTGGATCGGGCGCTCGCATGCCGCGCGCCGGAAGCGCGCCCGGCTTATAAAGCGTTCCAAGGAGGTTGTAAAGCAGCGGCGGCGGCGCCGTCCGCGCAGCGCTTGCGTGACTGCGCTGTCACCCGCCCCGAGCGCTGGCGGCGGCGGCCGCGGTGATGCGGATCGGGACGGAGGTGGTGGTGAGCAGATGCGGTGATGTTGCATTGATTGATTTATTCATGTCAACTGCTACGGTCATTAGCCCCGTTGGAGTAGTGAATGTTTTATCGCGTGAGGCGGCGGTGTTACTTCTCTTCTGGAGGGTGATATTCGCCGCTGACCTACACTTCTACTTGCAAGGGATTTCCCTTTGAAGTATCTCCTCCCTGCGGGTTACTGGCTCAGTTGGGACAAGCTCTCAGCTTCCCACTGGTCTCCGAACATTTATGGTGTGGTATGCAAGTGTGTGTGAGTGTGTGCATTATATATATATATATATATATATATATATATATATATATATATATATATATATATTGTATGATTCTGAGTAGCGGGATAGTACAGGACGAAAGGAAGGAAACATCACGCGCGGTCCATGGCCCGTTTACTAGGGTACTAGGATCTGATCGGAGGAATCACAGAAAACTTCCGATCAGAGGAACCGGCCGCTTGAATTCTCCTCCAAACTTTACCTGGATACGTAAGCTACGCAGGTAGTGTCAAAAATCCGTCACCGTCTGGACTCAAACCTAAGGACGTTCCGGGCAGATTCGCTGCAGAGAGGGCGTCAATGCTGGCTCTGAGCAAAGCTCATCCGGTGTCATGATTCTGATTTTCTTCGGGACTGTGATACGCGATATGCTGATGGAGAGGGTTGCAGTGACACTGGTATTGAGTGATGATCAAAAATGTGGGTTTGTGACGGAATAGGCGACGATGATGATGTGAACCAGTGATGATGATGGGAACCACGACATTGATGGTAAATGACAGCGTGAAGATAGCAACAATATGGAATGACAATGATAAAATTGACAATGGAGGAATGAGATGGAGGTGTATGGGCTGACTTATGGCGTCGCCAAATTTCGAGACCAACACGCTTTATGTGCAAAGATATTTCTTTGATCCCGATGAATAAGCTGTTAAGTCAAAAAAACATAATTTTACAGAAGAGGCAAAAACAACTTGAAACTAATGCTATAAATAAGAGATTAATAATATTCAACCAAAACTTTGACAAAAATAGATTTTTTTGAATATCACCTTCGTTTGAATACCACAAATCCCTGATTTAATTCATTTAAACGTTGTTTTTTGCTTTCTTGTAAAATTGAGACATTTCTTGTAAAATTAAAACTTATCTCTTGTAAAATTAAAAGTATGGCTTATCAGCTTATTCACCGGGATCAAGGATTTGTGACATGAGTAATCATGAGAATGTAGTCAGTTGTGTAAGAAGCAAGCGAGTGAATTTGATTGGAAATTGTTAACTCTGTGCAGTGATTGGCGGGGCAACAACCCACGAAAGGAAACATTCGGTTTATGATAAAACAGAGCTACTAACGAGGGTTGCAAATTCTGTCCCAACGATAATTAAAGCAACGGTGGCATTTTTAAATTTACATATCGATTCATGTGGATCTATTTAAATGAATTCAAAATTATGAATAATCTACATTGTTGTAACATGTTTACTTTACCTTTTTGACAAAAAATGACACAAACTTATTAAACTTACTGAAGATTAAATTATACACTCTTTATTAGCGCCATTATTAATTTTTATGGCAAATTCTGTGTATGCGTATATATGTGTGTTTTTTATCAAAATATTTTGATGTAGTTTACAAGATAATATTGATGGAATCTAAATAAAATTGCCACATCCAACATATTTTATAATCTAAATTCAAATTCAATTGTTTCAATAACTTGACCTGGCATCAAAGATACTGACCATGGAACTTATCCATACTCTTTATATGATATCTTGCTACTAGTGAATTTTTTTTGTTCTAATATATCCTTTCTACGATAATGAAGTGTCACCTAAAGATCGGGACTGTAGTAATTGCATTCGTATCAATTTTCTTTTCCATGTTTTTGTGACACCTGGGTAAAATGTCAACGTTTTTAATTATTCTGCAATATTTATTCTAATGGTCGGCAAAGGTGATGTAATTAGTAACGTCAAGATACGCAAATGGGAGAAAGATGGAGATGACAATGGGATGGAAAAAAAATTGTGGAAGCTTTGTAACAATTTTTCCCCCAAGCATACTGTTAACATGTATTTATGCAGTAATTTCGTGTTTTTGTGCTCAGCTTTCCTTACCATGTTCGCGTTAGCAGCGGGAGCGTTGTGTGAAGTTGTGTGGCGGACTTATCCGTTCAAAATATCTGTTAATCTCTAATGACAAAAAATCAAAATTACTAAAATAATACTTGTCTAACATATAACAATATGTATATCGTTGGATTTGTCTTTTTACCCTCGTCATGATAGACTAAGAAATATGTAAAGATCTATTTCAAAAAACAAAATTACTTCAATATCTCTTAAAATACAAGTGATAAGATAGAAATGAATACTTGTATCAATTAGCCCCATTCCCTCATGCACTCCCGTGAAAATTGCATTGCAATAAGTTGAACCCTTGAAAACCTGCAGGAGGTGCTAAAGTTACGTGACTCACCTGTATATTCATCTAGTGATTCGTGCATCAACACGATTCATTGGGAACACAAGTAATACATATAAACAACAAGGAGCATGCAATCAACGGTTATTGCTGAACAAGCAAGGGTCCACAGATATTATATCGCCAAACTAGTGCTGTTCTGATTGGGATTCAACAGAAACGAGCTTAATTTAAATAGTGGGAGAACGAAGTGGACTTGTACATGTTGCTTGTAATGAATGTGTCTAACAATATTACGCCACTCAATGCCCGACGCTGCCAAGATGGCGATTAAACTGAAATGCGCCCTTAAAATGGCAGCATTTGTAACGTCACGCCGGCACGACGCGTCCCCCGGGAGAGGGACCCATCCGCACATGTGGTTGCTCATGAATATCCCGTAAGCCTTCTCCACGTAAAACGGAGAGCGGCGTAAAAGCTCGTCTTTAGTGCGCCCATTGACGGAACGCGCTTGATGTGAGCTTTCGTACCACATCAAAGCGCCAGCGAATAGCGCGTAAGACCCCGAGAGGCCGGGCATCGGGTGGCCTCCCGCGGGCTCCGCTTCCTCAGTCGCCCGCTCGGCGGCGCCACGTGGTCGCCCACGCGGTTCTAACACTGCTGCCGCCCAGAGGTGTGGTGCTATGTGGTGGACGAGGCAGTTGGTCCGCATCCGATGGCGCATAACGAACTGTTTGGATACACTTGTTTTCTTCTAATGAATTCCTCACAGGATGTTGCGACTGAATTCGGAAAAAAACATTGTTGATTATTGCAAACAATTATGAAGATGTTGAATAATAAATCTGATTCTTGGCTTTCGTCATCATTTATAAAATTGATAATGATTTAAGTGATTAGTAATTGTGTGTAAATTGCCTTCTTTGGCAGTACTGTAAGATTAACACATTCAAATTGTACGTGAAATTAGACCTTACACTTATCTCTACGTGTCATCACTTACCTCTACAGCACATCTTTTGGGCAATGCAATCCTTTGTTCCATTTACGGTGATTTATTTATACTACATTTCCGAAATTATTTGTACAAGGTCCAGGTTCAATTTGCTTCATAATCGTAATGAAGCTTGGTCCGGGGGCATGGGTATGACCTAGGAGATGAGTAGATCGTCTAACGTTTTATTGCAAGTCGAGCTAAAGCCGTTTCGTGGAGTATGTTACTTTATTACCCTTTGCCAAAGTGGTCGTATGATGGGGATGTGTTTTGTGATGAAAGTTTAACTCAATATATTTGCTATAAAGCATGTGGAGATGACCTTCGTAAATTTCTGTACTTGCTGGTATAAGAGGCAGAATCCATTTACAGTCACTGTTTGCGGTAAAAAAAACACCTGATATCAAAATATAAAATTCATCCTTTGCATAAATATCAAGTACTACTTTTCCCCAAAAGAATTTTAACAAATAATAAGTTATGTATTGGTATATTATCATTGGAATTTAACAAATATTTTATGAATTATATTATCCATTGTAAAGAAATTTTGATTCTTGTGTTGAACACTTGGTTCCAGTACCCGTTAATATACTAGAAATCCTGGAAATGTATCAAAGTTAAAACAAATTTCAGCATAAACATCGCTTCAATGGTTTGAAGAATCGTCCAACTTCTCGCCTTTCAGGAGTACGAGATACAATACCTTCAATAGCTCTTTTTCTTGAAATTCTAGACAAAGATTATATGAAAAATCTCGCGTTTCCTCTTTTCACATGAATGAAAATTATCCACAAATTTCATTCACACAGTCACGTGTTTTACTGTAATTAACATACATGAACCCATCTTTTATTTGAAACGGCAAGTGCAAAACCCTCTTCGTAGCATGTGATATCTGGCTTTGGAGGGAAAACATCGTTGTTTGAAAAATATTATTTATGAACGTATTTCAACAGATCAACTCCTATCGGAAACAATTCTGCAAAACGACTGGAAATGGAAATTTGTAACGTGTTTTGGGCCGATTATCCTGTTTGTATTGCAACTCTTCCGATATACAATGGAGTTGGCCCTGCGACAGGAAAGCCAACATTCAGCGTATCAGGGGAGAGAGCCACACACAGAGGTCGAGAAAGGCCTGTAGCAGGAAACGCAGCAAAACAGACGGTCGCTACGAGCAAAAGCAACTGCGTCGGAAAAGCAGTCGGCGCCAGATTATTCTTCATTGGTGGGTCCGCGCGTATCAGGGTTTAGCGAGCATTAGGTTCCGATCGCGTGTCCTTGATAATTGTTATTGGGTACACTATCTGCGCGCGCCATCGTGGCTACATCGCTGCTGCTCTTCGTCCTTTGCTCTCCCCTCCCACTGCCGCGCACTATAGGACGCGCTGCCAACCTTTTCGGCACTTCAGGAGCGCCAAGTCATCTTCATAGCCTCTTTTTCTGATTCAGCCTGACTTGCTCATCGTAAAATCCTGCGTGGTTTTATTGTTCATACGTTTGTCAGCGGTGATGCCATCAAAATGTCATCGGACGATCATTACGTTTTGCTCAACCCGAAAGGTTATTTTGCGCTAAGGATTCCCGTCATTTCAACCTTTACGCAAACATCCTCACACCATTGACTGCATAATATTTGCAATTGCATCATTATCAGCGCTTCCCACACTGGTGTTTTCAGTGTTATCGCAAATTCCTATAACTTCTTTCATCATTGCTGTTATTATTACACCAACATCACCCAGCCATTACCACCATGGCAAGTCATCACAACAGCATTGCCATCCTCACAGTAATATAATAGTCATAATAATCTCAACGTTGTTACTATCACCGCGTCCGTCGTTGGCGATTACGTTCTCATCGGATTTGTCAGTTCCACGACCATCACCATCACCACCTCTATCGTTGCTTCTCTCGCCGTGTTCGGCCGACATG
The DNA here is from genome assembly GCA_011170035.1 of Teleogryllus occipitalis. Classification (NCBI taxonomy): domain Eukaryota; kingdom Metazoa; phylum Arthropoda; class Insecta; order Orthoptera; family Gryllidae; genus Teleogryllus; species Teleogryllus occipitalis. Next base: position 44,922 of record BLKR01009021.1, read on the forward strand.
GCCCGTTTCGATTCAGTAAATATGCGCTTTCGATCCGGGACACGAACGGCGCCCCCTGCCAACGGCGCCCGCTCTCTGCCGGGCAGATACGCGCCACCAAATAGGCCGGAAAGGCCGTAATGGCTACCAAATGCGCGGCCTGCGTATTTCGGCTCCACTTTGGGGATTTCCGGGCGCGCTTCGGGGCCTGGTTTTCGCGCTGCCTCCGGGGATGTGTCTTCAATACGCACGCGGCCGCATAGATCGCAGTTTTATCGTTGTTTTCCCGATTAACGTGCAGGGTATTTTATACCATGCCTGGTTTGGGTTGATCTGTTTGTTGTATGAGAAACACTCACCTACATATTAAGGTGTGGTGTTTTCTTAGTTTTTTGAAAAGTGCGAATTTATTTCCAAACAATTTATATATTAACATATTTAACAGCATATATAACAACATATTTATCATTAACAAAGTTATATATATATATATATATATATATATATATATATATATATATATATATATATATATATATATATAATACTGTTATTCACTCAGTAATATAGAAAGGATTACTGCAAGATATTCTATAAAGGCTATACATAATTCGGTTTCTACAAGTATATTTATATTTCGTGCAAATGATAAAGATATTCCACGCAGCCTTTGCTGCATTAGTTTTTAAGGAGAGTCGGAAAGTGTGAGTAGAAAGGTCGAAGGCAACACAAGATCTCCTACGTGCGAGTTCTCGTGTTGCTAAGAATGTCTGAGAAGAAAGTTATTCCCTTACGAGTCTAGTGGTAGCAAAAGTTCTGAGTTTTTCAATTGTTCCTCTAGTTGTGTTTCTCACTTCTTTGTTACATTCTGCCTTCTGTTAAAGTCATGCGAATTTTAATTCGAAAATTTAATTATAAATTGTTACTTTCTACATAGTTTGGAATTAAATTCTTTTAACACACACTTTTCAGCACTTGATATTTATTTCAAAGGTGTCGCAACAGTAAAAGGATTAGTTGAAATTATCTGCGATACTTCTTTTTGACTTTAAACTTCAGATTGATATTAAACCCGACATTGTAAGGTATTGATTTTCTTGCATATTAAAATTTCAATATTTTTAATTAGGTAAATTAATGACTTAGTCAATTCCCGAGCAGAAAGAAAAAATAATTACCTTCCAATAGTTATTTATGATACGAGTGCTGTAAGTGGCAATTTATTTTTCGAGTAGGGAAGGGTACGTCACGAGGCTGACAGCTGAGTGGCTCAAACCTACGAGCAAAATAAAATCACTTTTACATGATTGCTTTTTAGCCAACCTCAATGACTTTCACTTTAATTGAAGTACACACATCACGTAATGGTACATTAAGGGCAGAATTTGATACGGAAGGACGAAAAAAATTCTGTTTCCTTTGTTGCATTTAAAGATTTACCTAAACACTTGAGCATCGTCTCAATTAAGAAAATGAACATTTAGCTACTGAAGCCCTGAAAGAACCGTACTACTGGCTAAAATGTACGTACTATACATTTAAAATTACACACCGTTGCCTCGATGGGTATTTATCTATTGTACAGTTCTCTCTACTGTTGCTCCTGCCCGGACCAAGCGTTCTACCGCCGGGTCTGTCCCACCCTCACCCCACCCCACCATCCTCATCATCATCGCGCCGGGGCACTCCGCCCACTCCCACCCCTCTCACCCGCTTCCCGCCGCTTCCCGCCCGCTTCCCGCCGCTTCCCGCCCGCTTCCCGCCCGCTTCCCGCCCGCTTCCCGCCCGCTTCCCGCCCGCTTCCCTCCGCTTCCCGCCCGCTTCCCGCCCGCATCCTCTGGTCTGCCCTTTGTCCTGCCCCGCACCGTCATCCCATGTGGCAGGCAACCGCGTTTGATTATCTCCGTCGTAGATCTTGTTCCAGAAGTGCTGTCGCCTTCTAGTGAGGAGCAGTTAAATTTTCTCATTGAACTCCTGTGTCGCTGTTGCAATGAAACACTTGAAAAATAGTATTCATTTTGTTCACATATTGATGTTTCTGAATATTGACCATACCATGCCTCCAAACAAAACTAAACAAAACTTTCTTCGATTACAGCCTGCATATACAACTCTTCTTCCTTCATATTATATTATAGATTTAAATTATCAATACGGGCCGAGTACTTTTATATACGTAACAAAGAGTACTTTTGTGTACGTAAAATATTATTATTAATATTTTTCTTCTTCTTCTTCTTCTTCTTCTTCTTCTTCTTATTATTATTATTATTATTATTCACATGCTACATCAATGTGAGAAGTATTAAATTGATGAAGAAACATATCCGTGAAAGAAAATATAATAGAGGACAATGTTATCACACTTTTAATTTGTAAACGCAGAGCCATTTAATAAGTAACTTTATTAATTGATGTAAAATTCTTCTGTAAATAATTTGATGACAGCTATAAAAATTATAGTAGTTAGTTATGAATAATATTGATAGCTCAGAGAGTATGTGTGTTGAAACATTTTAAAAAATCTAGTATATATATATATATATATATATATATATATATATATATATATATATATATATATATATATATATATGACTACTGAAAATATCCGAGTAGTTAAAGTTTATTTACGTGCACTATAGAAAATATGGAGTTAGCTAATTTGTTTGTGTCAAACTAACAACTATGATAACACACAATAGCATGCTGCAATATAATGACTACCAGGAGCCACAAAAAGTAAATGCAAACTATAATAAACCAGTCATAAAAAGCAATAAAAAATACAGTCTTTACACAGTATTCCAGAAATTGCTCTGCGCGCAGGGGTCAGACAGTCTGACCTATCACCCTTAATATTCCACAGCACACGGTGCGAGAGAAAGTTACAGCCTTTAAGAGGACGGGACAGAACAAAGACACGCGAGAAGCGCGGAAAAACAGGGAAACATATGGCGAAGAAAAGAAAAAATTGTGCGTCAAGAAAAACAAGCAGAGTGGGCAGAATGGGAAGTCGGCGGAGGTGGGAGATGGCCAAGAGCTGCAGGTCAGTCGGCACTCGCGGAAAGAGCAGGGTCACTTCTCACCACTGCAACGGCGCAAGGACAATCCAGAGCATCTGGAAGCATTTTAGATGGAAATTCTTTGGTTAGCCATTCCGATCACAAATGTATCGAAATTTAATACATTTTCCTGTAATTCACGATTGTACATTTAAAACTTTTTAGAGCTGAATTATTATTATTATTATTATTATTATTATTATTATTATTATTATTATTATTATTATTATTATTATTATTATTATTATTATTATATTTCCTGAACGGTTTCAAATAACTTAGTAATGTCTCAAATATGTTTTATAATCTTCTACAAAACATTAAATATCTTTCTTTGGAAAGAACGTTTGCGGGCTTGCATTCTGCGGGTCTGCTGCAGTCTCATTATTCCGTGGCGGCCGGGAGGCCCCTGAAGGCTGCGTGCTTCCAGAAGTGATGCATTTCGACTTCATATCGTTCCGTGTACTACATTACAAAAGTAAAAGTACCTAAAACTTATAAAATTCTCTAAGCAAAATTTAATATAGGATTTCCCTGAACAAAACAATTCTTTGATCTGGGCTGTCCGGGTGACGCCGCGTCGAAGGCTGGGGTGTCGACGTTTCGACCGACATATCGCGGTCCTCTTCAGGGCTGTATTTAATATAGGATTTCCCTGAACAAAACAATTCTTTGTTCGTAGGCAGGTTGCATTTTGATGTTAGACCTGTCACTCGGGTTGCACATGTTAGCAATGAACATTTATTAAAATAATTATAATAAAATTAATTCGTAAATTTTCAAATCTCTTCGATTCAGGATTAGTGATAATTCGTGATGTTGATTATGAAAAGGAAGATCAGAATTTGAACTCTAAAATTTTGCGGAAAGACCATGTTCAGGAAAAGCAATATTAAATTTATGAATTTGATTTTCTAATTCAGAATATACAAACTAATATGTCAATTGCAAAAAGTTGATGAACATGCACTTCAAAAACTAATTGTAGTATATTGAATAAATTATAATTCATTGAATACAAAAGTGAATTGATGACCAAAAATATCAAATTTTAAAAACCACATTTCGAAAAAAATTTCTGTATTTAATTTTATGTGTGGTCGTTGTAGGTAACTGATATAAGAATCAGAAGTGATTATGATATTCTTTATCGACACGTTTGAAAAGTAAGAGGAATGTGTTAGTTTCTAAAAGTTTTGTTATTTGTAGTTTGTAACGTACGGGTTGAATATTAATTGTTAAAATTATTTTTTCGGTACAAAGTAATGAACACAAAAAAAGAAATATACAATATTCAACATTTCTCATTACGACCTGAGCTACAGGTATTGAGCTTACTTTGGATTAATAGGGGTTTCGCAACTAACGTGCAGACTGAGCTGCAATTCCAGCATAAACGCTGGAATATAAACAATATGGAAGTTGAGTTAGGCGGGGAGATTGCAAATACTCAGGTAGTCTGTGAGAACGATGTTGCTTTGGCAGAATTGCCACAACATCGAGCTACGAGTTAACAAAGCAAAGTGCCTGGAGTTAACAAGAAGGCGTTTGGCGAGGCAGATTTCATTGACCTGGTATACACAAAAATCTATGAACTGTAATATTCGTTGTGAAACGAAGTGAGGCGGGCTCATTAGATAAACCATGGGGAAAGAAAGAGAAGGGTGATAGAAGGAGGCTACTGAAGAGAAGAAACGAATAGCGTTGCAAAATGTTACTTGTCGAAATGAAAAAAGTAAATTGAATTTTTTTTGCATTGAAAGCAAATTAAAAATAACGGAACATGTGGCGCAAAATAAAACTTCAGTGTAAGCCAGAGAGTTAATAATATAACTTGATACGATTATACAGACTTTTGATCCAAGAAATTTAGTACGTATGATGAGGTAACATAAAAGTTAATTTCTACTTTTTGGTATTGGTGAGGGAGATGAGATAAAATTAAATAGGATGACAAAGAAATTGTGTTCACAAGCAAATTTTGTTTTCTGGTGTTTTCCTCTCAACCTCCTTTTCAGAGGAAGGAATTTCACGTGTAAAGTATTTGCAAAGAGAGTCAATATTAGAAAACTAATAACCTATTGATGAGTGTATAAATACTTAAATGGAGTCAGTGGGAAGAACACTTTCCAAACAAAGTTTCAATGAGAAAAGTAACAGGAAATTAATTTGTTGTCGTTATGAGAGTAAAAAGTTGTAAACATATTAAGAATAGGGTAAAAATTTGCACTGCTCACGTACTTGAAAAAAAAAGAACAATATCCTTATTCAAAATATCGTCAAAACATGTAACAGAAGCACTAACCGAAATGAGATGCAAAGTCATGTATTGTACAAGAGACATATGAACGCGTCAGCTTGTTGAGACCACGGAAGGAGCCAACGGACAAATAACCCACAAGCGGAACAAAGGGAAGAAATCCGAACCACCGAAATTCCAAAAGAAGAAACCACCAGTAACGGGTTGCCGCCGCCAGGCAGATTGCAGGGCGAGGGCGTCGGGACTTGGCGGCGCAGGTGGCGGCGGCCAGCGGCCGGGGGCCTCCGGGGGCGGGGGCGGGGCGAGGCGCGAGGGGGACAGTGGTCGATCGACGCCGGCGCCGTAAATCGGGCGCAGCGTTTTACTGCGCGGCTGAAAGGCGACATACGAGGCCAGCGGCACCCGCCCCCTCGCCCCCTCGCCCGCCCCCTCGCCCGCCCCCTCGCCCGCCCCCTCGCCCGCCCGCCCGTACTCACCCTCCCGCCCGTACTCACCGACCCGCCCGTACTCACCCTCCCGCCCGTACTCACCGACCCGCCCGTACTCACCCTCCCGCCCGTACTCACCCTCCCGCCCGTACTCATCCTCCCGCCCGTACTCACCCTCCCGCTCGTACTCACCGTCCCGCCCGTACTCACCCTCCCGCCCGTACTCACCGACCCGCCCGTACTCACCCGGTTGTACTCACCGCCCGCCCGCCCGCGCGTACTTGCCGGTCCATACTCGTCCGCCCGCTCGCCCGTACTCGCCCGCCCTCCTCCTTGCCCACCCGCCCCCTTGCCCGCCCGCCCCTTTGCCTGCCCGCCCGCGCTGCACCGCGCCGCGTGCCATTGGAAATCTATACGGGGATCTCCGAAATAAACGCACTCGCGTATGTTTCATTTACGGGCCAATTTGGGCGCCCCGGCGCGGCGGCAGCGGCTGTGCTGGCGGCTGGGTGCACGCGGGGAAGGGCGGCGACGAGAGCGGGAGGGTGCAGCGGGGGTGGGACTGGCGCGGCGGCGGTGCCCACGCACCGCTCTGAGCTTTGTCGCTAATTTAAATGCGAGATGTTGACGTTTTGTGATCTCTCTTGCAGCGAGTCGAATGCCTGCACGAGGCGCGAGCCTGTGCACATTTTTATAACGACCAGGAAATACTGAGCGATAAAATTTGGGTGGACCATTTGTTCTTGAAATGTACGGTTGAAATAAATGTATAAGTATTGTTTTTCGCAAACAATGTCGTCAAATAATGCAATTGCGTTGGAACTGGGCTTATTGTTGTTGGCAATTGAAGGGGCAAAAATGAAACAGCAAACAGTTGTATGTCGATATTTTCTTGTTCACATTGTTTTCAAATTTAACGTCCCCTATTGGCTGTAAATAAATCTGAACATACTGAATAGCTTATATGGTAACAGATTCTGTAAAGCGATACGTATTGAGAAGTTAAGGGAACATTTTTGGTAAATTTATATTTACACCGGCAATGCACATAATTAACCTCGCGTCAAATGAATAGCCCATTGAACGAATGAAACAATTCACATCGACAAAGGAAAAAAATTGGATTACTTCTATCACCTAATGCCGTTACAATCCCTTCTCTCAAAATAAGCCTTTTAATATTAAACGTGAATTCCATAGCAAGTTTCGCAAATAACTTAACGATGTCAGCATTACAGTCAGTTCAATTGACATCTCTGAAATTTTGTAATTGCTATTTAATTTGAGAAAACACATTTCCTATCCCGAAGCGGAAATGTAAGTTTATCTGCAATATTTAAATTTGTTTACGCTTATTTAAACTTTGATCAAATCGAAAGTTAAATCTAATTCAATATATTTCTATAGAACAACAAATATTAATATAATAATAATAATAATAATAATAATAATAATAATAATAATAATAATAATAATAATAATAATAATCGGTCTTTACCGTATTTTATCACATATAGTTGCTACTTATTTTTTTTAACTGGCTCACAGACCCAAAGAATTAAGATCTTACAGAATACTTTCTTCCTAACGGAAAAATGTGCTTACATTTGTTAATCGTTCTAATGTATAAAAACATACATCTTTATAATACATAAAAACAAATGAGTGATAACAGATGACTTATGACATCTCTTATTCCAAAATGAAGGTATTTGCTATTGAAACGATGTTTTTTGATTAGAAACTGGTTCTCAGAACAGTATTGAAGTTCACGCAGGGATCATAGAAATAGATTTGGCTGGTTCTAAGCCTGGCCTATGGCCTTGGTTTACAAATTTGAACCGCGTTCAGTTACACACACACACACACACACACACACACACACACACACACACACACACACATGGGTGTGTATATACGGGATATCTATAAATATGTGAAATGAAGGAAACAATGTATTTAACAATATGACTATTTGAGCTAAGTCTGGTGAGTCGCAAGAGAAGAGAAGAGCAGAGAAGCGAAAATCAAATGGCGAGGGCGTGCGTCGCGGGGGCGGGGCGTGGCGGTGGCGTGCGCACTATCGCCGCCGGCGGTGGGCGGGGTCACGCATCCCGGCGGCGTGGGCGCCATCCGGAGGGCGCTGTCGATGCCATCGGGGGCGATAATCGCCCGCGCGCTCGCTCGCCCCGTCCCGAGCGATGGCACGATGGCGCCGGCGATTGCGTCCCTCGGTCTCGCCGCCCCCGCCGGCCCCGCCGCCCCCGCCGCGCGCCGGGTCGTAAATACGGCCCACATGTCAAGTGCACGCGGTCGGCTCCGTGGGGGCTACACAGGATAGGGTTGCGGCGGCTGCCGGCGAGCTTTTTCCTGCATGCCTCCACGGATGTTCTTTTCGTTTGTTTTGGAAGCGATGTTATTAACTCCAGGGAAAACAGATTTTTAGGTACAATGTCGCGTAAGGTCTTAATAAGATCGAGCACGTAATAAATCAATTTCACTTTCAATTGAAATTTGTGTATTTGAAAGTTTATTGTGTGTCATTTGTAGCTACACAAAATAATGTAAAACAGTTATAATTTGCGATTTTTGTGATATAATTCAGAGGATGTTCAACGAGTTCTTTCAACGGTAACGAGTTGTGTAGTGAGCTGTCTCAACAGTGAAAAATATAGTATGTTCTTTATTTCTTCCATTAAGAAAGGTATCAATAAGTTTCGTATTATTTTTTTCTATTAGTCATCAACTATTTATATATTTACTGTTCACCATGGTACTTTTTTTATATTTCAGGGTTTTTATTAGTGGTTCCGGGTCTAAGTACACTGCTGAAAAATAACTAACGCAATGTATATGAAAGTGAATACTACTAAGAAAATTCTTTGATTTTACTCTCTTTATGAAAATTTTGTTTCGTCCTTTTCTCTTTGAATGTTTCATTGGTTTTGGCTTGTTAAAATTTGTAAGTGCAAATACGACACTATAGAATCCGAGACAACTGCCAACATTTTTCGGGGTGAACATTTCCAAAAATAGTTTGTAATCTGCAAACAATGTTTTTTCATGACTACGCAATATGAAACCCTTTATTGATATTTCAAACCTACGATAACTTTGTATGTTTGCACTTAACAAATTATGGAACTAGGACTACATTATATGTAACTAATGTGATGGGAATAATGGATCTCATACACGTATGTTCAATTATAATAAAGGGTCAGTGAATGTATACGGTATGTTGAAGTAGAATGAATTTGAGGTACGGATATACCAAGGATACGTTTTTATGTTTGAAGATAATTTGATTGTTGAAATGCGCGTTGTGCATGCTGTCGAGAGTGTCTCCTACGGCTGTCAACCGCACCGATCACGAATTAGTATATATGCTAGTGCGCACCCTGAAGGCTAATACGAATCCCCGTGAGAGCAATAGTCCGCGGATGGATAAGCTAGAATCCCTCTCGAGGGATCGCCCATCCGCCTGACATACACCGCTTATCTCAAGCTCTGCGCTTCGGACGAGTATTCGATGGCAATTGTCCTGTCAGATCGCTTGTCGAACAGTGTCCAACATTCGCACTGTTAGCTAAGGCAATATAGTCCTACGTTATAAAGACACTTTCGTCAAGAATTAAAATACACTACTCTCTGTCGAAGAGAAAGAAATATAGATCTTTGAGGAAAATAGATTGACAATTAATATAAGTTTTAAAGTTTATTGGTTTTCATCAATAAATATAAGTAAATGTATTTTGCTTATTTTCTATTGTACTTGAAGAAATTGATTTGGATCATAATCGAAATGATTTCTTGCAGGAAAGTTTCAACAAATTTGATGCACTAGGTGTTTCTTAACATTCTGTTCTAATATTCGCCTTAAGGACCTCTCTTCACATCACCTCTTCACAACTCTCTCAGAAATATTTATCCGATTTTGGTTTCAAAATACGCTGTATTCTCTGATCTAACTTAATGATTTTACAGATTCTATTTGAAACTATTGCAAACATAATTTATCTGTCGTAACCATAAATATTACATATTATTTGTTTTATCACATTCCATCCTTTCCATCTTTCAAACCATATTTCTCCGACCTGAATTACATTCAAAACCGCACACTGAAAGGCATAAAGGAATACAACTTATCATTCATTTACTAATGGAAGCGGACTCAAATTGAATTAATGGGATCAGTTCATATCTTTCCTTGAATATTTGAATGGATCTCCAGACCGCTTTGAATGCAATGCGTGGCAGCCTGAGAATGCCAGAATGCATCTGAATTAGTTTCGAACAGACGGGTACTCGCGTTCGGACTCGTCACATTAGAACAAATGCATGCAAGCTTTTCAAGTAAACTTCTATGACCCCACTGAACGAGTGGACGTACGACGAATGACATTTATTTATTGATTACTGATTCCTGGCGCGTCAACTACTGAGGTCATTATTCTCGTAAGTATAGTGCATGTTTTTCATCAGAAGGTGGTGGTGATCTTTTCCCGCTGGATGGCGAGATCCGGCTCCGACCTACCGTCGACTAGCGGGGGTTTCCCAACCCGGTATCTCCCACCAACGGGGCACCGCCCCAGCCTCAACAAGTTTTAAGTCCCCGATCGGTCTCCCGGGAATGACATTTATATTTGGTTTTCTTTTTCATCTTCGAATCGAGCGTAAAGTCTGTTTCTCGAAGTCGGCAAATTTGAGGCATCTAACTCTAGAGTTTTGATTAGTTTCTTCAGCTTCTGCTCAAAGATAGTCGATTGGTTGTTGTTAATAAAATTGCAGTTGTATTCATTTAGTATAAAACTAGCGTAAACCGTTAATTATTACAGACATACTATATCAGTTGGATCAAAAGCAAACTCAATTTGTTTTATAATAATCATGACCACAACAACAAAAATATTGGTAAAATAATCTGCTTGGGAAACTCAGTTTTGGCAATGAAATAGCTAGAAACTAAGCTGACATTGAATGTAACAAAGACAAAAAATTTAAATCCACAAGAGAGAGTTATATATTGTTAGAAACAAACTTAATCAATTTCTAATGAAAATTTCCTAGACATTTGTATAACTATTCATTGAGCTTGCCACAGCTTGTATTGAGTGCTGTCAGGATAGGTAAAGATAATTTGCTTCTACTCGAGTTACCTCAAACGTCTTCGACCAGCAAGAGTTGCTCGCATGACTTACAAAATTCAATGCCAGTTTGAGCTACGTTATCTACGCAATTTAAGACATACTAAATATGCGGTAAGTACTTTAAACTGCCCTCAAAGGATGCCAATTGAAAGAAAACTCCTTGGAAATCTTAGTGGCGGGATCAGGAAGAGAACGCCCCCCCCCCCCCGTCCTCTGACGGTACTTATGAGCGCAAAACGGTCTTAGACACGGCAACCCTTGACGCTAAAAGCACAAAAATGTTGCATTTAATTCTTACGTCCACAATTTTTAATCATTCCTTACAATCGAAAGCACTTTTGGTGCCCCCTTTACATCCTCCGTATGCAACCGTTCTCCGCACCCGAAATCTTTCTGTCGAATTTTTAATTAAAATAATAATAATAATAATAATAATAATAATAATAATAATAATAATAATAATAATAATAATAATGTATATATGTATGTGGCGTTTTGATCGGTAGTTCGACTTCGCCGGCCAGCTACTGGTGTCCCCCTTGCTTGGGCCGAATTAAATTCCCATGCGTACATGACGGCGGGTAAGAGCGCCATGAGGCGAACATGACGTATTCTCTTCACGTAACTAGCAAAATCCGCCTTCTTGAGCTTTTCTTCGTCACACAGCTACAGAAACTGGGACGATTTTAAAAGAAAGCTACAACTATATTTTTGCTTCGACCGGGAATCGAACCTGGGGACCACAGCACGGGAAGCTAGTTCGCTGCCCATGAGCCATCCCAGAGGAATAATAATAAAAAATGTTTTATTTGTTAATAACATTGTTTTGATTTGTTAATAATAAAGTTGCATTTATCCGTTGTCTGAAGGAGAATTCTATTGGCCGGTTGCTCTGATCGTCAGTTTTCTGTGATTTCTCCGACCAAATCCAGGCGAATGGCAAAGGCCCACAGATGCGTTTGTGAACTGCACACTGAGACCACACATGTCCGGAGCTGAGAGTTTGCACCGGTCTGGGAGGTGCCCGGCGGGGAAGATACCTGGATGAGGAGAATCCCTCACGGACCAACTTGCAAGTTGGCGCCGAATCTCTCGTTCCGAAGTGGGAAACACGCCACCTCCTTGAACTCGCACTACATTCACAGAACTGTCACCTAAATAGTTAACACCCTCGGAAACAATAAATACTCATACTCACTTCAGTATATTTCTTTTGGATGGGGTATTTAAGGTCGCATCAACATCTAGGTCATTAGCGATCACTATTGGAGTTAACGTATGGTAACTATGAAGATAAAACGAAGTGGTGATGATGGAAATGATGAAAGGACGGACACAAACACAACCACACCCGAGGCGGGACTGGAAACCGCGACTCTTCGGCCCGAGATCGCTACAACACTACTGCTTTAGCGATCTCGGCCACCGAATCGGCTCAATATTTTTGTGCGGAGTGGACGGTAGAATCAGAACAAACGAAGCCCGGCCATGTCTCAGCGAGATGCCGGAAGAGGGAGCCGATTCGGGGTGCGGGCTGGGCGGGTGGCGCGCTGACGCCGCCCTGTCACACCATCGAGACATTAATCACGCGACACTAATCAGGGGTGGCGAGCAACGCGGCTCACGTCGCCCCGATGGGCGATAAGGCGCGCTCGGCCGCGGCGTCGTTAGCCGCCCAAACGGACTCTATAATCTGGCGCGCGGACTTCCTCAAAGCCCTCGCTGGAACGCGCCCGCCGCGCCGGTGCTCGGAGACGCGCGGGGCCTGTGGGCGCTGATCGCAGCGGTGGCCTGTGACCCCAATGACTGGAATACGATGCACGCGTGATCGCTGCCACTCGAACGAGATAGCCTTTGCGACGACTTTTCCCTTAGGGAAGAACCACCACCCTTTCCATTCTATTTCTTCTGAAGCACGTGTTGACATGTTCATTCTCTTTCTTCACAACACATCGCATCAACTAATGTCATTTTTTGTTTTGCCTAGATTCATTGTAAGCCTTCGTATTTCAAACCTGTACGGTGGTTTATCTACTGCTCGGGTACAATAAATGTTTTGGTTTTTTTATGTCTCTGGCAGTGGCGAATCCTGAATATAATTTTAAGTATACCACACTTTAAGGAAGGTACCTCTTTTACTTTAAGCTTTTCTGAAATCCTAATACTATGAAATCCCGTCCTTAGTAATTGTTCTGTAAGACAAATACCTAAACCACTAACTTCTGTATCATTCACACATTCCATTTTCACAAAAACTTGAGTAGAGTAACATACAAACGACCAGAGAAGGGCTCTTTACCGCAATATTTTGCGGTGCGTACCGACCGTCCAGACGCGCATCCTCTCGTCTCCATGCCCTTGCAACATGAGGAGCCTAGGTAATTGCGGCTGGCGTGGGATGACTTCGCCTGCGCTAGCAAATTCTCTGGACAGCATTAAGAACTGTCCGAAACTTCTCACTCTACCGCACTTCATAGCGCTTGCGGATACGGAAGACCGACTGACTCTCGGTAGCAAAACAGAGTTATTTTTTCGCACCTGTTTTAAATCTTTCAAAATCTCAATAACTTTTTAGAGCATTACCAAACTTATGAAATATTTATTATACACTTCGAATTAGTAGGTATAGCGGTATAGGAACGCGGTGTATCGGAGAATTCGCTACTGGTCTCTGGTTCTTTTGTTGTTTCATCTCTTTTCTTCTCTATATCACCCTCCATCTCAACAACAGTAAATACAACTATCGTACGTGATTCATCACGACTGCAATCTTCTGAGCAAACACAACGTCGCACTGTTATTATGAACTCTGAGAACGCGCTCCTCTGGTCTGTGATTTTACCATTGTGTTCCCAGCGTGATACCTGCCACTTTTTCCCCTCTCCCTCCGCGTTCACACGTTTCCCTACCCGCGCTACGTGTGTAGCCGCCCTTCGGCGCCAACATTAGAGCGGGAATGACCCGCCAAGAAATGAGGGCCAAAGCGGAAAAAACAAACTCGCAGCGAACGGCGGCTCCTCTTTGACAAGAAAGGACAAGCCGCTCCGGGCGCCACGTATCAATCAAGTTGATTACCCCAGAATCCACCCCCGCGCCGGCACAGGCGCGGCCGAACCCCTATCGCCCGAGATCTTAACTAACGCGGCTGTGGCGTCGGGGGCCGCGTGTTTGTCCCCGGGCAGCAATCGTCGCCGCGGGGGCGTTCCCGCCCCCCCCCCGTACCTGCCCCTCCCCTCGCCCAGGCGTTTCCCCCGCCCACCGCCCCTCTGCAATCCCGTGCCTACGCTGACGGCTCCGCTACGGTTCCGGGAAGTGCCGGCGCGTTCGTGGAAAATTGCTGCCTGAAAAAGATTCCGCCTCGCTGCGTGCCACGCTGGTTTCTTCGCGTGGGAACCTGCGGCGTACGCAGAATGCGGCGAGGAAGGCGCTGTGGAGGAGGTTCTTGGATTTCACCGTATAGAACAGTTCTTTGTGAAAAGCTCTAGAAGCACTTACATTCAAATTATTTTACCAACATTTATTTTTAGTAAAAAGGTTCCAATACATTTTATAGACAGTCATTTTTTTTAATTTAAAAAGTAACAAATTTATCATTTTCAAAAATTTTGAAATTTTTTCAATTCAATCATTTTGAAAATTCATCATTATCAAACATCAAACATATCATTTTTACATTCCACCTAGTATTTCATACAAAACAGTGGCGTGGCAACGTTTCGAAAGCCGAATTTGCCTTCATCATCACGCCTCTACAATTTCTTATCTAAAAAACAACAAAATGTAGCAGTTACGTTAAACAATTAATACAAGCACAATTACATCGAGATAAAATTAACCGTCTTTAACATTATAATTCCAAATTTAAATTTTAGATTATTCATGAATACACACATGTCAATTTTGATGAAAGAAACAATAAAATTATCAAATTAGTTCTTGATATGTTGAACAGAACTAAATTGGCTGTACAATTAACAATCTCATTACAACAAATTTGACTTCTTTTTACATTGTAATATTAAACACCTTAGTTTAAAATAAGCTTAAATTCTAAATTACAAGAAGAAATATGAAGCAAGGGAAGCTCAAAGCAAGAGAACAACAGACTCACATTTTATTCAACTAATACTGGAATATTTCTAAAATTTCTTTTATGCTACAGATCTTTTTAAAAAACAAACTTCTTCTAGTGCGTTATTTCTAAAGTAATATTGGCGATCCAGCACTGGAAATGATTGCTTGTTTTCCTCTGGCAACTACGAAATTATTTAGCGATCATAGGAGATGCTTGGTGGTTTGCCACATTTCCATCATTAGGCGAAAACGAAATACAAATAATAATGCATAATATGAACCCACAATCTAACCCAGGGCTTTACGCGAATATCTGTTGTTGAATGAGAAAAGAATAAATGTATACGTTAATCATAGTTATGGTATGAGTAATATGATCATTATTTGCATAATACTGTGTTCTAATTCAACATTTTCAGTTTCCACGAATAATCCCAATAATGATATTGTATGCCTTGAAAGAAAATGTGTAGAAATAAACATTTGAAATGAAAGTTTAAAAATATTTTTTGAGAACCCGTGCGCTGAAGCTGTTTTTCGATGGAAGGTGGAATGTGTACCGCAAGGAAGTCAAGGCCGTTTAAAACTAGTGGTGCTAGAAATGGCACAGACTTTCTAGTATTAGTTTTCTGTTTCCTTTGGTCTGGGCTAGCTTTTCGAACTTCCCCATTCTCTTCCAGCTGCCATCTGTCGCCGCCCAAACTACATATATTAAAACTTTGCTCAATTTTTCGGGGGTGCTAAGTGTAGATGCGAAAAATTAGTTTTCAAATATTTAAGAACGGTAAAACCTCGTCGTATATGCCAATTTTCGTTGAAATATTTGGAGTCTTTTTTTATGAAAACCGCGTTCATGCGTCACTATAAATGTGAAGTTTAAAGCCCATTTTTGCAGAAAACATTTTTAATTTTCGAAAAACGTTATTTAAATTTATTTGAAGCCCTTTCACTCATAAAATGCAATAGTGTATACAAATTGCTGGAAATGTGTATATTAACGCCATGAGTGATATTAAAAAAAATTACCTTGTGTCAGTTTTGGAAAAAACAACAAAAGAATACAGAAAAATGACTTTCTATCATTTTTAACAGTGCAATTATCACTATTCTTACGAAAAGTAATGCCTGTATTGCACAGTATTGACTGTTGGTGTTTCAGAACAATATTATGTATAATTGCCTTAAATATAGCTTGAACAAACCCGCTAAGTATAAGGTAAATGCTCCTATGACAGGTCAAAGAGAATGCTAAAATCAGAATTTAAAAAGTATGTCCCAAAAAATCTGTGTCTGATGGAAAAATTCTGAGTATATACCTGAATTCAGTAAGAAAAAACGCACAATGTTCACTAGTGAGATTTTTTGTGAAGAAAACTTTGCCGACCAGTGTTATCGACAACAGATTTCATTTAAAGAAAAATCTCTATCTTAAATGTTGTT
This sequence comes from Teleogryllus occipitalis, assembly GCA_011170035.1. NCBI lineage: Eukaryota > Metazoa > Arthropoda > Insecta > Orthoptera > Gryllidae > Teleogryllus > Teleogryllus occipitalis. Next base: position 61,321 of record BLKR01009021.1, read on the forward strand.
GTCTTCGGAAGATGCAGAAAAAATCAAAGTTTTTCAATTTTCGAAAATTTAGAGTTGACCGTGAAAATCAAACGTCTGCTATCTTTTTAAGTGTATGTTACTCTGCTCTTACTCGAAATTGAAAGAAAAACTTCGAAGCCGTTTTTGAGAAAATTTTGAAAGTGTTCGGGAGGCTTCATGTAAAGGACTCACAAATTTCAAAAAATGTTTTTCAAAATTTTAAAGTTTCAACTCGGGTCAGATCGACAGGTGTTTCTTAAATTTGGAAAAATCCAACGCAATTTAGGCGCTAGTGTTGTTCACAGACGGACGGACGTTTGGGCAACAATTAATTTTTCGGTCTCAAGAACCCACAAATCGGAGACAGGTTACACCACGTGTTGGAGGATTTTGTTTTTCTAAATTTAGCAACTGGATTTATCCACTTTTTCGTTATAAGATTATGATCCCTAGAATGCAAACTTTTACGTCTTCAAGAGTTAGTAGTACAATATACTCCACTTAACTCATACGAAAATGCTTTTCGCTCTAATTCTCTAAAGTCAACTCCTACCGTTGCGTCGTTCGTCAGCTTTCACAGATGGTGCAAAGACTCGCTTTATGTATTACTAGTTACGTAAATAAATATTCTATATACGTTTTAACTCATTAAACGACGCATCGCAGATTTTTGTTTAAAATTGTATACAGTAACCAAATTCTATGGTATTGGTTAAAATATTTTATCGGTTTGCTACTCCGTATTTCATTTGAAACAGAAAGGCAAACTAGATAGAATTTCTATAATTTTGTTTCCGGCCTCGTAGAATAGTTTCTTTTGCGCCAATTATATTAAATAATAGAACATTAATCTCAGCGCTGGCGAAAATTAAAAAAAAATCTTGTGAGTTTAATTTTTTACCTTTACCCATGTTACGGCCACCAAAAATCTTCGTAGCAGTCCTTAACTAAACAGTCGGCGTAATATTGTGGTTCATTTTTGGAAAAGCAATTAAGAAACCTTGTGTTTTTGAAATAAACTAAAAATACATTGTTGGATAAGTATGTTGGTGAACTCTTTGGCCATCGAATATTCCGATTCCAACCCTGGAACCCACATGTGCACTGGATGTATAAATTGCAAAGGCGAACATCTTTGCTTTCACAGCAGAGAGCAGGCCGTCGTTTCTCACAGCGCTGAAACCGAATCTGCGTCGTTCCCATCTCCGCCGTATCCGACAACTTTCCATTCTCGCCATAACACCCAGCGGCCGCCCCGACAGCGCCGCGCTGCGTGGCGACCGCGCCGGGGGGGGGGGCTGGTGAGGGAAGGGGGAGAGGAGGGGATGGTGGCGCAGGGAGCCATTCCCGCGGCCCAGCGCGGCCCGGCGACGCAACGCTGCATCGGCGGTCGGCAGCCGCGACGGCGGCGGCGGACTCCGCTCCATCGCCTTCGCTTGTTTCCACGGTCGCCGGATCGGCATATAGACATTGGAACTCGGTACACACGCGCAGCGTCCCTCATCCGGAACGACGCCACGCCAGCGCCAGACTATCCGCCCCGCCCCGTCCCGCCACGCCATGCCCCGTCCCGCCCCGCCCCGCCCCGCCCCACCCCGCCCGCCCCTCCCCTCCCCGCCCCTCCCCGCCCCTCCCGCCCCGTCACGCCCCGCCACGTCACACCCCGCCACACCCCGGCCCGCCACCACATCACGCCACGCCCTCCCCGCCCCTTCCCGCCACGTCCCGCCACGCCACGCCCCGCCACGTCACGCTCCCCGCCACGTCCCGCCACGCCACGGCACGCCACGCCACGCCACGCTCCGCCACGTCATACCCCGCCCCCCCTCCGCCCTCCCCGCCACGCTCCACCCGCCCCTCCCCGCCACGCGACGCCTCGCCCCGCCCCGTCCCGCCACGCCACGCCTCGCCTCGCCACCGCGCCCGCCGTTGCCTCTGCGATCGCAGTCCGCCCCACCGACTCCCGCCGGTCGCTCTCGAGCCCTTTGCTTCTGCTGGCTTCAGTGGGACCACGTACCGAAGTCCACTCCGCTCGCCTCTTCGTCTTGTACAACTATATACTTAAACAACTACTAATTCTTCAACAACTCTTCGAAATTTCTACCACTCTTATGATATATTTACCTCACATCCCATTATTCTTTATGCTTGGATCGTACACTTCTTAAGTATTGACGTTTCTGCTACAATCTGTTGTGTCATTATTAATTTCCACAATGTCAAATTTCCCTCGATAATTTATGCAGCTCTATTCCTACTTCAGATTACTCTTGCATTCCGCGTTTCGAAAATGTTTTCTTGAGTATATTGATTATCTTATGAACCACCTGCTCCCGTTATATATATTCACGATTCATGCATCACATTTTTCTCTTTACCACCACGTAGTACAACTATTTGCCACTGTTTCACTCACTATCCCAGACTCATCCTCATATTTCTTTATCCACACACAACTCAATGTTATTCATTACTCATTCAACTAACATTTACCTGTCACAATTCATGCATCACATTTTTTCCATTATCATCATCTACACATTGTTAACTATTTGCCACTCTTTCATTCATTCTCCCGGACTCATCCACATATTTCTTTATCCACACACAACTCAATGTTTTTCATTACACATTCAACTAACATTTACCTGTCATTGGCACAACCATATTTACCTCCAACATTCCCAGGTCACAGCGGCGGCTTCCAAGTATTTGCCTGGTCCGTTCGGGCTGCCAACTGCCGCCCACGCCGCCCCCACCGCCAACACCCGCCCGCGCAGCGGCCGCCGGAAGCGCGTTGTGCGTTGGCGCGTAAAGCTAGCGCGTGCCCCCCCCGCGCGCACACACACACGCACTTCGCGCGGTGTCGCGCCATGTGGCTGCTGGCGCGTACGCGATCTCGCCACGCCCATCCCACCCCCACCCCTACCGACCTGTCGTTGGGCGCGCGCTCCGAGGCCAATTACACGCGCGCGATCGGCGAAGCGACGAAATACAAATCTGCTGCTGGTGTATCACAAGGACGCGTGTTTTATTTACATTAACTCGCTCCGCGCTCTGCAAAAACGCCTCTCGAACGCATCGAAGAATAAATCTCCGACACCGATTTATAGGCCGGTCTAACGATTCCGTTTAAATCAACGGTCCCGAGAGAGGGTTTTTGAGAACTGGCCTTCATTGAACGCCGCATCAGATACTGTCACGAAAAAAAGCTCGAGGGAGGAAGCGTTGGGGTGAATGGATATTTTGCGCCCGTGCCCGTTCTGACTTCGCGTTGTGAGGGCTTGCCCTTCGCTCACAGTTGGTGTTTTTCCTGGAATGCGAAGATATATGAATATAGGAGTCTACATCAAGCAGATGGCTGTGCGTTTGTTACTTTCCCCTCGTGCAGCTCGTAAACACTTCGCAACTGTCTGCGCAATGCGATGTATTCTTTGAATATCATCGGAAATGTATCAATTTCAAGTGTTAACGCGTATGAGCCATGAAAAATACCTCTGGTACTATGTGGCTCGGTTCTGACATTTTCACAGCAGAAAAATATAAATCCGATCAGTGATAATCCTGTGATTTTGTTTTGCGTGTGTAGAAATTTTATCAAGCACCGCAATATGTGCCAGGAAAGAATATAGATATTTTTCAGTTGAAAATGTACAATCAACAAGTATTGTACGTATCTTCTTTGCCGTGGTGCTAATAGCTATACTAATACTGAATTGAGTAGATGTAACCGAACTGTAGCTTGAAAGATGCGGATGAACAGAGAAAAAAACTTGGTTTTCTTTGAGTTTAGAGAACAATTTACAACCTGCATGATGATATTATAGAGATTACGTTTAGATTTTTTCTGACTTTCAATTATTTGAGCAAGTTATGATCTAACATTGTTGCACCCATTTGTAAATTTTCGGACAGATCACTCACTATATTCATCATCTCCATCATTAGAAACAAGGTCTCACAAGGTTATTTCGGAAAAAATTGCTCGGCGTTTCCATTGCACCTGCAAACAAAATGAACGCACGGTATCAAGAGAGTTAATTATAATCCAGGGCTATTAATTAACTTTTGATAGCTTTTAATAATGATATATCACAAAATATTGGAATCTTTGATTGCATCATTTAAAAACCCCCTTTTTGAGATAGACAGAAAACATTCTTATTCCTCGATAGTAACTTTCGTGGGTTTTTAGCAAACCTATACTTTTCATTGAGACAGTCGGAAAAAAGAATGAAAAATAAGTCATGTCAACACTAAATAAAATATAGAAATACTATATCTTGAAAACTATATTTATATTTTTAATACGTTCAATATTCAGTAAAGTACTTTTACGATATACAGTTTTTTTCGAAATATTTTTATTTATGTCCGAAGGGCATAAATACGATTTCTAATGTTCGGGTGACGGCAAAAAGCCCAAAGGCCTCATTAGTGCTAGTTAACGCTCGTGCTAACATGATTTCTATTTTTTACCTAATTTTATTAATTCATATTTACTTATTTACTACTTAACTAGGTATGAACTTGACTCGGTTTGTCGTTTCATATTTCCCTCTCATAAACCCCTTTCATAATTCCCTCCATAAGAGAATATGTAGCATCATTCACTTGTTTTCATATTTCCCTCGATATCATGATCCTCTCGATCCAGCTAAGTTAATCAGTCCATAACGAGCTCCGCATCGAAAGCAATAACAAGCAATAACGTATCAATAAAAATAGAATATTTGTTATGCTCCTAATCGTAAATGATTGAGTATTGAGGTTCTCGTTTAAAATCATCCACGTTCAAAATATTTAGATATGTTAGTAACGCTGTTTCGATTCCAAGTAACCTTTCACGCAGCAGGACGAAAATGAGAGTCAGTTTGATAAATTCCGAGAATGAGAAGAATTTATTCCTTTGGTAATAGCTTGAAGAAGACACTGAATTTCTGATAAATAATTGTATAGTCAAGTGGAAAGTAGTAATCATTTTTCTTCTTAGTATGTCACGTGGAATAAAGAAAAGAATTCGTGTTGGTAATTATCACAATTAGAAAGACGTTAACCACGAAAACCGAATATAATTGCTAAGAAACGATTTGTATGACACATTTAACGCAGTGTAGGCCAAAGTTCTGTTGAATTTGGGCAACAATTGACACTCTGATAGTGCTTCAAAACGAAAGAAATATCAAGATGTCGGAAAGTTAGCACTGACATATTTTTATTTTGTTGAAAAATCTTGAATTTTCATCATGCTTGAATACAGAAAGATGATTTAAAACGGCAATTCGTCAAGAGAGAGAACAACAGATGAGATGGCTTAGAGACAACTGTTGCTACAGCAATGTCTCCAATCGGGAAATTCTATGATCCTAGGTTTCGAGTCCCCTCAACAGCGGATTTTCGACACAAGCTACATAGGTCAAATTCAGTGTCTACCTGAAGGAGAATTCTATCGGTTGGCTGTTCTGATATGTAATTTTCTGCGTTTTATTCGATAATTACTATGCAAAATCCGGATGCGTGTAATAAAAAACGAGTCACGGAGAGCCCGCGATTTTTCCTTCCTCATCCTTTCTTCTCCTCACCTCTTACAAACATGCACGACAGTACCTCAAACATCGGTCAACTGTCGGAGCTTAGAGCTTGCGGTGCCGTCTTCTGGGGAGGGGGGAGGAAACAAGTGGAGGGGGAAACTCCGCTACTGGTCGCGTAAGTCTCGCCAAATATTACGTTCAAGCAGAATAGGAACAACGCTTCGACGTATAATATTCATTTTGCTTTTGAACATAGTAGTTGTAGAGCCCGCCCAGAGACATTAAATACTCACTCACTATTTGAACAAATCTGTAAATAATAACAATAATAATAATAATAATAATAATAATAATAATAATAATAATAATAATAATAATAATAATAATAATAATAATAATAATAATAATAATAATAATAATAATACCTGTATAAGTGGTGAGGCTCAGGACAAAGTACCTGCTTTTCCACCTAACCCCCTGAATAGAGTTATAACATTTAAGAGGGGTAGCAAGCTGTAGTACGTTTACGACTGGAAGTGAAAAACTAGGGACCGTCCCGGCATACACCGTTAACGATCGAGTAAACCCAGATAAACCTCAATGAGGATGGCGGCTTACGGCCGAAGATTAGTAGTTAACTTGAATGTCAAGAAAAACAAGTGCATCGCGACCCAGGAGCGACTTGTCCCGCGCCTGGCGGAGGAGGGCGGGCGCGCGAGGGGCGGCACAAAGCGGCACGGGGGGCCGCTGGCCGTTTGTTCCATATGTAGGGGCGGAAGGCCACGCCAGGGGCGGCTTCCGTCGCCGGCGGGCCCGCTTCAATTTCCGGCCAATATGTCCGAGCGCCAGCGGCCCGCGGCTGTGTGTCGCCCCCCGGCGCCCAGCGGTCCAGGGGCGTCGCCTCGCCGCCTCCCCGCGCCCACCGGAGAAAGCGACGCCCAACCGCCCAACCGCTCGACCGACCGATCACCCGCGCGCCCCCCCCCCCCCCCCCCCCCCCCCCCCCCCCCCGCGCGCCCGCCCGCCCCGCCCGCCGCGCCGCCCGATCTCAGCCGGCCTGACCTCCCGACTGCCCACCGCCCGATCGCCCCGCCCGATCGTCCGCCCGCCCGCCCAACCGACCGCCCGCCCGCCCGATCGCCGGCCTGACCGCTCGACTGCCCGCGCGCCCGATCGCCCGTCTGATCTCCCGCCCAAATGCCCGCCCGATCGCTCGCCCGCCCGATCGCCCGCCCACCCTGCCATCGCCGCCCATCGCCTGCCCGCCTGCCCGCCCGCCCGCCTGTCCGCGCACCCGCCTGTCCGCCCGATGCGATCGCGTTCATATCCGATTCGCTCGCCCCTCCGCGCAGTCACCTGCCAGGGGAGATCTCATTGATGAACAGATGTCTGCAATCCCATTTACAGCCTCTCCGCCGCTTTACAATTCATCGCCGGGAATCATCTGCAATTCACTTTCCTTTCCTTGCGGACATCTAATCTGTGGAGTCGGAAATTATGTGTTTTGTATTAATAGCAAGCTCGCTCTGCAACATTGATTCGTGTTAAGTGCAAGTTAATCTACATACGTGGGGTGATCATATGAATCATTTCACTAACAATTATTTTGAAAAAAGAGGAAAAACAATGTTATATTATTTTTAAACAGTACAATTGCTGCAATGGAATGGTCACAAACATAGTAGTTTTATTTTGTGTTAAAATTAAATGTTTGAAGCGTCAGTAAATAAAAAGCCATGTTGACATGCACACATTTATAAAACACAGAGCGTATAACGAAGTAAACAATATTTAGTAAATTCACTTATTTATTTGCCTGCTCTTTCGGCGTACTCTTTATGAAGTAATTAGAATAAACAGGTATGGCGGAGCTGAGACGCGCTGTATAAACCTCTAACTAGCGCCGACGCTGCGTTTCTCCAGTTACAAACTGCTTTCGGCGCCGACAAGGGTGTTGCGTTGGCCCACGACACACAGGAGTTGCGGGCGACAGCAGCGCGACGGGCAGAGCAAGGGGTTGCGAGAAGGACGAGTCCTAAGGCAGCCCGCCTGCACCTCACCCTCCGCGCCCTCCAGCAGGTAGCGCGGCTGCGGAGGATCGCATAAACAGCAATTAGCGTGTTTAGGGGAAGGCTGAGCCGCGATGGAGGCCACCTCAACCCGCAGACACCGCGCTCGCCCCGCCCACCCAGCCACACTCACCACCCCCGCGGCCACCCCTCCGCCCCCCACACTGGCCTCACCGCCCCTTTGCTCCGCCCTCCCTCCTCCGCCACCCCCGAGCCCGCGCGCCCTCCCATGCAACCACGCCACCGCTTGCCCCGCCCACCCAGCCACACTCACCACCCCCGCGGCCACCCCTCCGCCCCCCACACTGGCCTCACCGCCCCTTTGCTCCGACTTCCCTCCTCCGCCACCCCCGAGCCCGCGCGCCCTCACCTGCAACCACGCCACCGCCTGCCCCGCCCACCCAGCCACACTCACCACCCCCGCGGCCACCCCCTCCTCCGCCCCGCCACACCACCTACCGCCCTTTGCTCGACCTCGCTCCTCCGCCAGCCCCGAGCCCGCCTCCTCCCCTGCACCACGCCACCGCTTCCCCTGCCCACTGCCGCCCGTGCCACTCGCACTCCCACCTCCGGCGTCTTCTCGGAAGCTCTCACTTCCGCCGTCCCCGCGTCAGCTCCTTCCGACCCAACTCCGCAGCTACACCACCGTCCGCCTCCACCGACCCCGCCTCCACCGACCCCGCCTCCACCGACCCCGCCTCCACCGACCCCGCCTCCACCGACCCCGCCTCCACCGACCCCGCCTCTACCGACCCCACCACCACCGTCCTCACCACCACCGTCCCAGTCCCCACTGTCCCCGCCTCCACCGACTCCGCTACCACTGTCCCCGCCACCACCGCCCCGCCACCACCGTCCCCGCCACCACCGTCCCCCCACCATCGATCTCCGATACCTTTGGTTCCGCTACCGAAAATACGCTACCTTTGGTTCCGTTCCTGCCACTTGCCACGCCCCGCCTCCGCACCACCTACACCA